>OY740771.1:86759028-87359028 GCA_963513935.1 Aphrophora alni | reverse complement strand
GTTAAATTAAATTCTGTTTGTAAATACAAAAAAAAAACTATAATATATAATTTCACACTGCAATTTAATTTAAAATCTAAATAATTTTATTCAGATTTATAGGTAACGCAATGTTCAAGTTAGATAGGAGGGCATGATACCTGACATTTTAAATTTGACCTAGCATCAACAAATTAATTTTTCGTTAAACAAACATACATATTCATAATCAGAATAATTTTAGTTTTATTCGATACCCAAACATAATATTTAAAACAAAAAATCAATTAAATAGTTTTTGCCCCTTAATCAACAAGGTCATTTTTTGGTTACCAGTATATTTTTCCTATATATGGGATAATACAAAGAATATAAATGCAAAGCTTAAAATATATAGGATTTAACGTCTTGTCTGTGTATCTTGTAACTTACAGACAAACAGACAAGATAAACGCGTGAAATTATAAGAATCCTTAGTTTTACCTACTAAAAAAACATTAAAGGTGTAATTTTTCAAATTAAACTATTAATATCAAAATTTGCTCATGTCGGCTCGCCTATAAATAGAGAATTATTTTTGTGTGTTTTTAAAAACGTCTCTAGAACCGAATTACGTTTAAAATTGCACCCCTCCCCCTCCCCTAAAATAAAAAAGGTTTTATGTTATTTTGCTTCGCTAAAAAGTTTTGTTCGTTACTATACATCAAGAGATACTGTAACTAAATTTTTAAAATCTGTGCAGTGCAAACATCTTTGCTTCGCGTTGCTTAGTTATTTTTCTAAAACATATTAAATCCTGTTTCAGGACATTTCCTATAACAGTTAGTGTAATCTACTAGTATATGTGTTTTGACTCAAGTTTAGGGATGATTATAATTTAGGAAATGTTTTAATATTCTATGTATGTAGTTTGTCTGAACCGTTTTATAGGAGGAACATCATCTCTGCTTACTAGGTGGATATATTGGTATGTGGATTATGAGATGTTGAATGATTTGGTTGCATGAACTTGTTCAGGGTTGGCATTATTAAGGTTATTCGTATGGTGATTGGATCCATACGATTTCAAGGGGATCCATCATACCAAGGGGATCCAGTGATATGCCGAAGTAAGCTCTTTGAGATTTTTGTACATGAATGTGAAATAAAAATTGGATAAATTTAACAAACCAACTGAAGTCGTCAAGGCGCTACTCTACAGCCAAACATAACACGGTACGTGATACATTTCTAAATCAAGTAACTCCGACAGATACAAAACTGTCTTAAAAAAATACGCTCAACCCATCTAATGGAAACTTATTTTACTGTCCAATGCAAAGACAATTGTTCCGTAACATGTATAATTTATGCATTTCATAGTACCTTATATCTTGCTGTTCACTGACAAAATATTATTCTTTTGAATGGCTGCCAAAATGAAGAAGACGAAGAAACCATGAACAGTAATTAGACACACATAAGATATCTACGCCGTCCAATCATCGTGGAATCTTGGGATTCGATTCATCGTCTACTGACAGTAATTGCGCCTAATCAAACAACCTACGCTCTTTTAATTACTAGATTCAATCAATTACTACTGGTAATGAATTTAATAAAAAGGTCATTGCTTTGCTCCCTAACCTACCCACAAACCAAACTGATCAAAAAATTCGTCGTCATCTACGCAAAAATATATTTTGATTCTACTTATATTTGAGTAAACAATACATTTTTTGTCATTACTGTGTTTTTATAAGTAATTTTTTTCTTTTTTTTTTTTACAGAAGGTAAATTGTTATAATTTATAGCCTCTTATCAATACTTTATAAAAATATTTATAGATTTGAAAGAGCGTCTTAATCAAGCTCGTCGCTGCACTAATGTTTGAACTACGAGCCGCCACTCGTAACATCATCTGACTAACCAAGAAACTGTTTTTGACGTATGTGGTCTTTCGTAACAGGAAAGGTTTTTTGATTCTTTGTTTACTAATAACTTCTAAACAAGCATTTTGGGGGAATTAAACGATTACAGTTTTTTGCTTGGAACATTGGGGGGAAAATTTGAGAATTTCGTCAACGTCGATTTTGCGAAACGAAGATTTTTTAAAATAGTTTTGGTCTTATGTCAATTATACTAAATTTTACATTATCAAAAAAGAAATCTGGAGGGGGGAGGTTAAACCTCGAGATATGACCAAAATAAACTACACGCCAAATTTTATTAAAATCGTATAATCTGGTTTATAATACAGAGCACTACACGAACGATGTATAGAGTGTTCCAAAATATCTGTCTCGTATTTACAAACTATTCGTATTTTCGGTTTTTTTTTTTTCATTTATAGTAATAAAAAAATTGTGTGTATGATTTATTAGGATAAACTATCAGGAACTCATTTACTTGGATTTTATCTAAGAGACGAGAAAGTTATCAACATTTGGAAAACCAAAGCTAAACAAAACAAATTAAGGGACCAATTTAGATTGGTGTTACTAATCTCTTAAAAAGTTATCAAAAGAGTTCGTCAGCCCTTCAAAGTTGTGTGCCTATTTCATATACCTTCATTGGACTTAAAAAAAGTACATAAGTTTATCACTATTATATATTTTTCTAATTGAGTTCCCCTCATGACTCCCTAAATTTTGAATTTTTTTTTCAAAGCATGTCTATATAATCCAAAGTTTTATTTTCCTATTTTAATCGATTCAAAAATTACGGAAGTGATTCTATACTTTTGGAACACTCATATATATATATATATATATATATATATATATATATATATATATATATATATATATATATAGAGAGAGAGAGAGAGAGAGAGAGAGAGAGAGAGATTATTATTTGTAAGTCGTAGGTGATTCAATCATTAAAAAAAACTGTAGTTTTGTCCCCACCACATAACACAACCTTATTCTCTATGTATGTGTATAAAAGGAAACGTAATAATATAATAAATTGAATTATAATATGTATTGCTGTAAGTACTGATGGGACCATTTGTCTGTGCGCGCGGCTCTGACGCTACTAGCCGTTCTGTAAAAGTAGGGCTCGCTCACCCAACTATGTTTGTCTACCTTTCGCGACACATAATTACAGTTTACAAGATTTGTAGTGCATATAGAAACATGATGTTTACAAACAACTCGAAGCTACATTGAAGACATGTGAATAATCTACGTCCGGCGCGCCGCGCGGCACCACATGTTTTTGAAAATGAGCGATAATCACTCCCCTCTTCCCCGCCGCGCCATAGCAAGCCGCGCGCACAGACAAATGGACCCATCAGTACGAATAAGAGAGAAAGTAATAATAATAATAATTAATAACAATAGTAAATATATATTACACCAACATTCCTAAAATATTCCTTGTCAATAAAATATATAATTTATTTATTGAGAAATTTAACAACGAAACGAGTTTTAACTAGACACAGACTTGAGGCGAGTAATTTATGTAAATTTATGTACTCGCTGTGGGCGTGATATTTGATCAGTTCCTCGTTGGAAAGAAAGTTTACGTCACATCGAAGCATGTTGGTTCCCCTCTCATGAACGCTTCAATGTGTTGCACAAAATTAAAATATTTCTTAAATTTTGTTCCTTATTTTGTATGTGAAGATCATAGTATTAAAGTTCTATCCATAAAGATACACTATTGACGTATGGTTATATAGAGCGACATACAAGATACAATCAATAATATTAAATCACGTGTATAAACATAGAATACAGTCCAGTTGTATAGTCCGACTGGAATATCTTTCTATTAATCTAGCAAGAATATTTCCGAACGAAAATAAAACATAGAATACTTGTGGATAATTTATTAAATAAATGTATTGTATGGAATAAAAAGCCTGATTGTCAAAACCAACTGTTATTACTAGATAATTTATTAATTGTATTAAACAAAAAAGCATTAATTATATTATATCGAGAAAAAAACAGCTGACTGTCAAAACCACCTGTTATTATTACGATATGGGAACATTTAATTCTCTCAACAACATGGATAATGGCCAAATTTGTTATTGATCATATAAGATTTAACTTAGTGTATTGTGTAAGCCAAGGCTCTAGTCGTACAGAATTAGCAAGCATAGGATAGCACTTGTTTTGTTATAATAAAAGACCGTAAATAATAACCGTTTTTTGTAACAATTATTGCGATTTTATTTAGAAATAGTAACTTATTATTTTGCTTATTGTGAATGTTGTAAATTTAAAAAGTGTTAATTTTGTTCTAATCCATTTTAATTTTATATATTCATTAAAATCATGTATAGTTAAATCCTAAGATTTATAAAAATAAGTAGGTAAAAGTCCAAATTAATTAGTAACTATTTAAACTTCGGGATTTTATACCCCTGAAACCTTTTACCTACAGTCATAAGAGAATAAACGTCTAAAAGTATTATTTTATTGTATTAAATTAATTGCATTATTTTAAAAATCTATTTTAGATTGACGATATTCTTCTATTGAAAATTATTTCATAATTCATGAGTACTTATAAAAACCGATAATAAGTATTTATGTTTGAATTTTGCCAATCATTTACTGTTCAATCAAATATAACCTAACCTAAAATTTATCTTTGTCCGACGATGTTGATAATTCTGTAATTTACTTGTAAATCAAATGTTTTGCTCATCTTCAAGATCTAAAAATATTTAATTGATTGTTTATATAGGCTATTTATTACAGAACTGGGCCTTGTAAAGTTATATTTATAACTAATATAATATTACAGTCCCTGAGTAATATTATTAATATTTTATCCTGGTTTCTACTTACGTAAAACGATGTTTGACCTTCAAACGGGGTCAGAAAAAAACTGCTATAAAAAATACAGAATGTTCCAAACCTAGCAATATGTTATTTATTTTAACTTTTTTTAATATACGTACACCATTACTTTTACATTTTCAATTACACCACTAAATCGGTTCTTTTGATGAACAAACATTTATAGGGTCCGTAGCTAAAAACCAAGGACCCTAATAATTTCACCGGAGTCTCTGTTCGTCTGTCATTCCCACCAGTCTCACAGACAAGACGATAAAACCTATTTGTTTTAAACTTTCCATTTTATTTTTTGTAATATCCCACATAGAGAAAACATAGAAAATATAGTGTTAACAAAAAAATTATCTTGTGGTATTTAAGGCGCAAAAACTATTGTTCATTTTTTAAAAATATTAAATGTATGGTATCAAATAAAACTAGAAGCCATTATGTTACAAATACGGATGCTTATATGACGAACACATTAATAAGTTGGTGTCTACCAAATATAAAGTGTCAGAAATAATGTCTTCCCCTTTCCCCTCTAACTTGAAGACGATTTGGATTTGAAATTAAATTGCAGTGCGTAATTATACATTATAGTTTTTTGGTATGATGAATCAGATGAATACAACTTAATTGAACCACATCATGAGAAATGCGTAGCGTATAAGTTTTAAAAGCTGTTTTTGCATAACCATTAAAAAATATACTGGATTTAAATTGATTTCTCTTTATTAGGGTCCGTAGGTAAAACCAAGGATCCTTTATTATTTTACGACTTATCTGCAAGTCGCAACCCAGAGAAGACAAACTTTTGCACACCATGTATTGAGCACTATGTTTCATCTATTCCAATTCATTATAAAGTTAAACAACTTTTCAAACTCTTGATAGATAGGTTTCTATACCGAAATTAAGACTCAGTTTAATACTTCAGGAAATATTAGAAACAATTTTTTTTCCATAAAAAGAACTAATGTAATGATTGTAAGAACTGAGTACTATTTAAAAACAAAAATAATGATACCCATACATTTAAAAAAATACAATTTAGAAGATTTATTATTTTTTAAAGCTTATTCTAATAAAGAGCTACCCAACAGTGTCAAACGTATTTCTAAATGAACTAGAAGTAGAAATACAAATGTATTGAGACTTTCGTCCAACAACGTATAAATTTAATTGAATTTTTGTCTTACTCTAAATGCTTAGCTAGTTAGATTTGCATGCCACATTACAGCAGTACAAAAGAGGTGATTTTTATTATATCTATTGTACTCAGCCAATTAAATTGATTACCAATGTCATCCAGTTAGTACGTTTTGCCATACCTGCAACAGATAAGCATAATTACTGCTGCTATATTTTGTTACGCATTCTCTACAATTATAATAGCGTAATAAAAAGTAACTACAATACAACATGACATCATACCTTCCTATAAAACGAGAAATAAACTAAATCTTATTTTTACTTTCTCACATATACAGTAAGTAGTGTAGGAAGTTATGCGATGGAACAAAAATCTATGTCGATATTTTGCGAACATATCCGTTTAGGAATCTTAAAAAAACGGTAGTGGATTTAAAATAACAAACTTAAGATAATTTTACGTTCTGAATATTAGAACCCTTAAATCTGTTTTTATTGAAAGTATATTTACAGAGTTAACAAACAAAATACGACTGTTTGCACCTCCCCTCTCCGGGGTGGATAGAAATCTGGGTTGGGGAATGATAATTTTGGTTTTCTTAGAGTATGGTTCTAACAATATGCAAAAGTCATATATGCAATATGCAATATGCATATTTATACATATGCGATATTCTAACAATAGCTATGCAAAATTTTAACAATGTCTATGCGAAATTTTAACAATATCTACGAGAAATTCTAACAATATCTTTGGAAAATTCTAATAATATCTATGCGAAATTCTAACAATATCTACGAGAAATTCTAACAATATCTATACAAAATTTTAACAATGTCTATGAGAAATTCTAACAATATCTATACAAAATTTTAACAATGTCTATGAGAAATTCGAACAATATCAATGCGAAATTTGAATAATATCTATGCGAAATTTTAACAATGTCTATACGAAATTTTAACAATATCTACGAGAAATTCTAACAATATCTTTGCAAAATTCTAATAATATCTATGCGAAATTGTAACAATGTCTATGCAAAATTTTAACAATCTCTACGAGAAATTCTAACAATGTCCATGTGAAATTATAACAATATCTATGCGAAATTTTAACAATATCTACGAGAAATTCTAACAATATCTTTGCAAAATTCAAATAATATCTATGCGAAATTGTAACAATGTCTATGCAAAATTTTAACAATCTCTACGAGAAATTCTAACAATGTCCATGTGAAATTCTAACAATATCTATGCGAAATTTTAACAATGTCTTTGAGAAATTCAAGGATAAAATAAAGCAAAAGCTTAAAGTTTCAAATATTTAATAGTATAAATGAGCTACAATTGTTTCGCCTTGCGGCATCGTCGGGCAACTGAGAAATTCTAACAATATCTTTGCAAAATTCTAATAATAACTATGCGAAATTTTGTTTGTTTGTTTTGTAATATACTATTTCCCCTATACTAAACTGAATATATCCGCTAAGGATATTGATCAAAATCCACTAAGGAGTACCACTACATGACAAAATTTAATATTAAAAATCAATTAAAATGTTAATTTAATTTGTATTTTCCATCGATTAGCAGTATCATTGATACATTTTTATTTATTTTAAGATTTCTGTTGTTAGCAACAATTTCATTAAACTTTAGAATTAAACCGCAACAACACAATAACAATCATCCTCGTAGAGTCGACTGCAATAAAAGAGGACAGCTGTTGGGTGTTGGGCGCAAAAAGCTATTTTGGTTCGTCTACAGCAGATGTATCAAGCACGCGTTCATGACAGCCCCTCTGTGACTTTACAAAGGGATAAATGTGTGTTTTGGTAACGAAAGGGAGGCTGTCACAAAACCTACCTATACATTCGGTGAAATAGGACTGTTAGTGGAGAAAATGCTAGTATGATATGTTAGTCAATGTTAGTGTGAAAACATGCAATTACTACATTAATTATAAACAACACTTTTATTAGGAAATTTCGAAGAAATGTTGCAAGCTGGTGGATTAAATTGTTGAATTCGCAAATAACACAACCAGATATGATAAACAAGTTGATGGGATCCATCGTAGTATTTACACAGCTCCGTCATACAATGTAATAAAAACAAATCCTCTAATTGTATTGCCTTTTACACAGGTTTTCTGAACTTCGTAATTGTATATTTCCCCTACATTCTTGAAGTCGCCCAAGTCCCGATAGGTCTCGTAGATGTGTATATAATAAAAAGGTCTCCCACTCGCTCCGATTGTCTCAGTGTCTCGACCCTACCTAGTTGGCTTCGAAATTATAACAATATCAATGCGAAATTCTAACAATATCTTATACGAAACTTAACAATGTCTATGCGAAATTCTATCAATATATATGCGAAATTTTAACAATGCCTATGCGAAATTCTAACAATATAAATGCGAAATTCTAACAATATAAATGCGAAATTTTAACAATGCCTATGCGACATTCTAACAATATAAATGCGAAATTCTAACAATATCTTATACGAAACTTAACAACGTCTATGCGAAATTCTATCAATATATATGCGAAATTTTAACAATGCCTATGCGAAATTCTAACAATATAAATGCGAAATTCTATCAATATATATGCGAAATTTTAACAATGCCTATGCGACATTCTAACAATATAAATGCGAAATTCTAACAATATCTTATACGAAACTTAACAACGTCTATGCGAAATTCTATCAATATATATGCGAAATTTTAACAATGCCTATGCGAAATTCTAACAATATAAATGCGAAATTCTATCAATATATATGCGAAATTTTAACAATGCCTATGCGAAATTCTAACAATATAAATGCGAAATTCTAACAATATAAATGCGAAATTCTAACAATATCTTATACGAAACTTAACAACGTCTATGCGAAATTCTATCAATATATATGCGAAATTTTAACAATGCCTATGCGAAATTCTAACAATATAAATGCGAAATTCTATCAATATATATGCGAAATTTTAACAATGCCTATGCGAAATTCTAACAATATAAATGCGAAATTCTAACAATATAAATGCGAAATTCTAACAATATCTATGCGAAATTTTAACAATGTCTATGCAAAATTCTAACAATATCTATGCGAAATTCTAACAATATCTATGCGAAAATTTAACAATGTCATGCGAAATTCTAACAAATCTATGCGAAATTTTAACAATATCTATACGAAATTTTAACAATGTCATGCGAAATTGAAATAATGTCTATGCAAAATTTTGTCAACACGAATAGTTTTTGTTTGTTTATTAAAAATCTATTTCCTCCATAATAAACCTAACCATATTTGATCAAAATCCACTACCGAGTACCAATACACAATAAAAAACAATATTAAAAATCAATCAAAATGTTACATTAATTTGTATTTTCCATCGACTAGCAATATCATTGATACACATTTTTTAATCCCATATGTTATAAAAGAGCCACTCCACAGATGGATATTGGAACTATACGATTATCACACTTTCTTGGGAAATCAGGGTTCGAAATTACGTTTTTGACAATAACTTTGCTATTTATCATTTTCACTTTATATTCAGAATTGGAATCTGGAAATTTGTATCTAATTTAGTGAGTTTTCAAGTTGATTAACATATCAGATATGAAAAACTGTTTAAAATTTCCGCCATTTTAATTTGATTTTTCTGAATTTACACTACAGTCAAATATACCAACATTCATGTTCCACCCTGACGGGTCTCGAAGCTGTATATAAGTGAGAGCTACTCGCTAAGCTCGTGTTTGTGACAGCCCTGTCAGATGTAGTCACTATAAGAATATCACATTTTCTTGGGAGGGCAAAGTTCAAAATTACAGGTTTGACAATAACTTCGCTATACGTCATCGTAGAGAGGTGAGGTTGGTAGCATTGCATACGGAATTTAAATCTTTAATTTTTATATCCGATTTAGTGTGTAATAAGTTGAATAATACAAGAGACTTATAGAAACAACAACAAAACTGTTAAAATTAAGATATTTTTATTCGATTTTCTGAATTTATATAAGGTTCTATCTTAGCACAACGATACCAAAATTCATATACCATATACAATAGGTCCCCTATACCAAAATTCATGTCCCGACCTTATGTTATAGTTGATTTTGTACTTACGTACGACGACGGACGGAGGGCACGTCAAAAATAACTATTTTGGTTTACTGAGGACAAGAAACGTAAAAAAACGGAGTCAAAATTTCTCGTGATTACCCAATTTACCCAGTGCTTGGTAAGTAATAAGTTTAATTACTTACAAATAAGTTTTTTTTTTCATTTTTTCGTTTTATTATTATTATTATTATTATTATTATTTATGAAAGAAGTAGCCTAGATGGCAAATAATACAACTGTATTTTTATTTGAAAAGGGGGGGGGAAATCACTCAACAAATGTTCTGGGCTCATAATCACTGGCCATCGGATGGTCTCGAGTCTGTCACGAAGCTAATTAATTATTTCATCACTACTAGATTTAGTTTATTAACGGTATGATTTGACAAAGACATACAATAATGGCACCATCTCTCTAACTCTGCATTCCTGCTCCTTAATCCTTAATATGACTTGCAAGGTGAATGTCCTGACAAAGGAACACCATACAATAAAGTCATTAATATTCCCTTTTGTACCGAACTGCTCTGTAGTCATAAACATTTTTTCGCCAGTAAACTTTTAATCTTTAAACTGTTTTCTGCTATAAAGTAAGACGTAATTGTTCTCCTCGAGTGGATAAAACGATCAACACAAGAGATTTAATAACGACAAAATGATTTTAAGGGCGTTAAATGTAGGATTGTAATGGTTGTTTTAATAATTGTGTTTAATAGCTGCTATTATTTTTAATTGTAAATATTTTAAACGTAACTAAAATTCATTTAGTTAAGAGTTGTTAGTACAGTATAAAATATCAGAAAAGTACACAGAACTAAAAGAGTTCATTAGTACATTTGTCAATATATTAAACATATCTCCAAACACCGTAATTTAGAATGACTTCCACATTGCACTCTTTACCCATACGGTTACCAATACAGTTCTGCTACTCCTGAGGTTGATCGTTAGTCTTCTTTCTGATTGTTGAAAAGCTCTTCAGTTGGAGACGTTGTAACCAGTAGATTCTAATATCTAATATTTTCGAAAATCTATTAGGTGAATTTGCGTGTCGATCCAATTTCTCTGGCTTTTACTTTTCTGGGTATGACGCAGTGGAATTTTCTCTTCCAAAAAAATCAGCCCTCAGTTCTGCACTGGTAGTCGAACATTCATAAATTTTTTGCTGCTAACATAATATGTCTAGCACGTTATTTTATTAATTTCTTGAACCATAATTTTGAAATAGAAAATATTTCATGGAAAATTATTTTGTTCTTGTTGTTTAAAGGCAAACCATTCTCGGTCTCTAACATTAAAAAGAGGGATCTTGTGAAACATTTATTTATCATCAAAAAATTATAGAAAACTCATTTAACGTTGTGTAAATTCACAGCTGAAAGATCTCTAGATCCGCTCCTGGCATCATCTCAACATATCACCCCCAAGACGAGTATTTTTACTATTACGGTACCGACGTAAGATTCCCAGAGCCTTTCACAGAACCGTCATTTTGTCGTCTTCCTATGCAAAAAATTCTGGCACTCGTCCACGCGTTCCTTCTTTGAATCTCATTTCGACTTCCCTCCAAAAGACTATTTTTGTCCACCATTCTAACCCCGACTTCCGGTTGATTTATTTCAAATCTTTCATTTCGATAGATCGAACGAAGCGATTTAACTCGACCATTTCACATTTGATCTGTTTGTGATGTTTGCTACGCAGTTAATAATGTTCTTGGTAATTAGGTCAAACGACAACGTGTAAGATTTTATTCCAACTTTTTAAAATGGCGGCCGTTCAAAATAGTTTCTGCAGTCGTTACAAAGAAACTCAAATTAAATTTGAACCGTTTTCTAAAAATTACATGTAGGACGTTTTTATTTAACCATAAAATAGAAATATTCCTTGTTTAATACCTGTTAAAATTGTTTTAACTTAAACTGGTTCGAGTTTCATGGTGGGGGGAGGTTCTGTAGCACAACGGATATGATTTTCATTTGTTTTTTAACCACAAAAAACCTCAACGTCAGCATCATCTTTAAAAAATAAGAAATAAAGTCGAAAGAGAACGAGAAATGGTCAAACGGGACCTGATAGGAAAAATTAAAAAAAATTTTAAAAATAATAATAAATAAATAAAAAAATCTAATCCAAAACGACGTGAAAAAAGGTGTACATCCGCCTAGGTTCCCTCGGGATTATTGGGTGTGTCGATAACTCAGGTGGCCTTAAAGCAACAGGAAGATTTGGAGATAAAAAATTGCAGAATTCAAATAAAAAGTTTAGTTCTATTCTAGGGTGTTGTAGACAATTACTAAGAATTTATAATTTCAGTTTTTATCTATAACTCAGTTATCCTTTAAACTATAGAAAGATAAATCAAAAGATTTTATCGGTAGTTAGAAAAGGAAAAGATTTTGTCTCTTTTAGAGTCCAATAGATTACTCAAGCTGTCTGAATTATAATCTATATTTTTTGTTTAATTTTACAAATAAAAACCTTAGTTCTTAAGGGTTTCTATAATTTGTTTAATTAATTGTTCAATTGGAGTCAATATATATTAACTAAAATGCTTACTTCGCTCCAATCTACATCATTTGATGACGACATAGTATTGCTACCCATAGTAAATATACATAGGCCTGTTGAAGTTAGGGAAACGACTGATGTTAATTGAAATGTACAAATTACCTCAAATCTTTAAGAAAACCAAGTGATCGTGTTTTTACTTAGATAGTTTCAACTTGTTCGTGTCACGCCTCTGCTGCGTGCACGCCTCCTGTTGTTATTGGAATTGTATTCAACACAACAGATTGTATTTCCTTATTTGTCTCATCTATTGGCTTGCCAAGTAAGCATACAGCCAAGTTATGTCAGAGTTTAAGAGTTTGACCTGCGTGACCTCAGGCGGATGCAACAAATGAGTCAGCTGGTACTCGCACACAGCTGACTTTGCAAGTTTATAATCATCCGGAGAAATATTAACAAGATATTCTACTGTGGTCTGATATTAGTGGATTCTCTAAAATAGAAATTATACATACAGCGGTTTACTTCATGGAAACGTCAACACTCAAGACATGTAGGATGTTTACAGATCATAGCTATGAGAAATATTTGACACTATTTTTGGCATTCTGTCATAAACTTTCTTTAGCTCAATGTTGATCAATTCCGATAGGTAGGCCAAAGAGATGTTGGACACAGAGCGGGTAAGCTAGTAATTCTTTTTCTTGTTGAAAAACCTCTCGGTCATCATCGCCTCATAAAAAAGAACATAAAATAAAGAACCATAAGCCTCGAATATTTATTAACGTCAGGGTCGGAAAAATACAAGAGAGTCCTGACAGGAAAGAAGATGAAAAAGGATGTATCAAAAGACTATATGAAAAAGATACAGATCCAGAAAGGGTTCCTAGATACCGTCACGGCCGTACACACTATAGATGATCTCCTGAGGATGTGAGCTTTTTAAAAAGATCAAGAAATACACAGGTCGTCATCATCCCCAACCACCCTATTTTTCTTCTTGTTTAAAAGACTCCTAGCTCTCGGATACTCTAACAGCGTCGGGGTCGGAAGAAAACAAGAGTTGACCGAGAAAGACTTCATAAAAAAGGTGATCTAGCCCAATACTTAATGAAAAAAATTGTAGATCGAGCTAGGGTCCTTGGGTATTGTCAAGTCCGTACACACTATAAATCATCGGGGTCGGAAGAGAACGAGAGTTGGCCGTGAAAGACCTGATAGATTAAAGCCCAAGACTAAAAGCTGTAGATCCAGCTGGGTACTCTCGAGATTGCTAAGAAGCAACGTTGCCAGATTGTGATAATTGCAAGTCCAAAGAACGATCGGCTGGAGTATAGTGAAGGTTCCTTTATGTACAGCTTCGAGGCCAGTAAGTACAGAGACACTGAAACTGACCGAGTGAAGCGAGAGGATACTTTTTAATTTATACAAGTCTAGAAGCCTGTTAAGACCTAACCTACGACAAGAAAGTCGTAATATACACAATTACGGTGTTCAGAAAACCGGTGTAACAACTGTTTCAAACGAACTTTAAGCAAGACCCTTTAATCTACAATACATTTTAACATTTCATACAAGGCCCGAGAAAACAACTTCTGAGCATTAGATTTAGGGGATCTGCTTGTATTCCGTAAACTTGTTCTTCAGTGCTGACTGGTATTTAGAAACAACCTTTGCATACACATCAAAATTAAAAGATTATGATCAAGCAGATCAAGGCAGAAACATCTCTGGCAGTCAAAGAAGATCTATTTAATACAGACTAGTCACTAGTATTTGACATTATCTATGAAGTTATGAGTGCCCGTCCACATGTTGTAAAGGAATAACTCCAAGAACGGAGCAATAAAGTGTCACTGCTGTTGGATGAGAGCTATGTACACTCTTCTAAACCATCAAGGTTCTGATTAAGGAAGTATTTCATAAATTTATCGTCTAAAGTTTTTTTTTTTATTCTAACATCTGAACTGATCGTGTTCACTAAATTATAATGAATTAAGTTTGCACATTTTCCAATCAGGATTTGTTTCAGTCTTTTTAGTGTCTAAAAATAGACCCACGTCTAGATCTCTTTGAAGTAATCATATGAAGGATTGAAGTCACAACTACCGATGTGCATAACAATTTATTTTGTTGATTGTGACGAAACAATGGGTTCCATTGCGACTATTATTGGCCCTTGGCGCCAATAGAGCGTCTTTGTCCCCCATCTCAATCTCGTGACTGCTAAACAATTTATTTAGTGCAGACAACAGCCTACCAAGGTCGCAAGAAGATTGACTTTTCAAGTTCCAACTTAAACTATTGGATATTAACTAGATTGCAAAATTTGAAGTATTGGAAATCTGTATTATATTAAAACTGTATTTATAAAAATTGAACTAAATTTTTGAGATAGTCGAGCTTCATCGGACCTGTTGAATTTTTATTAAATTTTCGTGTATTCAATACGATACAAACTTTGTTTAATATAAATTAAACCAGTGTATGCTTGAAATGACACAACACTATCTTAAATATACCGTGCGAAAAAGAGTGCTACAATATCCGGTCCACAAATTACAATTTCTATTTTTTTTGTATCTTAAAATAACGAAAAAATTGAATCTTGTATCCCTGTAGGCCTACACAATTCAACACACAACATGTAAAAGCAACAGTTTTAATGACGATAACACCTTTTTACTGCAACTGCGTACAAACACCCACTGAGTGTATATAACCTTTGAGTAGTGTTTAACGTGTATATATTTGAAATAGAAAGTAGAGCTAAAAGAGGGGGTCAGCAGCTGACTAACAAACAACTCATTGTCTTTAGCTCAATTCTCAGAATTCAGTACACCTGGTTTATGGTATCTATACCTATGTCCCCTGGTGAGTTCTCCATTTTATTTTATACCTGATATTAGGTGGTATGGTCTACCATACAGTGTGATAAACATTAACCTATTTGTTTCAAAGAAACGGATATTATCTCTCAGCAGTTCGGACTAGTAAACAATCAAAGATTATAAATGTTCAAGACCCGTGCGTTACCCTTCATCCAACGGGCATAAAGTAAACTAACCAAAATTATTTTTTACATAATTCCTCGAAGTAATAACTAAAAAACGAGTAAAATATTGTTTTGTCATTCTATTTTCTAGCAGATGTTTCAATAACGATATGACACAAATTCGAATGTTATCAGCTGTATATTGTAAAGAACATTATTAACGTGTTAAAAACCTGTCGTTGGCCTACATATATGATTAAAGGCACTAATTAATCGCCTAGCAAAATGTTTAATACCTTAATTTTTAGGTTATATTACCAACATTGTTACTGGCTTAGTCATAACTTTTTTAATTTTTATTGTAGAAAGATCATATGAAGAACCTTGGATGCTGGTTTTAAAGCGGGATAAAATGAACCATTGTGAGACACTATAGAAGTAAATCAACATAAACCTGCCGCAATTGCTTACCGACCGATTTTCCTGAAAATCTCATAGATCATATTTTGATTTTGTACGACCTAACACCCATAGGGGCACATTTTAGTGTGACGGCCTTGGCTATCCCGAGGGAACCTTGCTGGATTGACGTCTTTGTTCATGTAGTCTTGGGTTAGATCGATATCTCGCATCTATCCTATCCTCTCTACTTGTTCTTTTTCGACCCTAACGCTATTAGAGTATTCGAGGGCTTGGTGTCTTTATTTTAGTTCTATTCTTCTTTTTTTTATAAGGAGATGATAATAGGGAGGTTTTCGCCTTTAAACAACAAGGAAAAAAGTATTATCTAGCTGGTCCAAATTTGATATCAGGCGGATAGTTCGTTAGTTATATTGCTTAGAGGAAGTAGAGAATTTTGTATGATACGGATTTCGCTTTCGCTATAAAAGATTTACAACAATATAAAACTGAAGGTTGAAAGTTTTAACTTTAATCCGTGTATATATTTAAAACACCAATTGAATAGTAATGTTGCATTTACATATTATACAACTAAATTATTTATGTTCTACACTTTAAAAAATATTTATTCATATAGTTAATCTTTTTATTCTCCATTTTGTTTTAAAATCCAGTAATATATTCACACTGTACACACACAAAATATTTTCTTTCTAAACAAATTTGAATAATATTGACTTATTGACAATAACAGCTGATTAAAAACACCCTCTTAAGCTTAACATGAAACATTTGATAGTTTAATAAAATCAGCTGATTGACAGTCAAAATTTAACATACAACAAAGTCTGATTAAAAGTAGCCTCATGAGTTTAATATAAGTTATTTGAAAGTTAATAATATCAGCTGATTATCAGTTAAATATTGACATGCAATAGCAGCTAATTAAAAGCATCCTCTTGAGGTTAAATGGAACGTTTGATAGCTTAATAATATCAATTGATTGACAGTTATAAATTAACATGCAACGTGTAATTAAAAGTATTCTCATTAATTTAACATAAAATATTTGATAGTTAATAATATCAGCTGATTGACAGTTAAATATTGACGTACAATAGCAGCTGGATTAACATGAGAGACATTTGATAGATTGGAAATTTAATTGGCCACAAATGAGTGGCCTTTACGAATTTTCAATGTTTAATGTGTTTTCATCTTAATTTCGGAGCCAGGAAGCATCATTTAAAGTGTTATGATTCTATGTCATTCGGTAGTAGCCTATATATCAGAAATCTCTGGAAGGAATCTGACAAACAGACATGCATCATTTTAGGCATTTTATAATAGAGATTTAATACGTAATTTTTATCATTTATGAAAAATTATTATATGAGTTGTAATTTTTTTTATAAATATGTCATAAGTATAAACAAATCGTATGTTTATAGAAAAAATATTATAATAAAAACCAAAAGGTGAAATGGTTAAATAAATTACAGCAAGAATTTCTGTCCCTCTTCGTCGATTCACAAGTCCCCTCTCTGCCGTTTTGTAGATTGTGCAATAATCGATTAATAATTATTTCTTTCTTTTAGTTATAACTAATAAATAACCAGTTCTACATAGATAGTTAAATCAAACTATGTATCTTTTTGTAGGCAAGTTAGGTTAGGTTATGTTAGGTTAGATATAATTAGTTACGAATGAGATAACAATCACACAGTTAACTGATGACAGTTATTTTTTGTAATTGGACAAACTGTAATCTTATCTCCTTATTACCTTATCTCAAATACAAATTTGCTGATGCAGAATTTTTTTTTTTTAATTTCAGAAAACTACAAATGCAGATAATACAATTGGCCGACTCTGTTCTTAATTTAATCCAGTTGCCATTCATCCTACACAAAACTCGAAGTCGCTAATAAAAGCTTTCTATAATTAGAGTCTGCTACGAGTCATGCAGTTGTTTTGGGAAGAGTAACTTGTACTGAAAGAACAAATGTTACGAATTAAGACTGCAATTAATTACATGTCTACTTATAGCCTAAGCTTACAAGTGTGTTTCATCTCATCGTTTGTTTATTGCAATAATGTTTTCATAATTAAAACGGATGCAATATGTGAACTAAAATCCTAATAATAGGAGAGGCTGGCGTGAACTTCATTCCATTTAAATTGATTATCTTTTCTGTTGGTATACTTACAAATTTTTTTAATACAATTAATTTACAAAAACCGTGCAATACCATACACTAACTATTTTCCACACCGATCCACTAAACCAAAAATAATATTTCTCGGTATCCCGTAAACATCTCTATTTTATATATTAACTGGAGGTTTCCCTCAGGGGCTCACTTCAATGTGTACAGGTTTGACAATCCCAAGGGAACCTAATTGGATCTAAACCTTTTTCACGTAGTCTTAGGTAACAACACTCCTTTTCATCTTTCCTATCAAGTCTCTCATGACCAACTCTTGTTCTTTTCTGATCCTGACGCTATTAGAGTATTTGAATGCTGTTATGCTCTTATCTTCCTTTTTTATAAGGCGATAATGACAGAGATTTTTTTGGCCTTTAAACAAAAATATATAAGTTTTATTCCTTTATTATTGATTTCTTGCTCATGTATTTCTTACGCGAGATAAATTAGTATAGAAGCATTTTCAACTTTCGTAAATATATTAAAATAAAAATGTTATATTGATGTATACTTAAATTAAGTCTGAACTTATTTCATTTGTACAGAGAGTTTCCAAAAAAGCACTTTACAAGGTTGTAAATTTAAATAATTTTATTCCGACTACTTAGAGATCTGGTTTTTGTGTAATTTTGTAGCAAAATACGTCAAATTTTGATTCACACAGTGAATAGTACCGAATAGCACCACTGCAAGCGCTGTCGAAGATGTATCAAAGATGACTGCCTTCATTGGTCACGAGCGCGCTCGCTGTGTTTTGGTTTGAAGAACCGAAGTCTGCGACAATTCTGCAATGAAATTTTCGTACCGAGTATGGCAAAGATCCTCACCAGTGGGCCTACCAATTATGAGTGGCATAAGTGTTGTTGAAACCGTGTATTCAGTAAGCTATAAGATATCCTCAGGGTGTCCCCTTGTGTTTGATGATGTCTTAGAGGAAATGAGTCAAAGCTTTGTTAACAGTCGTACAAAATCAACTCAGCGTGGTTCTAACGAGCTGAGTTTGCCACATGTGACTGTTTGACGTGTATTAAGAAAACGTTAACAATCAAACCTTACATTAGAAGTTGATCGTAAGAAGTTTAGTGTGGAAACGTTACATCGATTGATGAAGACCAGTATTTCATTTGAAACATAACCTTCAGTAATGAATCGACTTTCCATGTAAATACAAACAACTGTTGGATTTGTGGCAGTGAAAATCCACGACAATCCGTGGAACATGTTCGTCATAGCACATAAGTTAAGTAAGGGCAAAGTTTTGGGCCCTATCTTTTTTCAAGGGAAAAACGTCAACGGAATAGTGTACCTAGATATGGTGGAAAATTTACATCTCACAGATTGATGAGGCTGAGGCCGAACAAGAACGCCGAGTACACTTCCAGCAAGATGGAGCACTGTCGCACTATCTCAACAAGGACTGGGATTTCCTCAATAACCACCTTCCAGGTACATGGATAGGTCGAAGCGAGCAGCATCGTTCACCTGATCTAACAACTCTTGATTTTTACTTCTAGGGATTTATCAAGGATAAAATTTATAAGCCACCCAGCACCCTCTCGCTGAGTTCAGAGGAAGAAGCTACACCGCAGTTGAAGAAGTTACGCCTTAACATACTGCTACGGGTTTGGCAGGAAATCAACTTCAGATGGGATGTCTGCAAAATGACCAATGGAAGTCACATTGAACCTAACTATCTATAAAGTAAACAACTTGATCTATTTTGCTACAAATGACACCAATTTGCTCTGTAAGTAGTCTGAATTGATCTATATGAATTTACAAAGTTGTAAAGTCCTTTTTGAAGCACCCTGTATTATAAACCCCTCCTATATACACTAAAGAAACTGATGGGTTAAAAAGCTGATGTCGAGTTTATTTGCGAAAACATCAGTTTTGAGGTCTCCTGAACCCAAAAAGTGGTTCTTGGAATGATGTCTGTCTGTCACAATCCAAATGTGTATTGATTTTATTCAAATTTCATACGTGGGCTTATTGTGACCATATTTAAGGACTTTTTCCTTAAATTTTGAGGTGGTAGTTGCCTTAAGAAAAATCACAAAATTATGATTATCTTCTCAAAATTGGCTGAAATGATTTTGATCAAATTTTGCTCATATCTAGCCATTAAGGATCCAAACAAAACGTATTCGTCGCTTTCTCTCCAAAACGACGGATCATGAGTTATGGGTAAAAAAACCATTGGGCTGTTATAAAATGCGCAAATTCTCAAAATCGGTTTTACTAATTTATTTCAGATTTTAGTGAAATGTAAAGTTTAATGAATCAAATAAGTGTACAAAATTGAAAGTAAACAATATATTACGGTTCTGAAAAAGTTCATTGAGCGCCGTCACTAAATGCTTCATTTTAACCAAATACTACTCCCCCCCCCTCTTGTTATTTAAAGACGAAAAACCTCTCGGTCACCATAGAGTCATGAAAAACAAGAAGAAAAAAGATAACAATAGTGACTCATAGCCCTAGAATACTCCAATAACGTCAGGGTCGGAAGTGAACAAGAGTTCGCCAAGAGAGGAGGCTTGATAACAGATGAAAGAGAGGGATATAACCCAAGACTACATGAAAAAGTGTAGATCCAGCTGGGTACTCTCGGGATTACTAAGTTACCCTGAGTGCATTCAATATTATTTACGCTGTTTATGACACAAGAGAAGTAAACGTGGACTCTATTTAAATATATAACTTAATTTTTTCCCAAATATGTCTATTTTTTTTATTTCTTATCAACAACTAATAAACTGATATTTTTGCAATGAATAGTTTTGTTTGTTAATACTTCGATTGTGAATGAATTTGTGGAGAGTTTGTGCAATTTTTTGCACCGTTCATGTGTACAACCAGATGTAAGGAAAAATTCATCGATCAATAACTTGTAAACTTCTAAATCCAACAGGTGGGCAATTTACACTTGATATGATAGATAGTTTTGCTTTCTCTATTATAAAATCAATTCTACAGGTATAGCTCATTAATCATCGACCTATCGAAACGAGGTCCTGTTTTAAAGTCGGTCATTTGGCACATCATCTGTAAGCTTGTTTGTGTCCTTCTTATGTAGCTACGGTCAAGCGCGAATACTATTAAGGAATAAGATTATTTGTATCATTACCCAGCGATGGATGTACAAATTTATAAAATTGTATATTTTGTTTTAAAAGTGTAACCACTCAAAACAGCTTTTGTAAGATTCTAATAGCACGCTTTCTACAGTATAAAATATAGTGGAATGAACTAGACATAACGAACAGTCGTATAACAAATTTATAGTGTTTACCCAACCCAACCGTACAATACAAATCCAAAAGTTGATTTCTTGGGCCTTTGTAGGAAATGTTAAATTGTATAGGTAGATCAAAACATCTTATCCGAAAATGCTCAAATCTATCACCACTTACTATGGCTTAGCTATAAGAAGATATAGCAAACCTGGATCAACTGTTGAAAATATAAGGGAGAAGTTTTGGTGAGATTACTTCCACTTAACGTCAAATGATGACAACCCGTCTCATGGGTTATCTCGACCTGCCAATGGAAGATGGTGTAAATTTAGGCAAACAGAAGATAAAAATGTGTTATACAATTACAGTGAACACTTTCATCACCTCTCAGATCCAAATTATGTTTTAATAACTAGCCAATTTTTAGAGATTTGGCCGACTTGAATATGTTGGAAAAAATGCCACCACGGCAAAACCTAAAAGACTCGATTTCTAAAAATTGTATGTTGGACTAAAAATATTAAAATTTGGAGTAGCTGATGCTGCTGCAATTTTAATGGAAGTCCAATTATGAAGAGTCATATGATTGAGGCATTGGAACTAACTCCAGGAAAAAAATTGTGACGCAATTTCACTTTCTTGCGCTTATCAAACTTTACTCTATACTTCATATAGTAAAATTAAATTAAAAATTGCAGGTATATATGGATAAAGATCGTTTGTGTTTTTATTTATATTAATTAAAACCGATTCGAGATTGACACGTTTTAAATTAATTTTTATTTACATAACAATTACACTTTCATCTAATCTGTAAATATGCAACAAAGATCTAGAGTAAAATATAAACAATAGTTGGATCGTTTAGGCTTCCAAAGAAATGTCCTACATCTCACAAGTCAGCATTCCAGGGTTTAAATACATGGGCGGCTACAGCATAATATCTGTTACCATTATGATCTCAATGTATGTTAAGTCAACATCACAATTCAAGATACAAGCCACGCAGTTCTTAAAAATCTGTTTGGTCCTCACTTGTAGTGAATATGGGCGTGGCAATCCCAAGGGGACAACGCGAGCTGGGATTACACTTTTTCCATGTAATCTTGGGCGAGACCCCTCTCTTTCATCTTTCCTATCTTGGTCTATATTGACTTGACAAGCTCTTCTTTTCATCCGGCCCTGACGCTTATAGAGTATTCTAGATTTAGGAGTTTTTTGGTTCTTTTTTCCCTTTTTTTATAAGGCGATGATGATCGAGAAGTTTTTCGTCTTTAAACAAGGGGGGAAATAAATAAATTTATCTTTTATTATTTTCCAATGAAAGTATATTTTGTTCATGTGTACATTACTTATATTCAAGATGTACACTTGTAGTCGTTACAGCCCGTACTCAGTAATTTATTTTTAATGTGTTATGCGTGTCTCTGTATCCCAATGAAGAAGTCATTTTGAAAAAATAGTATTTTTCTTTAATTTTTGCACGTGATTTTCTATTAAGTCTATTTTATCATTTAAGAGTACCCCATATTTGAAGGGTAGACATAAAAGGTCTTTACTTGACTCGTATGGCAAAAAGAACCATCTCTTTATGAGTAGTGTTTGGAAGCACGCCGTTTGGGAACTTGCCATAAGCATCTAAACTAGTCGGGAGACCATTACTTACCAAGACAATACAATTTTTATAGATCTTCCCTAAATACTACATCCTCTCAAATTGTGCCAGGTGCAATCCACCCACTCACTAAATACATATTTATCTCGTCAGGATGGCACGATTGCTGAGTTGAGATATCTCAAGCATACAGATACAATAACATTTCTGGATGACCAAAAACGGCGTCGTCTGATCTTCCCGCACATTGGCCCAATGTTAGCCCCCGTAAATTGGCGCAATCCTTTTACTGTTGCGAGTATATACAATTAAATTTAACATACGAAAGAAACCTGCGTAAAAAATGAGATGCTGAGTTTCTCTCTTACTTCTTAAAGTAAATTACTGAAAGAAATAAGAGATAAACTGTTTATCTCATTTTTCAAATAAGTTCGAGACTAAATCTCCATCTTCCGAAAGGATTTTCCCGCTATCTAACATCACGGATTATTAGATTGGAGAGCGTACAGCCCAGGACCAATGTAGACAGCCCTTCCAAGTTGGTGCCAATCCTTGTGATGTTTGATCCAAAAACCAACAACCCTTGAGTAGCTACCAAAGCCAACACCAAGATGGACCAGAGTACATGGATACTTCATCCTGTACGACGCATTCTCTCCTTAATCACACTCCTTCTTCCATTGAGCACTCTTAATGGATCTGAATTACGATCAAGATACAGATCTCAAGCTGACAATATCTGAAAGGTTATACACAATAGAAGGACTTGATATGTATACCATGTGTCCAAAAGTCCACCCTCTTATTTTTTTTATTAATGGAAATAGACAGATTTGCTTTGGGGAAAGTTTAGATAACCAAAGGAGGAGTTTTTTCAAGTATCAAAATTTTCTACCCCTACCCCAAAATGGAGTAGTTTGGAGGTAAGTCAAGAATTTTAAATAGCAACTCCTTTTGAGTGATACCTCATTTTAAAGGTCTTTTCAAAATAAGAATAATGGCGCAAACCAGAAGTCTCTAAGTTCATCTTACCCAACATAGCAACCAATCGAATTGTGAATGTTAACCTACAAACTCCGGTTGTTTTTATTACATTACAAACTGCTCTATGTTGGTAAAATGATGGTAAGAGCCTTACCTTGTTTTTTTTAGCTCATTAAGTTCTTGAAATGGCTACCATTTACTTTTTGGCAGAAATAGATTCTGGTCACAAAAGCTTGTTGTACATTTCGTAACATTTCCGGTTTAATTATTAACGTAAAATTCACAATTCGATTGGTCGCTATGTTGGATATGATGAACTTAGAGACTTCTAGTTTGCGTCATTATTCTTATTTTGAAAAGACCTTTAAAATGAGGTATCACTCAATAGGGGTTGCTATTTAAAATTCTTGACTTACCCCCAAACTACCCATTTTGGGGGTAAGGGTTGAAAATTTTGATACTTCAAAAAACTCCTCCTTTGGTTATCTAAAGCAAACTTTCCCCAAAGCAAATCTGTCTATTTCCATTAATAAAAAAAATAAGAGGGGGGTGGGACTTTATGGACACATGGTATAATGGTTATTCAAGCAACCAAGAGACATTAAAAAGTTCAACAGTGGTATTGTAATGTCTTATTCTCTTTCCTTTTTGTTTTTTTTTTTTCAAGTAGTTTTGTGTTAGATGCATCTCTTTCATCGTTCCTATTGAGCCTCTCTTGTTCTCTTCCAACCCTAACGCTAGTTAACTATTCGAGGGGAATATAGAGGTCTTTATTTTATGATGTTTTCCCCCTCTTTCTTGTATAAGACGATGATGACCGAGGGGTTTTTTTACCTTCAAACAACAAAAGTTTAAGCAGATTCTAATAAAATATCCACCTCAAACACTCTAAATTTAGTAAAAAAAATAAATGAAATACTACAGAGGGTTGTTTGATCCTTCCTTTAAAGTAGGTCAAAGTCAACAAGGATCTATTGAGACGTCGCCGATGATAAAGAAGGTCGTGTAGAAAGAATCCTTGTTTGCTTTCAATGGCACTCGACTAACCCACTTCACCTTTGAACGAAATTCTTCAAAAACAAGAACGAATACATTTAGATAAGAATGTCATTGTGATTTCATTCGAGTTATTTACATAGTCAAGTACCGTTGTTTGTGTTATGAAAGTTGTTTCGTATCTTAAAAAGTGAAAGAAGAGAAAACGAGTCTGTAAAGAGGAAATAAATTAAGAGGACATGACGCTTATCTATGGTCATAACACTTCCAGGTTATAAATGTCTTGAGAAATGTCATAAGTAAAAGTTTGAAATAGTTCTCTCGGATTGTTATTTGTTTAGTGCATAATTATTCAGCTTCACCTACGAAAACCTAAAACTTTAGGCAATAATTCCAACGTCTCCATTTTGTTGAGATTTCGTAAAAAAAATAAAATAAAGTTTATTTTACATAGACTCGCCTAGAATGACAGTGAATGCCGAATCAACACAATTAAAGACGGGAAGTATAAAACACCAAAAATAATTCCGAGCCATCTGATAGAACTTTAATCGAACTGCACCAAAAAAAAAAAAAAAATTAGCGACGATTAAAAAAACGCCCGTTATTAAGTGGTCGATGTTTGCTTTCATTGTCTGGTTCTTTATCATTTTATTCATTTCAACTCGGTCACCATTAAAATGATTAATGTCCTATGATAGAATGTTCATTGTTAAAGAAAAAACTACTAAAATATGGGAGAATGTATAGCTACGTTAGCAAAATAACTAATATTCCCCACAGATGCGTTTTACCACATTGTACTGTACTGAGAGTTCAATCGACAGAAAACTACATCCCCACTAGCGAATGTTAGTGTCACTTTATAATCAATCGTTACACCGCGCAACAAGTCATATGCCGTAACGACTCAGCAAAGAGATACGAAAACAAAGGCGCTCTACCACTGATACTATTTTTTAAAAGTTGCATTGCTTCACATTTTAATGTTTACAGAATTCGATACTATTTCTTTGAAAAAATGATTTATTTTTGTTTAAATTGTAGGGTAATCCTCATTCCTCACACACTGTGTTCAAGCCTCTGGAGGAAATTGCCTTTAGACTTGACACAAGTATAGTGCCTCAAAACTTCTACCACAGACTCGTTCATGATAACGATGCTAATCTAGATCAGTTGATTATGTAGTTCATTATATCTTGATCAAATCTATTCGCAAAGTAAAATGTATTATTTCAAAAACGTTTTCTCAAACATGGTCCCGTGATAGATTAGCACCACTATTCAAATTAGATCATTTAGACGTCTGTTTTAGTCTAACGCTTATACAAATTCTTATAGAAATCACGAATTTACTAATTTCAGTGTCTCCCCCTTCCCAAACATATGTTTTTAATAATTAGTTGCTATGTCAATCATAGAGTTATAATTTGATTAACAAACTCAGTTAAATTAAAAATTAAAATCAGCCATTTTGAATATTCCAATTTGGAATTAAATGTGCAACCCTGCGAAATAAACCCTGCGATTTAAACAATCGTCGAAAGTTTTTTGAAAAACAATGATTAGAATCCATTTTCAAGTGACAAGAAACCCGTGACAATCCATGAAAAATCAACTTTGTTCAACACGCTTTAAAAGAAACTGACAAAATTACGAGGGAAAAAAAACATGATGCGGTTTAAGATTGGGGTCTGTCAAGCCAGTCCAAAAATAGAATATTTCATCTGCGGTAAATCAGTGTGCACATCTGTGAAAGGAAGGATGTAAACACGTTATTTCTGTTCGTCAGGACGGCCGCCTCCTCTTCTTCCAGACTGATAAACCATATGTTACGATAACTTATCAAATTGCTCACTTAATAAAATGTAAGAGGTTTTGTGATAAGAGATGTTTGTGGTAAAGGTTATAATGTGTACAGGATGGTTAACTAAATAATATGTAGCAATATCTCCATAGCTTTTACAAAGCGAGAGGCCAGCAAAATTAAACTGTCTTATCTAATATACAACACTCACTCACTCATCTATACAAATTCTAAGTTACTTCCAGATAAGCTAGAAACTTGAAATGTGTAAAACTCCTTGTGCAGCTCGCTCATTCATGCATTTTTGATTGTAGATCAATTTAGTCAATTTTCCACAAATTGTTTAATCTTTTGACACGCTTACAGGACAGCTAGAATCATCAAATTTGGTAAGTTTATGGCAGTTGGGTGTGGCACTATGCCAGCCAAATTTAATGGTTCTAAATGTCCTATAAAATGTGTCAAAAGAATTTAATAATGTCTGGATATTACTAAGTTATGATATACCAACTTTTATCCAATGTCAAAACCACGAGTTTTCTCATATACAATAAATTAAGTTAAATATGAGAGATCATAAGTTACTAACTTTTTTTAGATTTTTTTTTCACCCCATCATATGAAACTTAGTGTTTTCGTTTTGTCTCAAACTCTGAACATAAATTTGAAATTAACCCTTTTGTGTGTATTCATTTCTAAGGAAAAATGAAATACAACATTTTAATGCATTGTTTAATACTTTGTACCAATAAATTAATTTATAAATATAAAACATACATATCGCGTTGGACTTGTAATCAAACAGATTCTCATCTCAATTTTATATTTTATTCCCCCCCCCATTCTTTCTTTATTTTTTATACTTTTTTCATGTCCAATACCTTCCTACGTTAATGATATTAAGAAAAAAACTTTCAAAATTATAATGCTTCAAAAGCAAATCCATCGTCCACATTTAAAATTAAAAAAAAAATTAAATACCACAGTGGAAATTCCGTATTGGTTTACTTTCGGTGACTAAAACTATAAAAACCAGGGGTTCACAAAAGACAAAAACAAATACTTTCTATCCAAATTCAGAAGTGAAGGAATACAAATAGGCCTACTGCACCTAGATTATATGGTTAAAAAAAGTTACTCGTATTGGAAAAAGGTTTCTAGTTTTTAGTTCAAAGCAGCCAATTTATAACTCTAAACAAATTTATTTAAGGTAGAAATGAAACATCTTAGAGGCTATAAAACGTAAGACTTTTAAAAATGTTCGATGTACGGCCTTGAGTTTATGTTTCTAATAGACTAATATGGTCTTACGCTGTACTCATATGTACCGCCGACTATATAAAATATTCTCATTAAGCGTAAATAGATTCCTTAAAGGCAGGAAATTTATTTGTTTAAAAAAAGAGTAAAGACTGTTTTGCTTCATGTATTCTTCGGAAACTTAACGCTAGTTATAGGATATTTTATTGTAGTTAAGTATGTACCTTCCCAGATAATTATCCCTCATTCTCAATGACCATACAAATCTTAACATATTTATACAATTTCTTAAGCCACGAATAATTTTTTTTTTTTTAATGTGGAGGTACCTACTAAAATTTTCATCTAAAATAATTCCAAGGTATTAATATTAGAAACTTTTTGTAATGTAATACAAGACAAAAAATTCAAATGAGAGGTTACGATAATCTTGACACAAACTTTTTTACTCTTGTCTGACATTCTTTTTAAAGTACAAAAAATTTTTTTTTATCACTTAAATCCGTACGACTGATCGAAACAATAGTATTTCAACCGATCGAAATCAGCGTGAACATGCGTCAAGGTCATTCTTGTTAGTAGAGGAATAACACAAGACCGTGTCGTCTGCAAAGATCATGCAAAACTGCCATTAAACTCTCCCTTGATTTATTATAGATCCCTTTTCTAATAAATATACGTATTTACAAAATAATGAAACGCTAAACAAATATTTTGTATTAACGGGTTCGTTATTTTTCACTTTTAATTAAACATCAAGTCGCATATTCTTGATTTACCCTTCTGTCTTATTGATTTAGTTAGGTACCTCGGACATTTGTGTATTTAATACAATTCCAGTTGGCCAGTGCATGTCTCGGCTCAACTTAAGTCAAAGTGCAGTTCCATTGACCTATAGTTCTCCTAATTCCGTTGTACATAGTCTTAGTGCTTTAACTGCTCAGACTTAACTTTAGCTCCATTCTAATGTTACTAGTTTTAGTGATTTCCATCCATCATCGTTGTCGTTTCTACGTAAGTACGCTGGCGACCACAAATTGAAGACACGAAAGTGATATTTAGAATAGGTAATGTTGGTGTTCTCATAAAGAACACCGTTGAAAATTAGGAAAAATCAAATTGAAAATGTCAAAATGGGGGTAAAATTGTTCATATCTCGTATGTTATTCAAGTTATAACACACTAAATTAGATAACAACTTTCAGATTTAAATTCTAAATGTAATGGTACCAACCACCACATATCTACGAGGATAAATAACGAAATTATTGTAAAAAATATAATTTTACAACTCTAACCTCCAAAAAAAGTGACCATTCTCGTATAGTTAAAGGATCCGGTAGGGCCGAGTGACGGACACGAGCGTAGCGAGTGGAGCCTTTATAATACTTACATATAAACAAATTCCGTCAGGGCCGACGCGACGTCAAGAAAGTTGTGATATGCACAATTACGATGTTCAGAAACCTGTGTAACAACTGAACAAACTTACATCACCGGATAAGACTCTTTGGTCTACCAATTAAACTACAAGCCCCAAGAAACTAACTAGGGAGGGGGGGTTAAAATTAAAGGATCTGGTTTGTATGCTCTGGTTGAATATTCTACTGACAGATCTTGTACTAACTTTGGTGCAGGTGCGGAAATATATGGTAAAACAACCAAGGAAAATATAAGTACAGCTTTGGGAAAATGCGCAACTTTATTCTAAGTTGAAGTCATGGCAATACAGGAATGCGCACAACTGTGCCTAGCTAAAGGATATACCAATGATTATATGATTATCAGGTCGGACCGTCATGCTGCTATAAAGTCCGTAAGCTCACTTGAACACTGCTCATCATTAGTGTGGGATTATCACCGGACCTTAACCAAGCTTTCGACCCAAAAACAGGTAAAACTCAGCTAGATACCATCACAGAGGATACGAAGGTAACGAAAAGGCAGATAAACTGGTAAAAAATGGGACTAAGAGGACCTTTATAGGCCCAGAATAACTAAAGCCGTAGTAGAAGATAGTCTAAAACAATGGCTAAACTCTACTGATATACGGATTACTGGTCCAACCAAATCTGAAACTCCTTAAATTCATCACTTCCTCTGAGGAAAATCTTAAGCTTCGTATCAGGCCATGGCGCTTTCAAGAAGAATCTTAACACCATGGGATTATTCCAAGGAAACTTGAAATGCAGACTATGTAATCCGCACCTAGAAACTGTAGAACATATACTTCGAAAATAATACACTAGAAGATAACTGATCATCGGCCCAGATGCGACCTTTGAAGCAACAAGCAACCTAGCTAAGAAAATCCTGAGCCCTAACCAAGGGAATATGCTAGTTAGGAAAATTTAAAAAATACACAAAAAGTATTATAGGCTACTTTTGTGTCTAAAGGTGAAACCCACTTCTATTTATAATAATAATAATAATAATAATAATAATAATAAAATTCTCTAGCTGGGTAAGTGTACCAACACGTATCAACTAGTTACTATTTGTTCCTGTTATTGTGGTTAGGGATATTATCAATAAATACACTGTTTTTGGATATGTTCTAGGTTTATCATTTAATAACGAGAGTTGATTCGTACTCTCGAAAAGTCAGGAAATTTTGTAATAAATTACATTATACAAACAATAACCCTCCATCCAATAACTTGTCAAACCTATCTTATTTATTTTTAAATAATTTGTCTCCTTACAAACTGACAATGATGTTGAGTGCAGAAAATTTGCCAAGTCATTACACAAGCACAACTCGTAGTAGTAGTAATTGCAATGTATGCACCAATACAATCTTGCAGTTTAATCCTTTTGACAAGTTGCCAGTATGATTTAATGCTATATTGTTTCTCTTATATTAGTATGGACAAAGCTAGATGTCTGTCTTTTGCCAAGAAAGCAACACCGCATAATATGGTTGGCATTTTGATTTATTTGATAGAAAGTATTTTTGCTAGTCATGCTTCCTGCTTTCAAGCACGTGCCTAAACATCCGAATGATAAGTGATTTAGTGATGACGGTATCAGACAACATTTAAAATGTACGAATGTACATCGAAGGATAAAATCAAATTTACTCAGAGTGTCCAGTAACTTCGGTGTCGGTGGTTCTGAACATCAATGCTTACACAGCATCGCTATCCAATATAATACAAGTAGAACTTTCAAATGTAATGCTCAAACTTGATTTCTTGGGGTTTGAATGTTAAATTGTATTGATAGATCGAGGGGTCTTATCCAGTATCTTCAATTTGTTCAAAAGACACGTCTCCTGATCCTTAATTGACTATCACTCACTACTTTCTTAAAGGTTATTACGCCCTAATGAGCCTGTAGATGTGTACATATTAAAAAATCACCACTCACTTCCTTCGAGTGGCCCCTTTAAGGCTCTGCAGGAGTGAAATGAAATAACCGAATTGACACCAAAGCAACATCAGGGCACGGGAGATTTGTGAATTACTAGCACCATTGCGCAGTAGCCGTTACACAATAAAGTCCTTGTTTCATTTCCAAGGGCTGAAAAACTCGAAATAGACATTAAACTAGACTACGCATGCGTGTAAATCTCTGCAGCTCTTATCAGTTGACATCCTTTCTTGAACGTGCTGATTCTTTATATTTTCAATTCACTACGTATTCCGTGCTTTTGACCTTCAAATTTGCTTAGTTTACACATATCCTATCTACACTAGACCACTAGATAAAATGAGAGAAACCCTATTATAAATATTTATTCACGTCGTATTTAAAAGCAAGTAAGATCATGATAAGGGTCATCATGGTACATACGCAGCCCCATTATACATGTATTGGAGGTGTAGCATCATTTGTGAATAATTGCTCAGATATATTGAGTATAGGCGTGAAAATCCTGAGAAAGATAGCTGGATCTACACCTTTATTTCATGTAGTTTTGAGTTAGATTCCTCTCTCTCATCTTTCCCTTGTTCATTACGTCATCTCTTGACCAACTCTTATTCTCTTCCGACCCTGATCCTATCAGTGTTTGATTATTAGGAGCCTTTACTCATCCTTCAATTTATAAGGCGATGGACCATCAGGACCTCATTATAGTAAGTACGGGCAACGTAATCCCGAAAGGACCTAGCTAGATCTACAGAATTCTGTCATAGAGTCTTGGGTTAGATCCCTCTCCTCTATTGATCTCCCTTAACCAACTTATGTTCTTTCCCGACGCTGACACTATTAGAGTATTCGAGAGCTAGGATTTTATTTTATGTTCTTTTCTTTTTTTATATATAAGGCGATGATGACCAAAAGGTTTTTCGCCTTTAAACAACAACAATAAAAAAATAAGAGTAATAAATAAGAATAATATAAGACGATGATGACCTAGAGGGTTTTTTTGGCATTAAACACTTCATAAGAAAAATACATATAGCCTACTATATAATATATTACACTTAGATATACTCGTATATAAGTAACTTAAATACACTTAGAACATGAAACAAGTTTTAACACATGTTTATCACTTGATAACGAGAGTTGATTTATAATCGCGAAACGTCTTATATTAGTTTTTATAGACAAAAATGATAGCAAACAACCAATTAAACCGTATGAACAATATGGACAATCCATCATTATCAAATAATTTTAAAAGCAGAACTTTGTGTTACAAAACTGTTCTTTATACAACACTAACTATACAGTAAATCAATTTAACAACAAAGAACTATTTACGTGCCAACACGCTCATAAAACTTCTCAAAATAAAACATGTACCAGTCGAGAGACAAGGTTTAAAACAAAATTCGCAACAATAATGAACATGACCTTTGAGTACATGATAAACTTTTACATAACAATATATTTTGTAACAAAACCAGCAGTAAATGTGAAAAGAAACAACGCAATCGTAAAAAAAACTTATTTATGTTCGACAAAACAGTTAAATGACAATTAGCATTTTACACCGAAACCAGTTTGTTAGAATACCTTGTCAATGAACAACATCGTGGTACTTAGCCAGGCACATCATACAACCAGATCCTCTAAAACCCCCAAAAGTTGGTTTCTTGGTCATTGTAGGAAATGTTAAATTATATTGGTAGATCGAGAGGTCATTAGGGTCGGTTTCTATAAAACACTTATTACAAAAATCTTTTGAACCTCGTAATTGTGTAAATCACTACTTTTTTTACATCGGCAAGGCCCTAACGGGCTTCATAAATATATACAGGGTGTTACAAAAAGGTTGGGCTGGCTATACATTTTCATATTCTATGTGTGATTCTAAGCTGAAAATAAAGAATACATTTTTTCAATTTCCACTTTGTTTAGCAGCTAGACGCCATTTTGTTTTTTTTACAAAAACTCACTGTAAGTCTGGAAATAGATAAGTTATCGAGTTGAAATTTGGAATAAGCATTTTACATGTTACGATTAACAAGTGTACAAAGCACAAAGAATTTATTTTTATAATTTTCAAAATGGCTGCCGTTACAAATTTTTAACGTGGAATATCTTGAAAACCGTTAACTTTACAAAAAATGTACAAGAGACAATATATTTTTATTTTTTTAAGAACAGACACAATGCTTTTTGTAGTTTCAGTAGGTCAAAGGATAACCGAGTTATCGACAAAAAATATTTTGTTTCTTGTACATTTTTTTGTAAAATTAACGGTTTTCAAGATATTCCACGTTAAAAAATTTTTAACGGCCGCCATTTTGAAAATAAATTCTTTGTATTTGGTACACTTGAAAATCGTAACATACTATATGCTTATTCCAAATTTGAACTCGATAACTTATCTATTTCCAGAGTTACAGAGTTACAGTGAGTTTTTGTAAAAAAACAAAATGGCGTCTAGCTGCTAAACAAAGTGGAAATTGAAAAAAATATTATTCTTCATTTTCAGCTTAGAATCACACATAAAATATGAAAATGCATAGCCAGCCCAACCTTTTTGTAACACCCTGTATATTCAAAAACCAGCTGTTTAATCCTTACTACATCAGCTGATATTAAACAACTCAACAATGGTCCTTAACTCTCCACTTGAAAAGGTGCCGATTAAGTTAATTATTAGAGCACGTCTAATATTGATGAAATAGGTGTTCCTCCGTCAATTATAAACGGATTTTAACAATCGCGGGCTAGTTAGATTTGTTATTACATTCTACAAATGTTTTATGTCTGACGAATTTCTTGTAAAATTAAGCGTTTTTGAGCAATTCTAATCATTTTAATTAATTATTTTTTTAATATTAGTTTTACGGCGAATTTGTGTATTATAAACAGCTACCAAAAAAGTATGTTTTTAGTTTTTAGCTGCTAACTCGATTATCTTTTGAGCTACGAAAAAATTTGTTTTTAATTGTTTTGTTTGTCATTAAAAAAGTAACATTTCTGTTTCCTGAATTTTTTGGTAAAGTTAACAGTTTTAGAGATTTTTGACATAAAATGTTTAAATGGGCGCCATTTTTAAAATACACTAAAGTACGTTCTGGTTTTTGTAGTAAAAGGTTACGAAACAAATATATACACCAGATTTGACTCTAATAACTTTTCTATTTCCAAAGATTTAAATGTTAAATAAAAAATAATAATAAAATGGCGGAGATAATTTGAAACCTAAGTTTTCCTGCGTTAATGTTTATTAGAACTATTTTCTCTTATTTTCATTATAGAATAGCTTGGTGTAATTTGGAACAAAATTTCACTTGGTTCGCTTCTGTTAGTGTCTCGGCCCTATAGAACCTCCATTCGCTAAGCTCTTGTCGATAACTCTTAGCGAATCTCGTAATGTCACATATTGTTTTCAAAATAATTTCACTATTTGTCATCACAGAGATATGAGGTTGGTTTCATTATATCTCATTTAGTGCGATGTAAGTTGAATAACTCACAATATATGAACAAAACCCGGTTTAAAAGGGCCGCCATTTTGATATTTTTAATTCAATTTTCCTGGATAATAAGGTTTCTATATTATATAAAGTCCCCTACATCAAATTTCATGGTCCTATCTTAATGCTCTTGTCGTGTTTACTTACAGATGACAATGACGATAGACGGACGGCATATCTAAAATCATTTTATCGGAAGACCAGTCAAAACAAAGAGTTCTAAATTTGTTTGATTACCAAACTTCGACTCTATGTTTTGCATCGTATACTTTCCGTAAGCAGGATAACAAACTTGGATCCGGTAGTAAAACTGCCATCTTTCGTTAAAATTAGTTAATAAATTATGTGAAAAACACTTCACAAACTCCTAATTCTGACCCCCCCCCTAAATAAAAACTAACCAAAATGAATAAAACCAAAATTGCCCGTTAGGTAGTTTTATCAATCATAGTGGACATCGATTCTGAAAAAAATATTTATATATTCCAACAAGTGCCTAAACATTCTTCTCTTGTGCCATAAACACGTCCTTGGCATAAATTGTATTGTATTCAAATCTGGCTTTTAATGACAGAGGTCAAGGATCTCTTTTTTGTATTTCGCCAATTATATTTAAACAATTTTTTTAATTCCAATTTTCACAAGGGCCTGGCTCATTAATCTTCACATTTAAGTATTAATCGCAATTTTCACAAGGGTCTGGCTCATTAATCTTCACATTTCACTAAAATTTGATCGAAACCTGTAGAATCGATTTTGAGAAATTACGTACTATATACGAACCGAATGGTTTTTTATTTGTTTTTCTACGAAAAACTAGTGAAGCGGTATTTTTAAAAGATAGCAACGAATGTGTTTGGGTCCTTAGAAGCCAATGAGAAAAATAGGATCGAAATCATTTAAGCTGATTTTGAGAAGTGGTAATTGTGTTTTTTTTCCTTCTAACAGCTACATCCAAATTTTGAATTGTTGAAAAAATAAAAAAGCGTTTCGAGATATGGTCAAAATATGCCCACATACCAAATTTAATAAAAATCTGTTTCCACGTTTAGACTGTAGTACTGCACATTAGACGGACGGACATCGATCCAAACTCCACCTTTTTGGACTACGGCTATATACGTAAACAGCTAGACGCATCACCATAACCTTTTCTATACACTATCTACGTAGGCTTATATGCTAAAAAATTAAAAAGTGGCCACTTTACGGTTTTTTTAAATATTTTTGTTTTTTCGATGCTTGTTTCTATATATTAGACTATAAGGTCGGATAATAACTAACTTTATGCAGCTTTAAAATCAGCATCCAACAATCCTCATACAACCTTTCTCATGAAAGTTATAGCTAAAAATAAAAGGAATACAAAAAATAAACTACACGTAGCATCGCTCAGACTACAACAGATGCCCTGTAAATATGGATAAACTGGTGGTAAATTTTGTAACAGAAGGAGCGTTATGATAACAAGCTTTTTGACGAAGATAAACAAAATTAATTAATTTTTGCAAACTGTTGTAATAAAAAGATTACCTGGGAATTAAATATATTAATATTTAAAAAGAAAATACTAAATTAAATATCACGTGACTAGGTAGGTTTGCTGGCTGGGAGCTGTACCACCTATAAATGGACAGGTTTCATCTGAGCTGTGAGCTGCGCGTGGAAGGGAGGTGCAAGTTTGTAGTTCGAGGCCACGTGGGGATAGAGGCATTGGAGGGGAAACAGTCGGCGCCGACTACTGTCCACGATCCAGCGGTCTTGTAGACATCGTTGTTAGTACCAACACCCAACACAGACTGAGGCGGCCGCTTCCCCCACCACCTCACTGCTGCTTAGACCACGCCTATATTCTGTATACAGTAACTTGGCGTCTGAACCCTTGGCTACCTGCGAGCGGCCCGAACCGTCCCCCATCGCTCCCTTCCTCACCCAGCTGTTTCAGTGATGAGTCACCTACTAGCGTTAACACTGCACTGTACTCGCAGGTAGCCAAGGGTCCAGACGCCAAGTTACTGTATACAGATAATAGACCCACTGCGCATCCAAACTCCACAGCTCAGATGAAACCTGTCCATTTATACAACCACGTTCCTTCCATAGGCAGATTAGAGCAGGTCAACTTAATTTAATTCCACGGCTCATTAAGTATAAGGAGGGGGGAGCACAGATATAAGACAAATCTAGCCTAACCGATAGGTTACCCCTATATTGTACAGTAATTCACTGTTTCTGGATCAAATTACGAAAATATCACCATTTAGTGTAATAAACAGGTTAATTTAAATAATAACTTTGTTGTATGAGACAACAAAATTCTTTATTCAGTTGACCCAAGTAAGACACTAAATCACCTGATTTACTTGCTCACTACTCGAGGGTAAGTTTGGTAATAAAAAAAATATAAAACATTAAATTTGTATGACAAATGTTGATATAATTTATAATCAAACTAACAATAACTATATTTTTTTTGTGTTTAAATTAGTATATTTTTTTAATTTAAAAAGTAACAATTAATTGTAAGCTTCCCAGACTTCCCCCTCCCTCCTGGTTCTCAAAAAACTGGTGATTCGGCCCTGAAGGGCTACGGACAAAAACAAAATAATACTTTTAACAGTTTCACTTTTCAGAACATTGGACGATCCCCATTGGAAGCGTAGTAGCTGGAAGCCCCACCATTAGGCATAAACAGCAAAGTGCTAGAGTGCTGTTGTGTGTTTAACTGCAGGGTGAGTGGAGGACAAGACAGTGTGGGGGAGGGGGAAATGGTTCCGCACCGATTATCTGATCGGCTAGACTGATTTTTTTCTTTACATGAATTTCCTGTAATCTGATTGTATTAAGTTTGTTTTGATCGCGTATCAAAATATTGTAAATACAATAATTAGTACCTGGGGGTTGAGCAACCCTTGGTACGGGGTGGAGGGCCTGGGCTGTGGACACTACAATTTATATATTTTGCTAAATTTATTAAATAATGTATTACTAAATCAAAATCATCCAGATTAATATTTTTAGACAAATCAGTCACATAATTTGAGAAGCTTTTTTCCTTTGTTGTTTAACGTCTATAAACCTCTCGGTCGCCATCGCCATAAAAAAAAAGACACAAGCATAAAATAAAAACCCCTAGCCTTCGAATGCTCTACTAGCGACAGGGTTGAAAAAGAACAAAAGTTAGTCAAGAGAGACGAGATAGTAAAGATGAAAGAGAGGGATATAAGACAAAACTACATGAAAAAAAAGATGAAGAAAAACGTTTCAGGTAAACGATGGGTGGTGGGATTCCCCTTACAGCATCGGTTATGTTGTTTTGTAAATCTTGCAGCGTTCTACAATTGTTGCTGTATACTGAACCCTTAAGAATAAAAATCTCATAGAAACAGATCCAGTGACCGTGGTGGCCACAGATTTTCGAGTAAAACTCACAAAAGATCATCATTGTTTCATTAGAGGTGTCACGAAAACGTTGCACAAGATCATATATTATTGATTTCCTTAGGAGCATCAGGGAATCTACGAACAACTCAACACAACAATTGTCAGATTTTACCGCGAAGTAAATGTCCGTGTGAGACTCAATGCGGACTAACCGGCTCGTCCGAACTGAGCAACTTTAACCTGATCAGGTAATAAGCAACATCCGAACTAAGCAAGCTGCCAAAAAGGGTTCTGACCACCAACGTCCGAACTGAGCAACTAGCGGCAGACCTTTGACGCACGCTTGACAGATTTTGGAATGTAAAGAAATTATTTAACACTTAACATACAAACCTATTCTTATCAACTACAAAATACTAAATCAGTTTAAGACCAAGGCTAGTAAAAAATAAAAAAAAAACGCTATTTTACTTTTTGCCAGCTTTGATGGGTTAGGTTAGGTTAGGTACTGGAACCGACTAGGATTTCCTTATGTGCTAACATACCGCGCATTCCTAAGCGCCACCCTTGCTAGTCTACCTGAGGGGAAAGTTGCTCAGTTCGGATGTTGGGATTACTGTAGGTACCCTTCTTTGACCCTTTACGATCATAAAAAAGTTGCTCAGTTCGGAAGCACCCGGACTAACAGACTAGCACAGGCGCATGGCGATGGAGGGGGTAATGACGTCATCACAAAAACTCGTTCCCCAAGAATAATACCACTGTACTACTGAACAGTTTAAGTAAGGTTATGTTAATCTTCTCTTTAGCTGTTTTACCGTGAATACTCACACCTACTTCTTCAACAGTAAAGATTCAACCGTGTAAACCACGCTGTTGTTTATAGATCTATCTACTTCAATTGGGGCTATTTAATAACTGGCGAAAAGAGGGTGTTAAAAACAGGAAATGATTACCAGCAATGTTTTATTGCTTCTTCAATGACAAGAAAATAAAAAGCGTTAATTAGCAGAGACGGCTACGTTGGATACAACCGGAAACGTTACTATCTCTGCACAAACATTGCACAATCACACGATAAAACTATTCTTCTCCAAAAATGTCAGTTCCGTAGTTGTCAGTAAAAAGGTAAAAATTATCCTTAAAAGTTGAAAATATTTAAATAGCTCTAAACTTGTTTCACTTTAACTCTTCTTGCATAAATATTATAAGATGAAATCAAATTTAAGGAACGACGATTTTTGTTTTTTTGGTTTATTCTTTTAAATTTTTTACAAAGTTTGATTCATTAATCTCCACCTTTCACACAATCTGAACGAAAAACTGTTAAACAGATTTGAAAAAACTACGCCTTTTATTCCAGCTCCATGGCAGGTTCTTGACTTTTACCGGTGACTCGCGAGCCGGGATTTTTGGAGAGAATACGTTTTGTTTAACTCTTAGGTGCTACTCTTGAGCAAAATTAAAAAAAAAAATCGTTATTTTGTGTGTTTTTTTATGACAGCTATGTCCAAATTGTAAGTTATTGGTAAAATGAACTTCCCCAGTAAGACCAAAATGTGCACACATACTAAATTTTATTAAAATTGATCCACTCGTTTGTGCCATAAAGCACTACACAGGCGGCAGACAGTATTCATTAAAAAAAAGGGGGGCGATTTCAAAACAGAGCTGCATATATATATTGACATCGATTTTTCACAAATTACACAACTTAAAACTAATGATATGGAGAAAATAAAAAGTCAAAACAAGTTACAAAGTAGATCCTGATATATATATATATATATATAGCAACCTGGCCAAACCTTTCGTGACATATAATAATACAGCCCTACATATGCGTACACTGAAGCACATACGCAGACAATTGAACGTCAATGGAGGGAGGTGCGGGGAAATGTGCCGCGATATGGAAATTCAAAACAACATTTCCATGGCCATATAGCCGAATTTATGTTTAAGAGAAAGTACAATGAGTATAATACTCGTTTTCATCATTTATGGCGAATTACGAGTGAAATACATTTAAATTCAATAAATTCCTCATCTACTGAATTTGCAGCAGAATTTGATTCTGATTAAGATTTTCTTGTGTAATCTTGTGAAATTATGTTATGTAATCATCTTTCCGACACTTTTTTTCGATAGTAAAATATTTTTCCAACATTTATTTGACGAATAAAACCTTTAAAAATTGATTTTGAAGTGAGGCAGCTCTGCTATATAATTACCCTTGAACTATCTTTTCATACAAGAAGCAACTTATTTTTATACCCCTACTATAGCATGATAGGATTTCTTCTCTAAACACTATTAAAATACGATATTCGTAATTTACTTTGAATATTTGTGTCTAAGGAAATGTTTATTTTTGGAGTTGATAAGAGCGAGGTGCAGTTCGCAGTTTTAATGAATGACTGATAAATCACGACTGCGATAAGGCCGGAGAGGCTCACGTTGGGAAAGCAGACTATTTAGTCGATAAATCGTAAGTATTGTGAAAAGTTTGAAATCTGATATAGAGTTATTAGCTGTTAGGCTTACATGTTCCAAAAAAAAGTGTATTTAGGGTCCGTCGGTAAAACGAATGATTCTAATAATTTCACCCGTATCTGCCTGTAAATATCAATCTACACAAACAAAACGATAAATTCTATATATTTCAAACATTGCATTTATACTGAAATCATTTTGATTTTATTTATCTCAGCTTATTTTGGCTATATCTCTAGAGATTTTTGTTTTATTTGGAGGTAGCCGTTACAAGATCAAAACAAAAATTCCCATTTTTTCAAAATTAGCTCCAACAATTTTGATAAAAATGAAAGCTCCAAGTAAAACGTATTGATCGCCATTGATCAAAATTTTCAAAAAAAATCATCTATAGAGACACGGAAATCGTTATAAAATGATAATTTCTCAAAATTGGTTCAAATGATTTGGGTGAAATTTTAGTGAAATGTGTACATCAATCTAGTCCAATCACAACCTCGCCTCTCACGATCTTTATTTATTTTAAAATTCAATCTAACAAAAATAATTTAATTCTACGTTAGAGATTATGTGGCAATAGATAAATTTATTACTCGTAGACTAAATCTTGCTTAACAGGCGGGGAAGCGATCTGATTCCCGGAACATGATTGAGCGAGTACGAAACCCAAGTTAAACCACAAGATTTCAATTACTAATTGAACAACGCGTTGAGGTTTCTATCCAATAGAGTCGTGTTATTGAAAGAAGCCGAACAACGATTCTGGTCACAATGGAATTTGGCCTTAACATATCAAGATGGTGTTTTCGTACATATAATCTTGTTGTATGGGATAGCATAGGACCATAGGTTACACTTCTTAACAAAGTTTAAATAAACTGTGCAAAACCATAGATATTAAACTTGTACACATGAGCACGAAATACGTTGTACTACAAAATGGTGAAAAGTTCTGTAGAAAACCTCTTTTTGAAATTTGAAAATCAGCTGTCATTTTGAATTTTACAAACTCATTTTCTTGATTAACGAAATTGTTCAGCGATTCGTAAAATTAAGCGTATATCAAATTAGAGCCAAAATTGCAATATCAAAATTGTTTATCAAGATACGCATATTGCGGAAATTGTGACTAATTACTCGTGTCGGTAGGGGAGGGGGAATGGACATTACGTAATCTCGAGTACGTTTATTTGAAATAAATGAATTTTTGTGTTAAATGTAATGTTTCACCTGCTTAAATAAATTAAAATGTACAACCTTTCACCTGCTTAAATAAATAAAAATGTACAATCTTTCACCTGCTTAAATAAATTAAAATGTACAATCTTTCACCTGCTTAAATAAATTAAAATGTACAATCTTTCACCTACTTAAATACAATATTAAAATTATGGAGATTTTAAGGATGGGTTATAAAAGAATGTCAGTTAACAATACTGGAGAAGGATGAGATGTGAAAATGACTTTTTAGAAGAAAAATACGCTGTGCAAAAACATTGTATTCCCATTCACCCATCTTCAAAACAAAATAAAAACTAAGGAAAACGAATGGTCACAAAAAATGTCACTTCGACAGTGAATCAAAAACTAAAAATGAACTATGGAGGATGCCGTCTTTCAAAATATATTTAAACCAAGGCCTAAACTTGCTTCGCTTGTGCCGTAAACACGCTAAATAAACGTATATTCAAGGTCATGATATATTTTTGTAGTTTACCAATTATTCCTGAAATATAATATTTATTAGTCTACTTGAGATTTTTCTCACTGGGTTTGATCATTAATTTTCACAAAACTGTGAACGAAATCGTATTTTATCCACATATCCATGGGTTTTTTTGTTTGTTAACTCACGCCAGTATTATTGGAGAGTTGGCGACATATACATATTGTGTGGCTCCTTTACTACAAAATTTGACCAAAAACGTTAGAACTGATATTGAGGAAATCGTTAACGGAAAAATCAAAACACAGTCCCGACTACCAAAATATGCCAGCATAATAAATTTGATTAAAATCTGTCCACACGTTTGAATTGTAGAGCCCACGCAACAGACGATGGGCAGATATTCCAAAAACCTCGGACCTCAAATTGGATGTACGTATATCCGAAAGATAAAAAAATAAACAGAATTTTTGACTCATTACTTAACTTATTTACATGTGTGAGATAATAAAAACTGATTATAACAAGGCAACATATAAAGTAATTAGAACGTAGTGTACTTTTCTAAACCGATATACAAAACTAATTAGCCCTCTTATTATAGGGGTGCCGCTTAGAAAAGAACCTCGCGCCGGTTTTGTCTCACGCAGGTAGAACTGTGGTGGGAGAGGAAGAGCCCGAGGGAAGCCCGCTGCTTCATTGCGTAGGGCTTAGTATTTTCTTTTTCAAACCTACTACAGCGCTAAAAAACTGTGAATATGTATTGTTTATGTTCCTGACAACAACAATTAGTGAATTTAAATATTTTAGAAAGTAAAAGACGTAAAAAGACATTAAATTATAGGTTTAGATTATAATGGCAAAAATTATAACAATTTATCCCCATCACCGCTCCAATCCCCTCCCCGCTATCGCCCCATACATGCGTGCGCGAGCCACTCTCGAGATGACGATTCTGCGCAGGTTTCTTTCTGTCTGCTAGGCCTATTATTATAATAACTATAAAAGTACAAAATCATAAAAATATTCCAAAACCATCGTATGAACACGTTCATCAGTCACAGCTGTTAACAACAAAATGATTTATCGCCTTTTTCTTTTTTTCGTGAAATTTGAAAATCTTCATAGATAATTAGAAGCCTTATGTAGAATGGCTATTTATAGCTAATAGCTATATTCTCCCGAGTAGCATCTCATAGCGGTGTCAAACTAAAACTAATTTTTAGAACCAATTGTAAATAACGTTTTAATTGAGTACCAACGTTGAAATCGACGAAAGCATAGATTAAAACATGGCCAAATAACGTAGCTACATAAACCGCGTGATCGGTTCACGGTTCTCGAGTTATAACCTGATAAACAGAGACAAGTAGGATTCTTTAAATGGACGTTACCTCCATTTAATTGATAACGTGAGCCATGAGTTGCGCGAGAGGGGAACAGTCCGGTTTAGGAGGGGCACATGGTGGGCGGAATAGTACTGCAATTATGCTCACACTGCTACATCAATATTGCGCTTAGTTTTTATTATACGTTTAAAATGGTAAATTACAATTTGTTGAAAATTCTGGTTTTCAAACTGCAAACAAAAAATTGTTAAACACTAACTTAGGAAATAATAAATGGAACAAAGACTAAAACCTGACCAGACATCCATCGTACCAAGGTAAAAAAAGAAAACTGTATGAAACTCAAATCAGCTGATCAGGTTACAGACACACGTATGAAACTCAAATCAGCTGATCACCATTTATAACGTTACAGACACACATTGCTTTATATATAGAGAGAGATGATAAATTTCAAAGCTCACACGAAGACGAGCGAAACGAGTGTAACTTTAGACAAATACTACCAAAGCTGTGGAAGAATTGATGGACTAGGTACGTACGATGATGGCTGACCAACTAATTTTACGATAATATCTCAATGTTAAGCAGAATAATTAAACCACTTGACCTCTGTACAACTTGATTTAATTTATTTTCAAAGATAAGAAGTTTTTAAACTTTAAACAAGTAGGCATAGAGCAAAAAGAGTTCTTAACATCTGTTTAACAAGTCTTATCTTTCTGCTCTTTACAAAGTATGACTTATCAGTACTGATAAGATAATATCATTGTAATAGGATCATTAAACCGTAACTTTTATAAAAAAGTAAATATGAATGAAAAAGTCAAGCGTTGATCTGTTAGATGCGACATGGTACATTCACAGTTTGAACAATTCCGAAATAAATTGATAACTTTACGTTTTTGAGATAAATCTATAAAAAATTATCAACTAAAGGTCTTGGAAGTCAAACGACTAAACTGATTTCTACGATGTTTTCCTTAAGCTTTTCTATATCACAAAGCTCGATTTACTAATTTTGTTGTAACTCGAAAACATTAAAAAACCGTCAGCAAAATTGTCATAGAATAAGGAGGGTCCCAGAAGTCCTTGCGATAATGCAATGTGGACAACTATGTTACGGAAAAAAATATGCCAAACTAGCATTTAATTGTCAGTTAAGACAGTCAAGCAGTGAGATCATACTCGTGGAAGTCATACCATACCTTGATAAAACTCTCAAATTTCAACCGGGTTGGAGGTGCGTTAGATCCTTGGTTATAGAGGTCAGTGTCTCGGGTTCCACTCATAGTTCCAAAAACTGCGTACGGCATAAGCAAATCTGTAGCATGAAGATGGGTAAAGACAAATATCCTTAACAGATCGAGAGAAGTCTCAAGAAGTTAACTTTATGGGTCAATGTTCCACCCCCAAACGAACTTTCTCTAGACATTTAGTCTCACTTGAACAAACAAAAGCTGTATGAAATACGAGTTGTCACTTGGCACGAGCATTCAAGAAACATCCAAACAAATTGGAATGTACGCTTTCTGGTAAACACGGTAAAGGCATAACATTTACCCATGAAGTAAAGAAGCAAGAGTCTACCGATTTTTGGACCTTTTGTTACTGAGGAAATGCAATGTTCTAGCAATGACTACATAAATACTATAAGACACGACATGGCCATGTTAAATATTCTACGCTTATTCTTGAGTTGTCCAATACCCGCTAGGTCGCTCTGGTAGAGAATCTGAAGTTGATGTGACTGGCTCTAGATGGCTCTACGGTCAAACAATGTTTCAGGCGGGTAAGAGAAAACGCACTAATGTCACATATGGGACCAGAGATGCGAGGGAAGGTCGAGAATCGCTTATCTCAGCGCACGAACTGACAACACTGACTATGCTGACGGAAGTAAGTGAGAAGGTTTGTGAGAAAGAGGTCAACAGTTGTACAGTCTCAACCAAGTGGGATGCGTACAGTCAAGCACCTGCTGCTAGCGCTTTCTGATAGCTGTGTGTCAAACTTGTGAATAACAGCACCCGTAAAGCGTAGACTATTTCCCTATCCTATGTCGTGTCTTATAGTATAATGTAGTCATTGGTTCTAGTAAAGGAAGTGTTGAACAACAGCCTCAAACTAGGATTGTGTCTGGTGTAAGGGGCGTGTCCTCCCTTCTACTTGCTTCCCTAGCCTGACTTGACGGTACAACCAATTCCAAGAAAACTAGGTACACAAATTACTGCTTAGCTACATTAAATTCCTAAAGTTACAACTTCGTGACAGACTTTTGTAAACGTTTTATTCTTATTTACACCGATAAATTAAACGAAAGTAGGGTACGCGTTTACACAGAATCATTTGAGGTCTATATTTTTTTTATTGGGGTTGTACCGCTGAAAGTAAACGCAACAAACAAAGTGTGAGGGCCCCTCTTTTCCTCTCCACCCCAGACACATTCCTAGCTTGAGAATACAGTACTGTACTTTACAAAGGATATGGAACTAAGCTGGTTGAATTTCAACATAGAAGTTCACGGAAATTCGATTGGGCGAGGTATCTTAGGTGGGTAAAACTCTACTTATAATAATAAATAAAATGGCCAAGCGTGTGCTAAAAACCACATGACATGGTTGCCGTATAGACACAAACAGTTATTTTTATAAAGTTGAAGTCTTATAACTAATTTCTTCGTCAAAACAAATAAACATACATATTCGTAATCAGAATAAGTTCTAGTTTTATTTGATACACTACACATAACAGTTCCAAAAATAAAAAAATTCAACTCAAAAATTTTCCCCCTTAACTACCCCACGATAATTTTCTTTATTAACGCTATATTTTCCTATATGTATGACAATACAAAGAATATAAATACAAATATTGAATTATATATATAGGATTAATCGTCTTGTCTGTGTAGACTGGTTGCGACTTGCAGACAGACAGGTGCGTTAAATTATAAGGGTCCTTGGTTTTACCTACGAACCCAAATAAAGAGAAATTAATGAAAATGCAATCCATCTTTTAATGACTATTGAATTGTTTGTCTCACATCTCACAAAAAGCTTTTAAACTTATACACTACTCATTTCTCATTACTGTATGTGGTTAAAATAAGTTGTATTCCTCATAGAAAAAACTATAAATGGTTTCGCACTGTAATTTAATTTCAAATCTAATTTTTTCTTCTTCAGATTTGTAAGTCACACCGTGTTCAAGTTAGGAAGGAGGTCCAACATATTAATTTGTTCGTTAAATTACATACATATTCGTAATCAAAATAACTTCTAGGTTTATTTGATACTCCACAATAATATATCCAAAAATATTCAACTCGACAGTTTTTGTCCCTTAACTACCCCAAGGTAATTCTTATTTTGTTATTGTTACTGCTATATGTGAGAAAATACAAAGAGGTTCAGAAAACCATTGTATCTGTTTTAAACAAACTTACCCGACTGGAAGAGACCCTCAATCCACCAATACAATTTAACATATCCTCCAAAGGATCTGCTAGTATGATCATCTCCTTGCTATTTTGTGATTTTACCCATTAACGTTGTATGGTGGGGCTGGGTAAGTAGTATGATGGCACCAATCAACTTTTTTTGTATCAGACACAAAGAAACAGGCGAAAACAAAGTGTTTTGAACATATGTTTATAGGAACTTTATTTTAACTTAAGAATGCAACTTTTCAAATTTGTGGATGCCAGATATAATTTGTTACTAAAGTGAGTAAAATATTGTACTGAATTACTTCTCTGGTTAGGATCGGTGGATATATCATACCCTCGGGTTTCAGTGAGGATGAATCATAGTTAGAATAGCTATAATATAAATTCCCTATTATTACTAACGTTATAAACATCCACATTAAAACCGATAGACTACAGTGACCTGGCCGTCAAGTCTGCCAACATTACTGCAAATATCAAAATATTATTGTTTTGTAACCATGGAAACCGTGTAAATCAAATACTGTACTTAGGTAGTGATGGAAACCGGAAGCCGTAGATTCCCCCTTCTTGAATCTAATCTTAGGGGCGCTATATTATCTTATCGCAGGGTTGTCCACATGTGTGACGGGAAAGATTTCTACCTGTGAGTGGATTACACAGTGCCTTCTTAACACATATATCAATTTTAATTTCATCAAAGCTGTTACTTGTGAACAAATCTCTCTCAGCATGAGATTGATTTCAAAATGTACCAAACGCTGGATCTCGAAAACTATTTTACCGATCTTAATGAATTTGTGAACATAATTCGAGAGGTCGTGATAAAGATGGATTTTACTTACCCAGTATACTTAGGTTAGTAATTGTAAGAATTTCGACCTCATTTTTAATGATCTTTACGTTTCATGGCTCAGGAAACTCAAATAGTATAATTCATCACTAGGACCAAAAGTGAAGCTTTTCAATAGAAGCTAAAGTTAAGCGAGGATCGAAAATCTTCTTTTGGTCCAAGTGATGAATTATATTTTTCGTTATACTCCAAATAATATAAGAAAACAATTTCACAAAAACTAAAATGTTATAACATATTTACCTTCAAATCTATGATAACAGCTGTTTTAACGGTTATTTACAATCGAGAATATCGGTTGTTTTTATAGATGCTTTACAATCATTAAATTCGTATAAACGAAGTAACAGCTGATGACCTCGACATCAGCTGATGTTTTTAGGTCCTGGGACTAAAAAGAACAACTTTAACATCTCAATATATGTATTGAAAACAGCTGTTTTTGAAGGAATATGTCGAAAAAGTGATTTTCAGCATATCGTTCGTGCATTGTCTGTACGTAAGCAGGATAACGACCACGGAACATGAAATTTGGTATAAGGGACTATAGTACTGTAGGTCATGTAGAAACCTTTAGAAATTTTTAAAAAACGAATTTAAATGGTGGCTTTTTAAATAGTTTTGTTCTCATATCTCGTGTGTTATTCAATTTAAATCACACCCCAACTTAGATAAACATTTTCCGATTTCAATTCTGTATGTAATGGTACCAACCTCACATCTCTACGTTGACAAATTATTGTTAAAAAAGTAAATTCGTGCAATGACCTCCTAAGAAAATGTCATATCGTGTAGCTACGTGATCCGGCACAGCCGAGTTACCGACACGAGTGTAGCTCCCTTACGTTACAGCTCTGAGGCTCGTCAGAGCAGAGAAACACTTAGGGTACGAACAGAACAAGTAGGTCGCGGTGGAGATGGAGGTCGCGGTGGATGCTACTAGTTAAGTCGCGGTCGATGTCGCGACAGCACATAGCAAGGAGGTTACCTGCACTGCTCAGTCGAGCTAGGACCACTGTCAAGTGAAGTAGTTTGATGAAATTTGAATGGCAAAAATATTGTGCTTTTGCGATGTTGTGCGAGTCAAGTGATGATAATGATGAAATGTCAGCTGTCACCAAGTGGTGGCTGATAGGTAATATTACCCACAATACGGGAGTGAGCTGCACAATTGCTATCAGATCTTCCTTCATATTTAGTACTTGAAATTCAAAAATAAACTTAATACGCAAAAGAGATTATGGAAAGCAACTAGAGTACCCTAGCGCACGGAATGACAGACGCCAGACGAGCAGCTATCCGACAGACGCCAGACGGAATGACAGAAGCATCTATGCGAGCTGCTTTGGAGGGGGATGGCAACTTGGCCTTGAACGCACCAATCACAGGGAAGCATCCTTGTAGACCGCGCAGTAGGCATCCATGTAAAACAAACTCATTTGATTTTCAAAAGCATCGATGTAAACCTCCTGGATGGCATCGCGCTAAACCTCCACCGCGACTTACCAGCTCTGTTCTCTTCCATTCACTACAATGAGTTTGTTTTACATGGATGTCGACATCGACCGCGACTTAACTAGTAGCATGCACCGCGACCCACTTGTTCTGTTCGTACCCTAACACGAGCGTAGCGAGTGGAAACTTTTTAATATACACACATCTACGAGATAGACCCGTAAAGGTCTAGCTGACATTAAGATAGTAGGTACAGTAGTTGTATACACAATGACGACCTGTTGTTGTATACAAAAACCTGACCTAACAATCTTACCTTACTAGGTAAAACCCCTTGATCCAACAATACAATTTATCATTTCCTACAAGGCATTACATCTGGAGGATCTGCGTACAATGAATGATGGGGCTGGGTAATGACGCCCATCGACTTGTTTAAAATTTGATCTAATTAAAAAATTATAATTGCCTAAAAATGTTATATAAGCTTATAATAACTTTCAAATCAGCTGTTTTTTTCTGAATTTGAAATAACTTCAACGTTCGTTACCATAACTTACCTCTGAACAGCTGATCTATAACAATAAGCATAAAATTAGCTCAAAATCGAGTAGCTTAAAATTTAAAAAAACAATATTGATTTTTGTTTTTTACATTTTTTGTTCTGTGTCTTTTCAGGATTAATTTAAGACCTTATTTATTGAAATCCGTTAAGTCAAGCTAGATTTATAAGCATTTGTTTAAGTTATTGCACGATCAGTTCTTAGGAAATTTTATGTGTTATGTATGTTTATTAATAGGCCTATAGTTGACCTGGTTTATTAAGCCTGGTATAAACCTGGTTTATGGACCAAAAATTAAGCCACAAATAACTAAATCATATGAAAATATGATTTGGTTATTTGTGGCTTAATTTTTGAATGCATAACTAGAAAACTTGTACTACAAGCTCTAATAATTTTTAAAAGCTGGTTCATTAATTGTATACGATATGCTATATGTTGAAGAAAAAGCACTTTTTTGTTTTCTTCAAATAGTTATCCAAAAACAAATTGGAAAATGTACGGCTGAAGTACAAGTCTTTTTGCTATCCAAAACTATTTTTCAAATATCTGTTAACCCATTCTTTTTTTAACTAAGAAAGTACAATTTTTGTGTACACTTTTTTCTAGACACATAATAGGTAAGACTTTGATTTTTTTTCAGGACTAGCGATACCTAGTGGTGAGCCGATAAACCTTTTAGGGGTTGTTAATGTAACTACGGGGTAGGATAGGCAATCTGACATCACTCAAGTGTTGTTAAATAACTAACTAACTATACTTAGGTAACTTAGTGGAGCGTCAGTCCCTTGATCAAAGATTGGTACCGATGGGAATTATTGTGTTCGATTCCCATCTAAGACACAAGGTTTTTTTCTGTACAGTTTGGTTCACTCCAACCTGTGGTACGGTGGCGGGAGAGGCCCGCTATAAATTAACGGTGGTTAGCTTCAGTGGAAGTTTACGGGGTTGGTTTGAAAACACCAATTTTACGAGTTGCATTAAAAAAAAAAATCAATGCATTTTTGTAACCTATGTATTAGAGTGTATCAAGAATTTGTCACCTATGTCTTTACATGTAACATTTTATGGTGCTGGATTGTTTTAAAGTAAGTTTTTAGTAAGTGTAAGGTTGTAACCTAAACCTAACCTAATGTTTTAACTTTAAACGCGATTTCTGAAAAACAGCCTTTTATCTTACAAATGTACCTTTTCCCTCATGAACCATAAAAATATCTTTATATATATATATTTTTTGTTGTTGTTTTGTTTGTCACACTTAGCTAATCATTTTATATGTTGGGTTATTTATTATATCTTATAGATTTTTTACAAAAAAATATTTTTGTTACGACAAAAGCGGGTTAAAAACATCTAAATTTCAAAATTCAGAACAAAATATAAAAACATATAATTTATTTTATCCAAACATACAAAATGACCTCCCAAGTATGACAAATGAAACAAAACAAAATTTATAAAGATATCTTGTATGGTTCATGAGAAAAAGGTACTTGAATTTGATCAATTTAACATTATCAAGATAGGACCATCCGACTCCCCTTAAGATTAAGGAACTAGATCATCAAAGATTATCATTATATATTTGTTTCTCACAAGTTGGAATATTTGTCCTCTTTTAGATACAAAACTATCGTAAATACTGTGTTACATAAACACTCACAATAGATTCATTCTGCAGTTAAATTATATAAATTAAAACATTTTTCCCTACGGAGTTATGATTAATTACCTCTTATACGGAATTTTAGTCCCGTATTGTTACATAATACAAAAACGTTAGTTTATTGAAGCAGAGAGCATGACATGTCTGTTTAAATCGAAATGTAACACTGAATCTAAGCAAAGTTTTATGGCTGTTTCAACATTCGTTACCATAACAACCTGTTTACATATTTAATAACAGCTGATTCACTAGAATAACTATAAAATCAATTAGATTCACACGAAAGATTATCACTATAATATACCCTACGTATATTATCTCTGTTGGGCTTCATACAGATCGATTTTTTTTTTAAGGCAAATCTATCGCAAAAATTGCCACACATACATTCGCACAAGGAAATCATTCCTTTATAAAAAAGGAATGATACATAATTCTTAAAGGTTTTTTTCTTTTCAATTCTAAATCATTTATTCTCAAAAAATAATGCTTATCGAGTAGGCCGTGGACCAACTGAATTTGTTCAGATGGAGCAGACTCCAGCTGTTAAATTGTTGAGGAACATTTCAAAATTTTATACTGTACAAGAAGTCTTTAGTTCTTAAACATTTAATGTTTTGTAAACAATTAATTCCTCATTAGGAATATACAGGGTGACTCGGAACTCTTATTCTTTTGTATTTTTTAAAAATGGCGGCCGTTTAAAATGTATCACGAAAACCGCTAACTTTATAAAAAATTTACGAGACAAAAAACTTTCCTTTTTTTAACACAAACAATATTATGTTTGTATTTTTACTATACCTCCAACGATAAACGAGTTATTGTCAAAAAACTGAAAACAATTTCTTGGCAATTGTCTACAATACCCAAAATTAACCTAAAACCTAAATACTTTTTGAATTGGTCACATCAATTTTGAACTTGATATCTAATTTATTTCTAAAAATGTTTATCGTACAAAACACAAAATTACGTATAGACAACTAAGCTTGTTTCAAACAAATGAAATGTTTACTTCAACTCCCCGGAACAGTCCCTTAAAATATCCGACATGAGTTTCGAAACAGACTGTATATATACAAAGAAACTCACGCCGCTTCAATCGGTGTCACTTTATAAGATTAAACTTAAATCACAAAAACGTACCTTTAACTTTTGGATCGGTGGTGTTAAAGCTCCTTATAACTAAGGTGGAAGGCATATTGTTTTGCTGTTTAACCGCTATAGGACATTCGAAAATTACCTTCGATTCCAAAAGTGATACATAAATAATTACCGTTCAAGTATTATCGCTTTAGAAGTATACAATACTTTGTTTCCACACAACGCAGCACGTGTGTTATGTTTTTACTAAACTCATTACTAATTCATGTTATCTTATCCAATTACCGGTTGTTTATAACATGCATATATTATATTGTTGTAAATTAAATTTAACCTTCAACTTATTCAATAACAAATAGAGGACGTTGGAAAGTGTCAACTGCTTAGGAACGTGTCAACTGCTTTGGAACGTGTCAACTTCTTTGGAAAGTGTCAACTGCTTTGGAAAGTTTCAACTGCTTTGGAAAGTGTCAACTGCTTTGGAAAGTGTCAACTGCTTTGGAAAGTGTCAACTGCTTTGGAACGTGTCAATTGCTTTGGAAAGTTTCAACTGCTTTGGAAAGTTTCAACTGCTTTGGAAAGTGTCAACTGCTTTGGAAGGTGTCAACTGCTTTGGAAAGACCGCACAAGTGGTCTTCCAATGAATGGTTAGGTAGAGTTACAAGACTTGTTGACCTATTCATAGAGAATAAATTTCGCCACATTGGACAACACACATAAATGTTAGTCACGTAAATCTGTCTTTTAGCGATTTTTGGTTTGAACATCCAAAGACGGTAAATATGGATGATCAGGCTTATGGATATTCCTCAATTTATATTTCTATGGGTGTGGTAAATGATAAAACTGAAAAGAAAAGATAAATATGGATCATAAGGCTTCTGGATATTCCTCAATTTATATTTCTATGGATGTGGTAAATGATAAAACTGAAAAGAAAAGATAAATATGGATCATAAGGCTTCTGGATATTCCTCAATTTATATTTCTATGGATGTGGTAAATGATAAAACTGAAAAGAAAAGATAAATATGGATCATAAGGCTTCTGGATATTCCTCAATTTATATTTCTATGGATGTGGTAAATGATAAAACTGAAAAGAAAAGATAAATATGGATCATAAGGCTTCTGGATATTCCTCAATTTATATTTTTTATGGATGTGGTAAATGATAAAACTGAAAAGAAAAAATCAATATGGATCATAAGGCTTCTGGATATTCCTCAATTTATATTTTTTATGGATGTGGTAAATGATAAAACTGAAATGAAAAGATAAAATATGGATGCTATGATTTTCAATTCTAATCTGATAAAAAAAAACATCCAAATGGAAACAAAATGTGAGTTTTTTTTTGTTTTTAACCAAACAAAACAAGATTTACAATAAAAATAAATAGAGTTACAAATAAAGCCGCTCATCTAATGTCTGGACAGGCGTAAACATTTGAAGTTAGGAAGGTTTGGAAAAAAGACAGATGGCAGATGACATTCCACCGTGACAAATCTATTGTCCATTCACAGAAGACACTTGCTAAGCAACTGGCGACCTTCTGATTGTTATCAGGCGCCTCTACTCTCGTTAAAATTTTCCTTCGATGCGTGTTCATACGAAACTATTTTTACTATTCACAGGAAAATACTATAAATTACTTATAAACGACATTTCGTAAGACATGACATTTACATAGCACGATGGTTGCAGGTAAATACAAATAACAAAACCAATTTACAGAAATTTAATGATGTCCTGTATCGTGTCTAAAGTACAAACAGCTGGACCGATTTTTACTAATCTCTTTCTACGGCGTTCTATTGTGTACTCAAAACCTGATTTTTAAAATTGTTGTTTTATATAGCCCGAAAAAAAAGTTTGTATTTGAAAAAAGAGGACCCTTCCTTCTACAAATATACTTTGCTTTCATAAGAAATATATCGTGGAAAACTGATAAATGATTTTTTTTGTCTAAATTGTAAAACTGGTATTCTCGTGATTATTAAAATCCGGTAAAAATATGTAGAAGTACCAACTTCATCGTTCTAATTATTTTTATAGGGTGTTTCCAAACTACGTTCTAAAACTTATGGATATGGATCTTTGGGTCAAAATAAGTAAAAAAGTTTCTTAAAAATAATCCCTGAAATACTTTGTTCCTCGTCTGTCAACCATTTTGTGTTTTTATACAAAACAAAACATTATATTTTTTGAAATAAATTATATATTAAGTCCATATTTGGTATACTTTCTTTAATTTTTTCAAATTAGCAGCTGCTTACAATTGTTAACTCGAATATATCAAAAAACCATTTTAACTTTACACGAGACCAAAAATGTTTCGTTATAGTAACAAACAAAGTGACTCTTTTCTTTTCTGTAGCTTAGGCGAATTATTATCAAAAAACTGAAAACATAATTTCTTGTTAATTGTCTACAACAAATACCTAATACCTAATAACAAATACAAATTAACCTAAAAACAAAATATTTTAAATACATAATTGTAAATATATGTATAATTGACAGCTTTTGAGTATCAATTGGAGACTATAAAAAATTGTAAAAATGTATACTTGACAGCTTTTGCGTAGGCCTATCAATTGGAGAACCAAAATCTAAAATACCTTCATATTTAATCACGACTTTTAACTTTCAGGACGCGATAATTCTATGAACGAAAAAGTAAATTAGCAATTAGCTTATACAGTTGGAAAGCTCATGAAAAGCTGTAGTTTGTGAAATTTGAACATAAGTGTAATCGTTTGTTTGTAATAAAAAACTGAATTTTAACAAAGATTTCAAAACATTCACTTTTCAAATTTGATGGATTGTAATGTATATTCTCAATTTCAAAAAAATATGTTGGTTCTGTCTTACAGGAAATTTAATGTAGTTTTTTTGGAAATTGGGTCAGTTTACTCGCTAGATGAAAAATAAAGTAAAAAAATAGAATTTTTAACAGTAAAGTAATGTTTTCTTACAAATTTATATCTTGGACACGAAGAGAGATAGTATGGGGCTTACTATGGTCACTTTTGCAACAAATGAAGTGTACTATCACCAGATTTATTTTGACACATTCTTTCACCATTCACACTGTACATAAACTAAAAAAACTTGCTCCACTCCAAACTAAACAATTTGATGATGACGCAATAAAAAATAAAAAAAAAGACTGGGAAAATGTTCGCCTATTTCAGCAGACATCAATACGTAACCCAGTGTTGTAAAGATAAAATCGTTCTCAATTAACCATAGATATATGTAAACAAGAAAGTGAAGGGAACGTAGGCCTGCCATCTGTTATCTACTTGGCAAGTTACCCAGAACCCAATCACAACAAACATAACATATCATAAATATATGACATACATTGCACGAAATATATGATCCTAGTGTCGGAATCTCGTAGGTGTCTATGACATAATGTCTGTGACAATGCAGTTTGTAGGTAGATGTCTAGCAAAGCAAACCTGTTGACCTGGTTGGTCTGGACATTCTACTGTAATATGATATAACCAGAAGAAATGTCCTAATGCTACGTTCTTAACCACATGGAGGTTTTTTGTTTATTATTTGTCACATAGATGTAGTTAGAGAAAGTTATGTGATAAGTCAAAAAAAATCTTGAGTTTTTAAATGAATGCACAATGTGGTATTAACACCAACACTAGACAAAATCAGCAACAAACTTAACAAAAATTTGAAAGTTAAAATCATATAACTTTATACTACATATATGTAAAGACCGTACCAATACCGCAACATGTTACACAACAGAAATAATATATTCTGAATGTAGTTGGCTAACCTAACCTCAAATTGTATGGTTATTCTAATGAATATTATACTATTAAAATTTATAAAACTGTTTGTTGTGATAACGAATATTGAAATGGTTTAAACTTTCAAGAAAGAGACAGCTGATTTGAAACTCCCCATAAGCTTAGTGTAGCTTATTTGAAATTTTCGATCAACCAAAACTACGGTACGTGCCAAAGCAAACTAACAGTACTGAAATTTTAGCGGCTGTGGTGAATTTTTCTATCAGCTGTTTCCATTGTTGATTGTTGTTGTGTTACACTGCTAATTATTAATTTTTAACTGGAGGTTAGGCTACGCTTTAACGCTTCTTACAACCCAAGAAAAAAGTTTTATTTCCGTTCATACGGAACAGGTCGTTGGGGTGGTTCAAGTTCAGCACTAACTCCTATTGATTTTCAAGAACAATTTCACAAGCAGCCCCCAAGTAATGCTGTAATGTATCGTTGAAAAATTTCGTCGTACGGGTAGTGTTTTGACGCAGTGGAAAGTGTATACTGGCTGTCCAACCACGGCAGACTTCTTTAGCAAGTGTTACAAACTTCGAGAAGAAACCTCCAGGTAACTTGAAAAGGAATAAAATTCAAATGATCACGAAATGGTAGAGACAAACATGCCATGCCATAGTTGTTTATTGCGTCTAAATCTTAGCATTGGGAATACGAAAACCCTGACTTGCTATCCAATCGATGGTTTTCAAATGAAAGTCATGTTCATTTACAGGTTTCATCAACAGCATACAACACGTTTTCTTGGATTTCAACGTAGAGAAGCCACAATATAGTGAGCGCGTAACCGTTTTGTGTACTATATCAGTGAGGGTCCTTATTTCGTTGAAGATGATAGCGAGAGAAAATCATTCAAACTTTTGTAAGAGATCTCATGAGGTTTTGTCGTGTTAGAAATCTGGATTGTGTTTCTCAGTGATTTCAGCAAGACAGCGCCACCAGTCACACTTGCTTTGTATCAAGAAATCGCCCTGTTTCCCGAGGCACAAATTTTCCATACCCATCCCATTCCCCTGAACTGACGGCACCTGACGCCTTTGTTTGGGAAATTTTGAAGGACAGCATTTTCCCCAAACGATCCAACAACCAACATCGAGAAGGAAACTAGATATATTCCAATTTATAGACGCCTTCCTTGTTTATTTTCTATTGTGTGCTCTATCTGCGAGAAAATACATGTTAAATGCAGCAACCAGATCCAGCCATCTTGTTGCGTTGCCTTACAGAAGATTGTGCAGAAGCCGGGAGAGTCTTATAATAATGTCTAGTGGGATGATGAATAAGGTACCTCAAGAAATTCAGAATCTGAAAGATAGATTGTTTAGAAAGAAAATGTGTAAGTTTTTGTTAAAAACTGTTTTTATAAAATAAGTGAGTTTTTGTGGACTACGAGAGATTTTTATAAGGTCTTTGTTTTAAAATTTTTAAAGCTTATTGTAATTTGACGTGCCTATGTATTTTAGTGAAATTTTTGGGGCAAATAAATGTATTGTAATTGATAAACTAGAGCAACTGGATATCCTTATTAAATAACTGTTTATTATTGTCACTTACCTCGAGCAATCTTTTTAACGTTTTCTTCAATTAAATTCTTAAGACACAACACGTGTTTCGGACATTATTCGTCCATCGTTAGGTGATTAAATGCTTTCAATTTAAGTAGGACAGACAGGACGCCCGTTCAAGACGCGATATAAAGAATATATCCAGACATTAAAACACTCTGAAAAATCCAAGTTCGCACTTGGTAAGTTATGATTATACTTTCTGCAAAAAAGGCAATTATATGTAGAAGAGTATCACATTTATAAAATGGAATGTAAGACCCAGCTGGTCTTTTAAATGATAAATAACTGTTAGATGCAACACCCACCTTTGAACTTATAAAGCCAGCTGAAACCCACTGCACTATGTACCACCATAGAAGCATAGAATGGTAAACATTATTAATTTGCGTGAGTGTATATGAATACTATTATATTGTTTATTTTTCATGTTGAATCACCTGACGATGTACGAATAGTGTCCGAAACACGTGTTGTGTAATTGAGAATTTAACTTTAAGAGTAACAGTTAAACTAGAAGAATGCAACAACCCCTTTTCACCAATGTTTTAAAAATCTCCAATAACGCTACGAGTGTTGCTTAAAACTTAATGGAGGACATTCACTAAGTGTGTGCTTGTATAACACTAAAACTCTGTACTCACTTTCACTGTTGTACATTTGTTACAAAATAAAACATTTTAATTTCAGTATTGATTGTTGTGACGCATTAGGTTAAATACATATTGAGCTTGACTTGTGAGATAATATGTTGTAGAACAAAAACTGTAGTATAACTAAGTTATAGTTTTGTTATTGTAGCTCATGTATCACTGAGGATGGCGAATTTGGTCGTTGAAACGCGTTTGATTGAATAAACGTAGTTTTTGTGAGATCTTGTGTTCGAGTTTTTGTTCTACAACGCATTAGGTTACAAATTAAAAACCATTCTTAGTCACAATATCCAGTACTAAATATTTACAAAAAACATCATGATCGGACAAACCGTTTTCGAGACAGAACGTTTGTCACAATCGATTTCAACCCTTTCCCAACAGTTCTCCGTTATTCATTGGATGCACAAATTATCGAAATTTAAATTACATCTACAAAAGTTTGCTAATTTCTAAGAAAAAATTAAAACTTATTCTAAGAGATAATTCTAACATTAGTATGTTATTCTCATGAATGATAAATTCAATATGGCGGAATAGAGCAGAGCAACTTTTACTATCTCTGAATATCTGCTTAGTACTTGTGTCTATTTGTGTATTTGTAGTCATTAGCGGAGAAGTGGGGGCTTCTATTATATCTCTGCATTTCGCGTTCAACGATTTATCAACTCTCCAACTGATTAAATTGGGCTTTATTGATTTTATTTTTAAAACATTTTGGAATTGACCGTAGTAAGAATAACATATAATTCAATATAACCTAACCTATTCTGTTTTTAAAGATGTTTGATAATGATGAATTGTTTATATTTATTATTATTTGCTGGGACATTTAAATAAAGACCATATAAATAAAAGGGTCAATTGTGCGATAAAACCAGACGTAGGCATATAGAGAGAATTATTTTTATGACGTCTTCTAGACTTCAGTTTAAATTGTACAGACAGACATGCACGTGCAATTATAAGGGTCCTTGGTTTTACCAATGACTACATAAATACTATAAGACACGACATGGCCATGTTAAATATTCTACGCTTATTCTTGAGTTGACCAATACCCGCTAGGGTGTGGAGCTGTCGCTCTGCTAGAAGTTGATGTGACTGGCGCTAGGTGGCTCTACGGTCAAACAATGTTTCAGTTGCGCACTGATGCCACATATCATATGGGACCAGAGATGCGAGGGAAGGTCGAGAATCGCTTATCTCAGCGCACGAACTGACAACACTGACTATGCTGTGTCAACAGTTGTACAGTCTCAACCAAGTGGGATGCGTACAGTCAAGCACCTGCTGCTAGCGCTTTCTGATAGCTGTGTGTCAAACTTGTGACGAACAGCACCCGTAAAGCGTAGACTATTTCCCTATCCTATGTCGTGTCTTATAGTATTTATGTAGTCATTGGTTTTACCTACGGACCTTAAAAGAGAAATCAATGAAAATATAATCCATCTTTGAATGGCTATTGAATTGTTTGTCTTTTTTTCAGATTTATAGGTCACGCCGTCTTCAAGTTATAGAGGAGGGGGTATAATATCTGTCACTTTAAATTTGGTCTAGCGCCAAAATATTAATTTTTTCGTCAATTAAACATACAAATTTGTAATCAGAAAAACTTCTAATTTTATTTGATACCTCACATATAATATTATAGAAAAAAATTCATCTCGATACTTTTTATTTATAACTATCCCAAGGTCATTTTTTGTTACCGCTATGTTTTCCCTATGTAGGACAATACAAAGAATATAAATGTAAAGTTCGAAATATACAGGATTTATCGTCTTGTCTGTGTAGACTGGTTGCGACTTACACATAAACATATGGACAGACACTCCCGTGAAATTTAAGGGCCGTTATTCCAAACACCATAAGGGTCACTAAAAACACCTCAAAGATTTAGTGACAACAAAAAGAACACGCGATTAAGCAGCTGAACCTATTTGGTCCGAAAATCATAAATTTACTTGGGGAAAAGTAGGCTATAGATCCGGGAGAAAACAAACAGAAACAAAAAAATATGATGTAAAGCAAACGGACAACCCTATAAGTAACTCAATGTGAAAATAAACACAGTATGGATTCCATTAATAAAATCTATGTGTTATACTCTTGAGAGAAGAGACAATAGGTCATTCACCCCGAAAAAACCGTTAAGGAAACTAACCGTTGGCACACACCCCTTAGGTTCGATTGACCCTTGTATATCCACCGTTTAAACTTAGTGGCCCACTGTTTTTGGAAAATACAGAAAACCGGATATTCTTAAATTAGTCTAATTTTTTTATAGAATTTAGTCTTTGGATAAATCCAAAGAAAAGTTATCCAGTTTCATTGTCGAACCTTGCTTGTCTCTTAGCAAATTGTCGATTCTAACAGTTGCATCATTGGCCTTAACTAGCTGTGTTTAGTTAATCTTGCTCAACAGCTGATTAACACATTTTAATCTAATTATATTTAGTACAAAAAAGAAGTAGCCTAGATTCCCATAATAATCTCTCTCCGATGAAAAAATTAATAACTTTCTGTAATGCAGCTGATCTGTCGATACGATTTGATGCGAATTCCTGATAAGCTAGTCCTAGTGCTTTTTGTATTATCTCAAATGACACATTCTATCAAGACCACTAAGATATGCTTATAACTAAATACCTACTTTGTAATCAGCCACACTTTTATAATTTGGGACCATTTGTAGTGCCCGTAGGTAAAACCACCCCTTATAATTTCACGTGCTATTCTGTCGTCTGTAGGCCCTAAGACGATAAATCCTATATATTTCAAATTTTGTATTTATATTGTTTGTATTGTTTCACATATAGAAAAAAATATAGCGGTGGGAAAAAAATATCTTGATGAGGGGCAAAAACTATCGAGTTGGAAACTTCATTTTTTTAATATAATGCGCAACGTATCGCATGAAACTAGAAGTTATTCTGATTACGAATATGTATGTTTATTTATCGGGAAAAAATCATATGTTGACGCTAGATAAATTTAAAGTGTCAGATATCACGCCATCCTCTCTACCTTGAACACGACGTGACCTACAAATGTCAAAAATATTATTTTGATTTGAAATTGAATTGTAGTGCAAAATCATATATTTAAGTTGTTTGTACGAAGAATACAATTTAATTTAACCACACAATGAGAAATGCAAAGCGTATAAGTTTTAAAAAACCAGTTTTTGTGAGGTGTGAAGCATTCAACAGCTATTAAAAGATGGATTGCATTTTCATTGATTCTCTTTTATTAGGGTCCGTAAGTAACACCAATGACCCTTATAATTTCACGCGTGGTGTGTCTGTATAATTCAAATCTCCGCTCTTTAAACACCTTAGACTTTATAAAAAATAACTGTCACTATGAGCTAAAGGACCCCAGGTCGTGTGGTTTTGTACACGGTTGACCCTTTTATTTATAAAACAATTATCTACAACAATATCAAAACCAAACGAGATCTAATTTGACTAAAATTTCCAATATCAATAATTGATGTTTTAGTTATGTGATTATCAGATTTGATCATTTGTAAAGAATTTTCTTTTTACTTTTTCACATATACGTTGTATACAGAAAATTATGTTATGGATCCAAAAAGTTTTTGGAATGACGCGTGTTTCTCTGTAGTTTCTACAGCGCTCTACCCCCAAACCTAACCTAACCTACACCCCAAACGCGTATAATTAATATGTGGGTATATTTTGGCTACGCTATATCACGAGATTTTTTTTTTTAATTTTCTCGATAACTCAAAATAAAAAATACTATTTTCTAATAATCGGCTCTAACGATTTTGATCAAATATTGTTCGATTGTAGCCTCTAAACACCCAAACAAAACGTATTGGACGCTATTTCTCCAAACATACCGGTTCATGAGTTATCGGTAATAAAACTCGGTCCAAACTTCAGTGAAATGTGAAGATTAATGACACAAACATAATGATAAATCTTAAGTAAAAACAAAAATAAATAAACAAAAAAATGAACCCTGAGTACCTTCATTAAAAGCTTGATTTTACTCAAATACGATTTACTCTGAGTTTACCCTGTATTTAAAAATAAAAATATTTTTTCCAATAACTGCGACTATGGTTCATTTACACTCTTTGACTAATAATCACCGAACTGACATTTTGGATGACAAATATATTTGGTTGGTTTATTTTTAGAAATTTGAAAATCAATTTTTCATGCTAGCTACAATTTATTAAACAAGCCTACATTTTAACTTAATAAACCGGACCACAATTGCGATCGTTAAAGTGTTCATAAACACAAAATTCACTATCCAAACAGGGTTCTTAATTACGCATATGGATAGGATTGGTGGATATTTCATTGCCTTGGGGAGGGGGGGGGGGGTCGGTGTTTCTATAAACCAACTGAAATGCGTTTATCCGAAATTCGTTAATAAGTTTTAGGATATTACAAATATCGTGCAATCTTTCGCCTATTTTAAATACAATAAGTAAAAGAATTAAGGAGATTTTAAGGTTGGGTTGTAAGAAGAGTTCAATAAACAAGAAATGAGTGTAATTCATGCAGCTATATTTTCCATGAGAAATGAAAAACACAAGGACATTAATGTAAATTGATCAGGCTCTGAAATAAATATAAAAATATCAAAAAATTCAAAATAAATTAAATTTTTTTTTTTTATTAAGCATTTGCATATTAGGTTCCAATTTTATTAATGTTAAACGACACTATCATTTAGAAAGTATAACCAACTTGAACAATTTTCGTTAGAGAAAAATAATCTAAGACCAAATCTATACAACAATATGGGGTGAATATTTCGAAGTCTAGATTCATCCGTCTCTACAACTCTAAGGCATGAATCAAATTGTCGACCCCTTTTCACTAATCTCTTGTTTGGGAGGTCTAGTTCTACACCCCGAAACAATTTTGGGTTTAAATCTCTAAAAAAGTAAAAACATCATTAAAATATTGTGCACCCTTCCTTACTTATTTTTCTCCCATTATAAACTCAAGAAAGAAAACTGAGAAGCGATTAAAATAAAGTTTTTATTTAAAAAATATATATTGTCGATAAATCGATATATCGATATTCATTACGTCAATATGTTGAAAGGCTATAAAAAAGAAAGTAGGCTACAGTATTATAATTTATTAAAAAGGTGTATTGTTGATGATTTAAACACAAACTCTGAAAACGGGGTTTCTAGTGCACAACAAGATCACCCAATGGACACATTAGTGAATATAGAATGACAATCTTGCAAATCTACCAATTTATTTATTTATAGATTTAGATATAGATTTACAATAAAAAGAATTTTGTTTTTAATATTTTAAATGTTGTGTACAAATTTTGAAAAAAGGAACATACAATTTTTTTATGCAAATACCTAAAATTTTCATATTTTCAGAAAAACAGATACTCCAAATCCAATAACTGTACAGGTCTTTACATTCTAAAGTTAGAAAGTCTTACAAAATAGCTTGGAGAGAAGATGGGTCAAGTAATTATAATAGGAACACTTTAAAAAATTAAATAATCTTAAATTATTGATATTGTAAGTTTAAAGAATTCACATAACAATAAATGTTTGTGTAAGTCTATCATGAATGTCTACTGCAATTGAATTGATGGAAATGATTTTTGGGCATTTTCTATTGGAAGTAAACATGACAAAGTTTAAACGATGGGTTTTCCAATATCTTTCTGTGTTATTAGACTTAGCATAGACTAAAATAACAATACAGTGTCATCCTATAAATTGAAATGTAACTTCCAATGAAACTGACAAATTGCATCTTCATACATGGGGATATTATACCCCTACTATATGGCCAAAGAATGAAATTGGGGTATTTTTAAATTTTCACTTGTTTTGCTTTTTATTAAATTGAGCGTTCAAAATGTTCTAAGAATTGTGAAGACAAACATGAAAAAACTAATCAGTTAATATGTTGTTACACTAAGAGGAATTCAGTTTGGTTAAACACTACCCAAAAACCCTTAACTCCAATATATTCTCTAATTCTGGAATAAGGGTGAAATTAAGGGTAACAGCTTCTGACCAGTGATTAAATATTTGAAATTTCACTTTCCCAAGCTCAGAACAATGCATAAAATTCAATTTTTAATTTATAACAAGATAAGTTAATTTCAGCAAGGCAGTTTTTACTAAAATCAGACTACAATTGAAATTACTACATATCATTCACTACTTTTTAATGTTGTACAACTAAATTCAGAGAAATGTATCCGTTATCATAGAATGTGAAATGTTTATTTGAATCACTGGTCATTGCACAAGAGTTTTATAGTAAATTGTAAAACACAATTTAAAATTATTACCATTTTCAAATATGTTGAAAGATTCTTTCATTTTACCAACTTAATGTGCCACTAACTACAGAAATATATGTACAAAGTTTGTACAGTAGATTCCAGTAGGCTTATTATTTTGAAAAAATGTGCCAAAAGATACAGACACATAGACGGACGTCATTGTTTTTAAAAAAATCTACAGTTACCCAGATAGAAAATATTATGCAAAACCCCATTGTAAACTAGCGACAGCAAAGTGGTGATGAAACATTTATTGGGGGCAAACAACAATTAGCAAAGTCTTTCTAAACTATAAACTTAATTGGTTTAATTCAGATGAAAATGTGAACAAAAATTCTCGTGTTGAAGTTATCTAATTACTATCTCTTTATAAATAAGCTTATGAGGGCTCAAGTATTATACTCAAGTATTATGAGGGCTTATTTATAGACATTATAAATTTTAGTACATCTTTTAAAAAAATCTGTAATGGTAGTGCATTTGAGTACAGGCTGTACTGTACTGCGAAGCGACTAGGATAGCTCAGTTGATAGAGTATTGGCGCGTAAAGCCAAAGGTCCTGGGTTTGATTCCCAGTCTATGTCATATATTTTTCACTAAAAATATTATATATATATATATATATAAATATATATATATATATATATATATATAGGCTATATATAATTTTATAGGTGAAAACCATCATGGTCATCATTAACCGACCTGAAATGATCCTTAAAATAAGACCAATAATAAATAGAACTAAAAACTAAACAACAAATATATAATAATTTTACCTTGACCAGTGGATAATGGAAATCCTATCCCTAGTACCATACTCAAATTAATCTCTCCTTTTCACTATTCATATATATTTACAAATTGAGAAGATAAAATTTAAGAAAAGAGGACCCCTAGCCCTCGAATGCTCTAATGGTGTCAGGGTGGGAAGAAAACAAGTGTTGGTCAAGAAGACCTGACAGAGGGAATGAAAGAGAGGCATCTAATCTGAGACTAGATGAGGAAAGGATAAAGAGCTAGAGTACCTCAAGATTGCTACACTTATACTCACTAGGCTATAAATGAATCAAAATCATAATTTGAGGACTGAAGTTAGACTACATATAAACTATAAAAATATATATATATATATATATAACAGAAGATGGGTTTAATGTTGTCTGTGTAATAAACTAACTGAATGATGTCCAGTTTAACATGCCCTCTTATCAAACAGTGCCTCATAGTAACAGACAATCTAGGCCTATTTCTTTTAGTCTATTAAAGAGATTAAAATTAAATCATACTACTATGAGAAAATATTTCAAAACCTCAAATTCAAATCTTTGTATAGTCACAATTTTATCAATCCGTTTTCCATTTAATTCCTAGCATGTGAGAATTGTTTATTATATTCTATGTTTATTCCTACTGAATACAGTTTATAATATGACTGTAAGAGTTATGCATGCCTGTTAATTTCGAACAGAAAATTACATTATTTGGTATGGAGGTAGATTCCCTGCACAATTTATTGTTTTTAAGATTCTTAGTTCAACAAGAATAGCCTATCATGTTGTTTAGGCTATAAACATTTTTAAAAATACAAATATGAATTTTTCTAAAATAAGCCTACTTAATTCCCTGCTCAAATATTTAATCCTATTGACTGAAATAGGCTATAGAAAAAAAAATCTGTCCAGTTGTATTTTTGTATTTATTAACAAACACAGTCAAGTAATTTGTTCCTTTTCGATTTTTAAGTATAAATTTAGATCTTTGAATTGTTATACTAAATGTAAACTTTGACCCTAACGTTTGTGTTCCTATACTCTAGGCTATAACAACAATGAATTTAGGCCTAATAAAACATTACCGATTAATTGATAAAACACATTTTAATCTCAATTACATAAAACATTTAATAACCAAATAATGTATAGGCTAGATTAACTAAAACTAGAATAAAGCAAAACTATTACCTTTGATAGTTTTATTCCCGTTCTTTAATCCTGTTCCACAAGTCGGTTCAACTTAACTGATGAATACACATTATTATTTTCTACGAACAAACACTTGAATAGCGACAACACACAGAAACACTTCATTTGCCACAATTTCACCCAAAACTGTTACTGGATTCACTCTCATATGTAAATCATAACCTATCAAATAATGTAAACAAGCACCCATGTGATTTTTCGACTTTACAATTCAAATACAGCTTCCCAGCACAACCTCTACACAAAACTGGTGGTTTCGGTTTTACTTCGTAAACTACTCATGTTTGCCAACATAAAAATAAAAGTCCGTGTACGGTTGGTATGTTTAAACTGGAGGAATCAAGTTGGTAGCATGTAACTGCCGTTTTAAAGTTTTCTCCGTTTTGATTGGTTAGAAACAATGGCGGGAATATGGCTGTTTATTTAGATCTATGATTAGCTGAGAAATGATTTCTTCAAAACAAAAGACTCCTCAAAGTGAGAGACTAGACATTACTTTTTTACTTTTATCTCCAACTTACTATACGCTCATCGTCCCCAATTTTGAGTGGATCCATATAGGAGATCTAGGGTAAAATATCATTAAATTATAAACAAACATTTTAAAATAGCACCAATATATCACAACTTTTTTCATCTTATTTTTATATTCACTCCTGCCATTTAACACAACAATACACTGTTTTTAACACTCCAGTAGGCGCGCGAGTACAGGTGACGTGAGGGGTCGCGCGGATTACACTTGTAATCCAATTTGATTTAGTTGTTTTGGGCACATTTCTTATACATTTAATCTAACTTTTGGTTTTTATGGTTGGAATAAGTAGTTTTACACATTTTTATCTCAAAACCAAAATTTATTTTACATTATTGCAGTCAACAGATTTTTTTTGTTCTTAATCGTAACAATTTTGGAGGTGGACTCTTTTTTTTGTACTTATGAACTAAAACAAGTTAAAATAGTAAGTAATTGTTTCTTAGGAATAGAAATGGAACTCAGAAAAAGATAATTATCTCATAGAAAATGGGTAACAGATAGTTATGTTAAGCTAAAATTACATGTTTGTAATAAACCTAACACTGAAAGAAAACTTTATTTTGTAAACTTAATCTGTATTCAAACATAAGTTATTTTAATTTATAATCTAAAATAAAGTTGAAAAGCTTAGGGAAAGATATTTTAAAATACTGACTTTACAAAATAGAATTTTAAATTGTGAAAAAAAAAAATTTAAAAAAACATATAGGCCTAGTTGAAAAATCACCGGTCCCCACCGTAACATTGATTTTTTGCTAAATCTTATACATAAGAGTCGTGCAATGACGTGAACTAAAAAAAAAGTTAATCGACACAACGTACAAAATAATACATACAATATTCAAATACATAATACATTATCATTGTAGGGCATTTCTTCTGCCGTTTTTCAGTGCTCCAGCTAGATATAAAATCCCAATCATGGCTAGTATATCCCGAGCATCTGTATCGCGGGCGTCTCTTTCTCTTTGGAACTCAGGTCTTACTTTATCAATGTAAATATTTGTATAGATAACTATTTTTGAAATGATGTCATCATCAATTTTATGCACTGAAGTGCCATTATAGGAGTTTGTACTTGTTTAGCATTTCCATGTGGCTCTGGACGATGAAAAACTGGTATTATATTGTGTCTGGGTGTGCGTGTTGTTCGCGTTACTTGTGGGTCTAAATACCATCTCGTTTCTCTATCTTGTCCAATGTAAAATTCTGGATTGCTAAAAGGTACCTGCTGTATTTGTTGCGGATCATTTTGAGGAACTCGTTGAGGGGCGTTTTGAAGATCTTGCTGTGTAGCTTCTACCATTTCAACATCACCAAGTTCTTCCTCTAGAATTGCTTCTAAACCGAATTCATCACTTCTGTTTACACTATCGAATTCCACTCTATCTTCCTCTGTCTCATCTCTGTCCTCCAATCCCAACAAACTTTCATTGTCGTCCTCTGTTTCTCTTAGCCACTGATCTAACTGTTCTTTTTCACTTTTATTCATGTTTCCTAATGTTATTGTCCACTAAACACATGAAACTATGAATACCGTTCCAAAACAACACTAAATAACTACTTTTGTATCTTATAAAACGATGGAAAAAAAATTGAAATATGTTTAAACACGAAAATACTATAAGGCCAGTGGGCGCGTGGATTACATCTGTAATCCAGTTAAAACAACGCTCAGGAAATAATTTGTCTAACAACAATAGGCGCACTGACAAGACTGGGGTTGCACTGGCGAGTAAGGGAAGAGGTGGAGAGAAGGTAGATGACTACTCAAGGTTATACGTGTTGCCAACTGCTGTTTGGGCGAAAAACAAATTACATGGATTACACCCGTAATCCGCGCGCCTACTGGAGTGTTAATAAACATAAGCCAGCAAAAGCTGCATAAACTTTCTAAAACACACAGGCAAACAATAAATAATGTTTCAGTACATGTAATAAATGCATATGTATTTTATTATTATTATTTCCTGTAAAAACAGTATAAAAACAAAACTTCCTAAATTACTGTATATTCATTCTTTCATATTGACAAAGGTTAAGTATCATATTTTTACCAATTAATTGGAAATGAAATTTATACAGAACTTTGTTAATTAATGAGGGCAATCGTAAAATAATTGTATTGAAAACCATTAGTTTTCATATAATTTGAGAAGTCCTCCTTCATTTCTGAAATTGGAATCTAAAACAAAGCTAATTTCTTATGTTTTTAAAAAAATGTTGACAAACGTTTTTGTTTACTTCAAGGCTATAACTACATTTTAGCCCAAACAACTAATGACATTTTATTTGTATTATCATGATTAAAAAAGACTAAAATACAAATTTAACCAAATATTATTTTGTTTACTCATAAATGACATAAATACAGATATGGTAAGGGAAACTTTTTTCAAAACAATTAAACGTGTTTCAAAACGCCTGTTTCATCCAAATTAAAAAAAAAAATTATTTCCATTTTACTTTTTTTCATGTATTTGGAGAAGCATTTGAAGATTCAGTCTGTCTGAAATAGAAACACAGAATGATAATAAACAAAAAAACTAGGAAAGAGTTTGATCCCTATATTCCTTGTTAAACTCTTCGTAGAATCAATAAAAGAAAAGATTCCAAACTATCATCCTTCTCATTACAAAGTACCACAGAACATTTTTATTTCATAAAAGGTTATCAAACTTTTATTTAAATTTCAGTTTTCACATAATTAATTGAATTTAATGGAAATTATTATTCAGTACTTATGCCTATTGTTTATATACAGAGTGTTTCAAAAATTTCAGAAGCTTATTTCTTACTTCAAAACTAGGAAAAAGTTTATATAAACACTAGCTTATCCTATTGCAGCTCCGCCTGCAGTGTTTTCAGATAGAAATATTATGTAAAACATGAGAAAAAACCACAAAGGTAATGGTATAATGGGTCATGGGGCTTTATCTACGAGTAAAAACTAATAAATAAGTTAAATTTCATCAAATTCTGATGTATATTTCATGAAAAAATGAACATCAAACATATGAGATATAAGTTACTGCTATACAAAATTTAGCACTCTGTGACTTGTTACCCTGGAAATAAACTGATAAATGGGTTTATGCCCTTTACAATCACAATTTTTGAAAATCCTTTCATAGTGAACATCAAATGTTTGAGACATACCGCCATGCAAAACTTCAGTGTCCCGTTCTAAGTCTTGCTACCCTAGAAATAAACTAATAAATGGGTTTTGGCCTTAAGTAAAATTTAAGTTTTTTAGAACCAGATTTTTGAAAACTGTTTATCTTGCCTCTGTAATAGATCCCTTCCCTGAAAAATTAAATTGGTTCGATACAGTAGTTTAGGCTGTATGTTAATGATACAGACATTCAGCATAGATTACATTCATTTACATATTTATAAATATTTCCTGTTTATATAAACTTATGTATTTAAGGAAATATGTTTATATAAACTTTTTCATTGGTTTTGATGTGAGGAATAAGTTCCTGACACTTTGAAACGATTTTTGGAAACACCCAGTATTTTTAGTGGGATATTACAGCTCATGACAGTTCACTTTTAATACCTAAATTTTAATATAGTTTTACTTTCAGATAGTTTAAGAAAAGGTACTGTTTGTTTTATTCATTTTTTTAAATTGATGTGATGGGTCTAGTTTATATTACATAAATTTTCAGAAAAAAAAATTATTTTGCACTCTTGGGGGGGGGGACAAACAAGCAAACTTCTAGATACATTCTTGAACCATTATATTATAGCTCCTAGACAAATAATATATAAACATTGTTGAAAACAAGCGTTAAAACATACATTGATTGTAAAAAACACTAAAATCCCTTATTATTTTCCTTATAGGGTACAGTTTGTTACATCACTGCTTTTATTTGTCGTGAATGAACTAACAGAAATCCAAATTGGTCAAAATGTTTAGCACTAAGACATATTTAGCATACCTCTAGAATTAGTACTTTAAAGAACATATTTTCTTGCAAGAATCATTATCTATTTGTGAATTTGAAAGCAATAAACTTGTTAAAAATTGTATTTTTACCACACTAATAAAGGAGTTAATAAACACATCACTAAGCAATCATTTCACTGTTAATCTTTTAGCCCTAGGTGGAACTACACAGCTACAAAAGATGAAGTACATCTTTCTAAATCATCTTGTATTCCAAAGTTCGTAGACAACACTCATGATTTACAAAAAAACTTAACCCTTTGCCTTCTGCTGGGGGCTTTGGATTGTCCTCTCGGGTCGGATGGGCCACCACTGCTGCCCACAGCTGTTTCCGCGGCAGATCGATTGTTATACTAACCTATTTGTCCTGCGAGGTTGGAACGGCCACTCCTGACAATTCTTCTTCAAGGAGTCAACTCCTTCTTCTCTGTCAATTCTTTATACAAACTACTCACTCTACCACACGAGATTTAAATACCATTTTAAAATTTATTTAACAACATATAGTATCTATTTGTTTTATTGTTTATGAAATTATAAAATATAAGAACTAATAATGAACATTGAAAAAGGCAATAAAATTGTATGGTACAAAACATATTTTTTAACTGCTGTTTTTTTAACACAAACTAGTTTAAAAAATTGTTTTTTCTGTATGGTATTTTTTAAAACAAAGTCCTGGCTTACTTTCGCAGGTATCACATATAAATTTACTTCGTTTTCTTAAGCCACCTTGACTTCGGTCACTCCACACAGCACAGTCCTTTAATTTTTTGTCTTCCAGGGGTAATGTTAAGTGTAGTTTGCAACATAAGCTTTCTTCCAGCTCAATATTGCTTAGTCTAAGTTATTTGTTATCATTTCTTATGTCTTCCACTAATTGCTTAACTAGCTGTTTCTTAAAAACTCATCTGACTTTTGCATTTTGCGATTTGTTCATGGTAAACAAAATATAGGAGTTTACTATAGCAGTTTCCAACAACCAAAAAAACCTCCACCATTTTATTGATTTCCTGATAAATGCATAGGAAGATATGTACTGATCTGATAGATCAACAACCCCCATTGATTTGTTATATTTGCAAACTGATGTAGGCTTCTCTATACTTTCTACGACTCCCCCCTTCTTGACTTGCCTAACTGTTTGTGTTGAAGCATCGTACATTGAGGTAAGCATTGTAACTTCATTGCTATCTTCCCTAAACACAAGACAAAATTGGTCATCCTTTCGAAATGCCTTGGTCTCCCCCTTGTTCAGTTTAACTCTTTTGGTTCTTTATTACAGGCATAACTTGCATGAGTAATATTTTTATTCTGAAATTACATTTTGATACGATATGTTGATTTTTCTCAAAATCTTTTTTTAGTAAAATTTATTTGTTTGATGAAATTCGGGTTATTTTGAATTAAATAGTAGGCCTACTTTTATATAAAAAAAATTAATATGAGGTTTGTAAATATTAAAAAAATAAATAATCTGTTTCATAGGGTGGTCAAAAATGTGAAATTAAGTATTTTTTCTTGTTTTAATCTGTAAAAAAAAATTTTTTTAATTAATTTTAAGCCAATCTACATTTTTTTTTTTTACCAAATATATCTGTAAGAACCCAAAATCAAATAGAACTTTAAACAATTACAAAAAAATTTTTTTCCCTAATAGCACGTTATGAGTAAATAGCCTAAATTGTTATTCAGCGTGCTAAGGGTTAATAACACAAATACAGATATTGTGTATAATTTATCACTAAGCTTAATCGTACAACACTTTGGTTGGTATTGTACCTTCCTAAGTATAGCAAAAACATTTCTCTAGTTCAATTATGACAATTCTACCTGTAGATAGGTTACAACACTTTCTCTTAATAAAAGGGGCTTGACTGGCTGAATCACACAAGTATCTAATCCATTTGAAAAGGATGGCAACTTCAATCCTGAAGATATCTGCTTCAGTGGATTCAATAACATTGAAGCTGTTTGTACTCAATTCTCCACTTGACATCCAACTGTCAAAAAGTAGAGTAAATAACAATAAGACTGAATTTGTAGCTTTATATATATAGTTTAAGTTGCATTTTTTGACTCTTAGGTTTACTTTTATCCATACTCTTTAAAGAAAGGAGGCAGATATTTTTCCCTTTCTGGTATTGGGACCTCCACTTACTATACCAGAAAAAAATAAATCTATTCTTCTTATACAAAAATTGTGTAATACATTTTATAGGGGGGGGGGGGGGAGTTATAATAAAAGTAATTATTATTTTTATATAAACGTTTTAGAGGACTTTCAGTATTTATCACTCAAAATGCCCGGTTAAACCGAAAATACATTAAAATTAGCTTTTAACTGTACACATGTTTATTAAAATAATACAATTGTACTATTTCTAAATATGTGAAAAAGGTAAATAAATGTTCATGATCTCCTGAACTGTTTTGATAATGTAGATATGTAAAGGTATCATATGAATATATAAAATAACAAACCATCAATATCATATAAAAAAATTTAATTATACATTTTTTATAATGAATTAATACGAATTCTAATTTTATAAATATGTAAATTAAAATTGGAACATTTATGTACACAAAAATGATATTATTTTTGATGGGCATCTTTCTCTATATCCATGCTTTCCAATTGCTCAAGTGTGAGTAAAGACACACCTAGCTGGTCTTCTCTATTAAATGGTTGAGCCATCTGCCGCAACCATCGCTTAGCAATCTACAGAAATTGTAAAGTGGTAAGTACATATAGATATAATAAGAAATCATAACACAATTCTTGGGTGAAAAAAAAATTTTTTTAATAAACAATATTCCAAACTTGATTAATTAGTTCTTATCTAAATCTATTATAAACAGATTTTTAATGTCTAACATTTTATCTCTTATAATTAAGGATAGAAATTTTTTACTTTTTTTGGCAAATTTTTATTTGTATACACAACATGTGATACTTTTACAGAGAAAAGGGATGAAAGGATATCTCTTTTTAAACTTAATATTCGATCGTGTTTATACAGCAGAGTCCCGAAAACTCGGCCTAATGTGGACTGAAGTGTGGCAGAGTTTTTGAAAATGCCGAATTAACAGGAAAAGTGTTATATAAAGAATAAGTACGATTTTTTCGTCGTAAAATACTTTTATTTGTTGCTTGAGTATACAACAGTTTATAAAGAATGCTCTAACTCAAACTTAAACTGTTCAAATTAAGAAAATACATAATACAGTACTGTACAAGAACTGTAACTTAAGAATATTTACATTTATCCTTAAATCAAGGGAAAATTACTTTATGAAGGCATAGAGCATTTACTAATGAAAATTAATGAATACGGTAATTTACCTGATAAGACAAACTTCAGAAAATTACTTTATGAAGGCATAAAGCTTTCTCTAATGAAAATTAACTATTTTCCGCACTGCACTGTGCGTCTTGATGCTTCATCACAAAGATGATGAAGGAACAGTAAGTCAATTACCGACGCACCTTGTTGTTTAAAATGTTGAAGAGTGGTTTCGACAGCCTTTAGTCCCTAACTATGTGATATTTTAGGGTCTTGTACAGTTGAGCCCACAACGACAATGTCTTCATCATTTTCATGAATTCCTTCATTAACTGTGACAGCAGCAATAATTTCTGCATAGGACATAATGTCTTTCTCCGTATCATTCTGGAACCACTGTTTGACTTCATTTTCATCGGATTCTTCACATCCAGGAACTTTTTTTACGAGGTAGATTAAGTTCACATTTTCTTCATCATGATGTTCAACGACCTCATTCCCCTCGTGATCAAGGATTTTTTTCCAGGAACGAACTAGTGTTAGTAACTCTAACTCGCCCCAGAAGTCCGCCACCCATCCAACAACATCCAATAGGTAAATTTTCTTTAACTTCTGGATAAGACCTTGTCCATCATCATATGCAGAAAGAAGGGAGGATAATAGTTTGCACCTATATCTTCTCTTGAGACTAAACAAAACTCCTTGGTCCATGGGCTGGAATAACGCTGTGACATTGGGTGGTAAAAACATTACTCGTATAACCCCATTTTTAACTCTTCAAATGAGTGGGTGTGAAGACACGTTCAAAATAAGAATATTCTTCCTTGGTAGGTTTTTAGATTTTTAAAACTGCTCAATCGATGGAACAAATACTTCATTAAACCATTCTTTGAAAATTGTATCTCCCATCCAGGCATTTGACTAGTTTCGGTATCAAACTGAAAGTTTATCCATTTTAATGTGCTTAATTAAGCGCATGTGGTTTCTTTGATTTTTCAATTAGACCAATTTTTTAATTTGTGGTCACTTGTTGCATTACTGCATGCTAGGATTGTTACCCTCTCCTTGCTTCTTGTAAAACCAGCGGCTGACTGTTCTTACCTTCAACTTCGATAAATTTCTGAAACTTATCCTTGAACTGAGACATACCTTCCATGTCATCAGATAGTTTTCCCCAACAAATACTAAGCTGTCGGAGTCCATAGCATTTTTTCCAGCGACAAGCCAGCCAGTGCTTACAACAAATTTAGGACCGTTGTCTTTTTTAATTCTTTATAATATTTGGCCTTCTCTTGCAAGATCGGTTCACTACCCTGGCAAAGGCTGCAGGAAAACTGAGTGTGACGCAAGACAAAAGAATGCGGGAAAAGAGTGATGACCTTGAACAAATCTGCACACCAGATTTTTCCACCCTGCCTTGGCTGAGTTATCCGGACTGCAGGGTTATTGACTGCCGAGTTCTACTGTACTAATTTCACACTTCGCCAGAGTTTAAAAAGTAATACAAATTTGCTTCCCAAGGAGTCGGGTTCTCTGTCTACTTCCTACTGTAGCCTGAGATGAAGAGAGATCAATTGAAGAGGGGGTAACATGGCATTATGGGAAGTGTATCATTTCGGAAGCGCGAGTTTAGCTTCAAAAGAATAAAAATTAGGGGTCTAGAATACAGGTAACTTAATAAATGTATAATTTTAACAATTAATGAAATAAAGTTAAATTTAGAAATAAATAAATAACGAAATAGGAAGGTTACTCTCTTACATACTAAAAAACATTTAGCTCCCAAGGCTCACTAGGACCAAGAAGTCTATGGTTTGAGAAAATCGTTATATATGTAAGTTCCACAACTACAATCACCCTCCACTCATAGCTGGAACATTCATTCAATCTTCCTGAATCTATTGCAAATATCCCTTTTATCTCTTATTAGTTTTACTTGTAACTCAGCCACAATGAAATCCCTTCGGTTCCTCCATCAAGAAATAAATAATTTGGATTATTTAGTATGTAAAGCCCAGGATAGAATCGATGCCTGACTGTGACTTTTATAGATAGATTGACAAAACATAGGATATTTGAGTCCTACTAAGATTTGTTAAAATTTTATTTTACCTATTACAAATTACAATAGGTAGGGCAGAAACAAAATGAGAAGACATAACAGTCTTTATTATCTGAGGACCTTTGGATACAATATCTTTACTTTTACCATTAGGCGCCAGTAGGTAGAGATTGCTGTTAGAACTTGCATGCAAACATGTGATGTGTCCGTGTGAGAAGTATGGCTCTATAGATCAACACAAACTAATTTAGTTTGACGTGAGTTGCAACACTCAAATTAAAATACACTAGTTGCTTTTAACCCCTCAACATGGTTTACCAAACAGCGCTAGCATGATTTTACCTGCTATATTTGCAGAATGTCAAGCGCCATACGCATGGCAGTAGTCTGTCAGTTAATGATCTCTACTGCCAATATTTGAGACTATTTTAAAAAAACTAAAACACACAGATCATGTAGAAAAGCTATTTTTATCATTACCAACGGTTTTCCTGAACCCAATGGATTTTATTAATTAGAAATAAATTCTGAAATCATGCATTTCTTTGCTAATCAGCGGTTTCAGCCTCAGCTATTGTGCTAAATACATAAACGTTTCTGTTTTCAATACAATGTCTTTATACTACTTTTCTCATTTAAAAAAAGTTTTAAAGTATTAAAGTTGTGTTTTGGAAAGATAAAAGTGAATCTCTGTGTAAAATCATTTTGTAGGTATGTTTTTATATTTTTTGAAAGATGAATGAGTGTGATTATTGGCTAACATTATTTAGGTTAGTTTTGTGATTAAATTAATTCTTTTAATAGTGTTTTAGTAAATTAAAAGTGTTTTTAGTGCTGTAATCTCATAATAACTCACATTATAAACGAAATAGCAAGCTCTTAAACATCTCCAAAAATTACCACAGCTGCCATTATTCCTTACTAAAATCTCTGTGTTGAGAGGTTAAACTAAAACCACCTATAACTTTGAAACCTCAAATAATTTTGTCATTGATAAAATTTATGTTACCGTTGAAATGTTAAAAATATAAAGAAAAATAACATTTCCTCTCAATCGCTAGATAAAAAAAATTTAATTGGGAAATTCTACACTGATTTAAAAACTTATTTCTACTCAAAATCTTCTTCTCCACTTTGCCAGCTTTCATTATATGCTAATGGTTGACAACGAGTCTGAATTGTGACGAGTGATGTCTCTGCACCTATTAGAAATGGGCTAGTTTATAAAAGCCACAATTAAATAGCAATAAGCAAGCATATGTTCCCACTTTTCAAGATGGTATTTAAAAGCTATCTAGCCTAAAAATAAGAAAAGTAAAAACTAATGTTAAGAAAAGTAAAAACTAAAGATATTTTAAAATACTTGTAATATGGTATTTAACATAACCACTTTGAGAAATCAATTAAACATTATTTCAGGACAATTCCCCAACACACCTGAAATGTTCATTAAACAAAAAAAGTATATTCTCAACAGGACTTTTTAACCAATCTTTACTAGCCTATAACTATTAGGCTATCACTTTTTTAAGCTTTTAGGTCAATTCATTTTTCCATTATTGTTTAAAGGCAAAAAACCTCCCAGTCATCAAATCCTTATAAAATGAGGAAGGAAAGAATATAAAATAAAGTCCCCTAGCCCTCAAATATCGTCAGGGTAAGAAGAGAAAGAGTTGGTCAAGAGAGACCTCCCTGATAGAAAGTAGAAAGAGATGGATCCAACTCAAGACAATAAAAAAGGTGTAGTTCCAGCTAGAGGTCCTTCAAGATTGCTACATCTGTACCCACTATAGTGAGCCCCTGAGGGTTAGGTTAATTCATTACCATTTAGCTTACCACTGATTCTTATATTGGTTACTTATGTAGTTATAGTTTTTTTAACCAAGGGCTACTTTTTTAACAGATTTGTTCATATTAGTTTGTAGAATTAAGAAAAACAAGTATGATTTTACTTATGAAAATAAATTAGTTTCTATGTACAAATAATGGGAAAAATCAGATTTATTTGTAAATTTTAATATTTATAAGAGAGTTACATTCAAATATTTATATTAATGGTTAAATCTCAAATAAAACTAATAACTCAGATAAAACTAAGTTAGCAATATGACTAAATATAAATTATACATACCTGGACAGCTTCTTCTGTGGATAAGTTGCAGAGGGAGTCTTTTAAGTGCTCTTGGATCCATTTTGGTAATTTGCTCCTTTTATCTGACCTTGAAAATCTCTAAAAGTAACAAATAAAAATGTCCTTACACACTTTATACGTGTACAATATTATAGATTTAAACTCAAATAAAAATTATTATTACAGTTAAATATAAAACATTTAATATAACAAGACACGACTATAAGAATTACTATTCTCGCAATTTTTTAATATCAATTTTATATTAGGTTATACCAAAATTAGTAATAATATTTTGTGAAGCACCCCAATATAAATCATGTTAAGTGTTAAGTGTTAAGTGTTAAGTGTTAAGTGTACAATATAACAAGACAAGAGTGTAAGGATTGCTGGTGCAAATATATTGATATTGAAGTTTTTACTATGATATACCAAAACTAGTGATAAAATCTTGTTCAGTATTAAAAAATAATAGCAAAACTGATTGTCATCAATATTGGTACATAATTAAAAAACTGAACATTAAATATAAAGCTGCCATTTTGAATTTTTAAGAGACACAAACTGAAAATTGTCTAGTTCTGGACTATTTTTATCGCCATCGTACAGAATTGAATAAACTGTATAACAAAATTGTACAACTCTCACTTAACCCTTTGAACCCCAGGCGATGATATATTGTCGCCGATGAATTACGTCAAAAACCCCAGAGCGATGATATATCGTCACCATATTGCATGCAAAAAACCCTAGGCACTGATATACTGTCGCTGTAGTTTTAGTGTTTTTAAACATGTATAATATATATTTTTTACAACTAGCAGCGATTGCTTAACACGTTCGCTACCACAATGTTAAAAAAAAATCGTAACCACAGACTGCCGCCGCAATTTTGCTGCGGGCGTGTCCTACTCCTAGCCCAACGCCGCAGATCTGCGGCGGCTGGGCTCATTAAAATAGACTGCCGCCGCAGATCTGCGGCGGTGATTTCTTGATACTAAATGAAAAATTTCTTCGCTACAGTCTATTTTGAAGGTTAGATCGTTTAGGCACGGTCTACAGGATAGTCCGCCACATATATGCGTCGCTTAGTCTGTAGCTAGGACTATCGCTGACGTCACTGGACATACTAATTTTGAACAAATTTTATTCGTGGTCTGTGGCGATGGTCATAACCATTAGGACCAGTCTACAGGGAAGTTCATGAATTTTTTCGTGGGCTGTGGGAGTGACCCGGCTGCCGCATATATGCGGCAGCTGGTAGCGAACGTGTTAATGGAGTATATATTTTTCCGATTGAATTATTAACAATTGTAATTATTTTCATGTTTGCTAAACACACCGTAACAAACTAGAAACATTGCTTACTCTACAGAATTGTTTGACAACACTGTACACATTCAGCTTACTTTAGTTGTGTTTATTTGGTGTTAACAGTGGTGTTGTCTAACTAAGGTTATCTTTCCTTGTATTTATATTATTGTGAGTTTTGGTTATTGTGAGTGGTAATATTTGTTATTGGGATAGTTTTGTTAAATTTTTAACTATAGTAGGATTTATTGTATAAAAATTGATGACAAAAATACAGTAAATAATCCAAGTGAAGTTTACAGACAAACTCTGAACATTCAGACCATCATCCACTTCACATCGTGAACTTTCAGTTATTGACTGATCGGAATATTCAGGATTATTTGATAGTGACATGGACCCTACATGATCCAGAAAACTATTCAGTCATTCTTAGTAATAATATATTTACTGACAGGACTTTATTGTTGATCAGCCTTCTTCAAGACAAGGAAGCGCTAGGTCTACTCTATCAAAAGTATCTCATCTTCAAGATCGTTTTCATAGATAGGATACCACAATATAAATTTGTTGAGTACTTAATTTTTTCTTATTTATTTATTTGGTAAGCCATACCTCACTTTAGGCCTGTTTTTTACATATAGCTTACAATTATAAAAAAAGGTTATTAAAAGTTTGATATTTGATTTAGAAATACAATTTTTTTAATATACAGAAAATGATATTTAGAATGAAATAATATAAGTTACTGTAGATAAATTCTTATTTATTTATTTAGTAAAAGTCTCCTAATAAAACAAAAATTGTAATTATTATTATTTTTCTTGAAGGGGTGTGGGTTAAACAACGTTAAAAAGTTATAAACACTTTTTTATTTTGTAATACATTTTATTCCTAAAATTTTGAGACCTCACTCATAACAACAACAATAGCAAAGTTATGAATTTTTTACCAAAATGCTGAAAATAGCCCCTTTCAGGCTCTGGTATTTTTCGACATTTTTTTGCTAGTGATGTGTACCTATAGTAATTGTAATTCCAATTTTTGGATCCGGGGTTAAAAGGATTAAACAAATGTCAATTTATGAAAAAATGTTTTAAATGGATATTCAAACAAATACCTGCTTGTACATAACAACTCAAACCTACTTTATCGGCAAAGATCATGATGCCATAATCCATTTTGCCTCGAATTGCTCGACCCACACATTGTGCAGCATGTCTCATAGCATCAAAAGTTAGGAAGTCACTTTCACGAATCTGAAATCAATAACATTACTAATTTAATATAATTTTGTACTATTTATAAAGTTGTGGGGTAATTATATATGAATCATATTAATTATTCAAATATTTTTAAACTTTATTTATTGTTGGAAAGAAAGGGCTAGGTTTAAGATATTGTTCACAAATCACAGTAACCCCAATTAAAATTCAATAAACAACAAAATGAAAGGAAATTATAATTACCAATGAAAACAAAGTATTGTATAGTAAATATTACCAAATGAAGAAAAAATTAAATATTATAAATTTGTTATACAAATTTGAAATTTCTATGAATTAACTTGGAAAATAAATTATTAAATTTGTATTGTAGTACTTTCAGTACTATATAAATGAAATGTATGTGTGTAAAGGTCGACATTAACTTATAAAAAAATAAAGAAAAGAAAATAATATAAGTCCCCTAGTCCTCAAATAGTGTCAGGGTCTGAAGACAATAAGAGTTTGTCAAAAGAGACCTGAAAAAAGGTGTAGATTCAGCTAGGGTCCATTGGGTTTGCCAAACCCTTATTCACTGTAAGTGAGCCGCTGAAGGTAGCACTTTATAGAAAGAAGATGTTGCAATCATCTCTGTATTTAAATTAAAGTAATTTTAAATCTCAATCATAGAGGTTGTGGATATTAAAACAGATAAATATTGTTAATGCTGAATTAAAAATCTATTGTGGTGGCCCATGCATTAGCGAAAATTTAATTTTGGTATATATGGTATACGTCTACTAAAGTAATGTTGTAACTTCTTAAATATCTGTTACGGGCTCACTTATATTGAGTATGGGTGTAACAATCCCAAGATACCTAGCTGGATTAACAGTTTTATTCTTGTAGTCTTGGGATAGAGCCATCTCGTTCACCTATCAGGTTTCTTGACCAATTATTGTTCTCCTCTGACATTATTAGAGTATCCGAAAGCTAGGGTTCTATATATTATTATCTTTTCTTCTTCTTTTCCTAAGGTAATGATGAGCAAGAGGTTTTTTGTTTTTTAAACAACAAAGGGAAAATATAATTTCTGTTTATCAGAAGCAGTGATCAAATGAAAATGTCTAGATCAATACATTGTTAACACAAACTTACAATAGTAAGTAAAACAAAACTTACCTGGAATTGATCTCTGAGATACTCTAATCTGGCTTTTAAAATACGTGACTGTGTATAAACATATGGTATGCCTAACATGAGTACTGCACGTCCCAGATGGTTATCAAAATCCACTCCTTCAGACACTTTACCTCGTGCCACTGACAATAAGACGGCTCCTCGGCCACTCTCACAAGCCTATAAAAACAGTATAGTATCAAAATAATATATTGTTTAGCTTCATTAAGAATACGATTTAATGACTGACTACCTATAATGGATTTCAATTCTAATGTACTACATTTATACTTAAAACTATCTAACTTTCACTATCTGGAAGTCAAACATTATGAGAGAAAGGGAAAACCAAACACTGTTATACTGCAATCTTAAATGAGTTTAATACCATTACTAGTTTCAACCTGTACATTTGTAAAGTGACATTTGTAAACATACTTGTTACTGGAAAATTACCAATATTGATCAAAACTGGTAGTGTAGTAAACTCGTTTCGACATTCTCACATACAGGATGGTGCAGAATAAAGAGTGATTTTGAAAATGCTAAAAAAAATACAATCAATTTTTCTAAAATTTTATTTTCACTACCTTAAACTACATAAATTCATTAAAGAAAAATAAGTATACTAATTTTTTAAAATAACTCTGATAAGATGACATCCCTTCAGGTATAAACATTCTTCCAATTGGGAAAATCACAGGAATCATGTTGTGGCCGATTGGATGTGCTAGGAATGCTATGTCCACGCCCATTAGCATTCAGTAACAATGTAGTGGTTGTGGTCTCTAAACATCTTGCATAAGCTGTTAGAGTGTTTTATCAAAATGGTAGTTCTTACGAAGTTACTCATTTTCCATTTTAACATTCATTGGAATCAACTGGTCCTGCCTGGCTGTGCGATTAAAAAATGAATTGAGAACTTTGAAGAGACTTCATCAACAACAATAAAGAAGGCTGGAAAACCAAAAATAGGAGTTGCGAAAGAAGCTTGCATCGCTCAGCTCGCCAGCATAGCACCACACTTGGGATTTCTAACAGAACAGAAAGACAAAATTTACACAACGATCTACAATGTCATTCGTACGAAATTCATATTGTCCAGGTTTTTAAAGAAACGGATCTGACAGGAAGTGGTTCAAACCCCACTGACAATTCTGTGTAATGTGATGAATAACTTCAAGGCACAGCTAGATGAATGTGTACACTGAACGTATGTCATCTTCTCAGAGTTCCTTTTAAAATTAGTGGTCTTACATTTCTGTAATGCTTTTTTATATAATTTTTGGTAGTGAAAATAAAATTTGGAAAACTAGATTTTTTGATTTAAAAAATTTTTTTTTACAGCCTTTTCAAAATTGTTCTTTATTCTGCCCCACCCTGGAAAGTTAATAGGAAAGTTATGTAATGGATAAAAGACCCACTATCTATTTTTTCAATGAAATATCCATTTTGAAGTCCTCCAAGTCCAAAAAGTAGTTTTGGAGAGATGTCTCTTTGTTTCGCGTCTGTGTAGTACTCTACAGCCCAAATGAGTTCACCGATTTTAATCAAATTTGGTATGTGGGAATATGTAGTCCCCAAGTACTCAAACAAAATATACTGATCGCAAACTTCTCAAAGAAAGTCAGTCCCTGAATTATCGGTAAACACCAAATAGTCGGGCATGGATAGTTATGCGACATATTTCATCAAAATTGTCTGTACCAATTTCGTTTAAATTTTTGCGAAGATAATGACTCAAACCCATGAGGAAATTTGCAAATAATAGAATATTACTGTTAAGGAATAATTTCCAAAAACCAAAATGAATGAACGTCATTATTTAACTTGATTTTATCGTTAATATATGCTCATCACAAGTAAAATATATTATCTAAATATATAAATATTATTTAAAATAGTACATAAATTCCTAAGATATGTGCAAGGTTTATGTTCACATTTTATTGACAACAACCAAACTGGCATTTTTTGTGACGAATAATTTTGTTTGGTTAGTATTTCGGGTGTATAAATGGGTGTGTGGAAAAGTTTGTGAAATGTTTTTCCACAATTTAACAACAATTTGTTTTGTTTTTGTAACAACAGTGTTTGTGTGTTTTCCTTCTACCACAGTAGTAAGCAGTAAATGGATTTGAACCAGTCGTAAAAAAAATAAAAACTCAACAGAGTGATAGTTGGATTATTTTATTTTATTTATTTTTTTTAAATCAATCGAATGCAATCAAGCATGGTTACATCAGCCCTTATTTTCCCAACAAATAATATCAAAAATATACATAAAAATAAATATGGAGGAGTTTAGACTAAATTCTTTCAAAGGATTTACCTTAATATAATTAAGAAGCGCCAAACTGGTTTCAGCAGCATCTTGAGTTTCAATAAACAAGAGTTTCCGCCTTTGTAAAGAATCAATGACACCTTGATCATACCAACTTGCGACGACAGATTCAAGATACAAGTAGGAAGTGAAGAAACATACAACTCCATCCGGCACTATCGAACTGATTTCAACAAGCAACTGTCCATAGTTACGAACCACTGATACGTCTTCTCTTGTTTCAAAACGAGAAGATATTGCCACTTGGTCATTCCCTTTAGATACTATCTAAAAAAAAGTATAGTTTTTTAAAACAAACTTTGTAATTCCATTTTATGCGGTATAAAAAGCAATAATTAGTGAAATCAATTATTAAATTTAAGAGTTTGGACCAATTTCTTTTGGAAATAACATCATCAATGACTTGTCTGGAGGTTATAATGTTCCACAACAGCTTATAGTATACACTTTCAAAATCTGCATTAAATTACATGTTTTTTTGTTATAAAAACTAATATAATATTTGTTATTGTTAAAAAATTATATTTTATCAGCATAATCTAATTTTTTTTAAATAAAAGAAATCAGAAATAAACTATTAGCCAAAGTTTTAGTCAGATTTCAGTCAAATTTGGCATATAAGGTAGGTATTACTATTTAATTAATGTTTAAAAAAAAAAAAAAATTATTAAGGTCTTCAAACTTCAAAATAACAGTTTTTGAAAGTTTCTTCTTACAGGCCATGTTTCTTCTTGCATGAGTTTAAAATAATTCATCTGGCGCTTTAAATAAAATTTACATCTTTTCATATCTGCGAATCATCTGCATGCCAAGTTTTTTATATTTATAATATTTGTATCTCCAGCATTAAAAATAATTGTGCAGAAAATAGTGGTGAAATTTAATTTTATCCAATTGGTTCCAGCAATGACAAACTAAACAGTTTAATTTGGTGATTACAATTTTTATACACAGAAAATTTATAAAAGGAACAAATATTTTGTTATCAGCTTTCTAGTCATCTCAATAGTTGCCAGCATTGTTACTCATTTAGCACCACTTTCGGAACACGTACAGCTTAAAGAATGATGCAGATGTGAGTAATTGTCTCTCTCCTGTTTATTATTGTAAATGTACATAATTATAAGAAATATGGTCTTCTTGTAGCATATCTAAGTTTGAGCTTAAACCAAATACAAGAAAACATATTTAATTGCAAGATTTTCTCTTGACTCTTACACAAAACAATTTTTATTACTAAATTTTTAAAAATTGGAATTAGGTAAAATTAATTAAAAGAATTTTAATAATAAATTAAACTTTAAAATAAAAGTATTTAATAAAAATATATAATACTTTATGCTTTAAGAAAAAACTGATCTGTGCCACTTTACACCTTAGAGAAGAAACTTATCTATGCCAAAGGACATCCATTAGAAAATGAAAGTGATGTCATATCCTAGAAATATTGGAGGTATGCTTTACAGAGCTGGACCCATTGGTCTCTCCACATAATCTTTGATTAGAACAGTGAAGTTTCTCCAAGTAAATTTTCACACGGGAGAAATTAAGACTCTATGTAATGAAGTCATTATGTTAAAATTCATTTTAATTGTCATTTGAGTGAGTTTGAAAAAATACTATTTTTCATCGTTTGATTGAATCAGCATTATTCGTAGTGAGCAAGAGCATTAGTTTGAAATTCATCGAAAGTGAGTGTCATCTAAAATGGACACCTAAAGTTAGTACAGATAGGTACGATATAATTATTCAAAACTGTTTAGTTGTAATATTACGATAAAGTCAACCATTTTAAAATTTCTGTTGTTCTATAATGTTCATCAACCTACACTTATGGAGGTGTCCACAATATATATTACCAATGTTGAAATAATACATATTAATGAGTTTTAAAAAATCATTCAAACTTGTTGAAATTTAGAAAGTTTCCAAATATTGATGAAGTTTCTTGTGGATTTTGTTGAAATTTAGAAAGTTTCCAAATATCGATGAAGTTTCTTGTGGATTTTGTTGAAATTCTTGTTCCTAAGTAATTCTTGTCTCACTGTGTAATTTTAATGATCTGATATGCAACTATCTTAAATATCTGGGGATGTTTGTCTAAGCCTGATATTCGGTACTTTGTTAGATATTTGCATCTGGTTTCGTTTGTACTTCCAACTTATTTGCTGTATTATGTTTAAATGACCCCCCACCTCCATCATAGTTGAGTCTTCAAGCTTTCTGTTTTGCCTTGTTGTGTATTGACTGAATGGCCAGATATTTACTTGGTGTGTCACTAGTCTAATCTTTGGAAGTATGGATGAATTCGATTCTACAACATTGTTTGTTGTTGATTACCAAATTATAATCATCTCGCATCGCAGGTGAGAATATTGGTAGGACAGTTTATCTTTGGCCTCTAGTCTGGTGTCCAATTATGTAAATTAATCAAAACATGTTGCCAAATCTATAACATCAGCATTGAAATTATCATTTAATAGTTCCCATATCATAATGAGGTCTTCTAGGGGAACAAAAGACATTGTCTCTTTAAGACAGGAGATGCAAATTTCACCTATGAAATCACTTCAATTTAATGTAAATTTAGAAAGTGTAGGTTTGTAATTTAAGATCTGTAGCTGTATAATTAAAGGCACTATACCAGGCAAATAATATGATAATATAGTAAATTGTATATAGTATTTACGTTTCAAAAAAATTTTGGCTATGAAACACAATGATCAGTAACAAAAATTTAATTACATATGATTTAGTTAGGTAAGTAAAAATATAATACAATCATAGAATTACCATTGGAAGCAAACAAGGCCTGGATAGTGTCATAGTAAAGGAACTCATAATAACAGGATGAAAGTCTAATATTTTTGGGTACATATCCAGAGGCGAGAGAGTCCCTGATGTGATTACAACTGTCTGGAATCTGTCAAACACAGGTTTGATGGCTATGGAGGAATCTAAACAGCTGCAACAATTAGTAAACAGGATAATCATAAATATTAGTTGAGTACATGTTTAGTGACCTGGAATAGTGAGAAAACTGATCTGAATAAAACAGCGAGGAGGCTAAAATACCTCCTCATTTAAGGACTACTGATATAGCAATTTCATTTTTTTGTGGGGGATGTATTGTTGAAGCTCTGTTGGCCTCCGGTACTTCGGCTATGACTCCTAATATACTCCTAAAAATTAAAATAATGTTGTTTTCAATCCTGCTACTATTTTATTAATAGGAATAACTAATAACAGATATTTTTTTAGAACCCTGTAAACGGTCTAAGTTAATCAAATTTCCTACAACTAAAATAGATAACATACCTAGAATTTTCAGTACTGAAAGTTAAGCTTAATATATTTGGCTAGAATATAGTCCATTTTATTGTGTTAAATTCTATTAACAGTAATTAAAATGATGTAGGAAACAATATAAAATGATTAGACTTCTTCATTTTTTTTAAAGATAAAATTCATTTTTTTTAATATTAATTTTAAAAAAGATAGATCCAAAATGTAGCTTGAAGTCGGAGGAAACATAAATTCTATGATTTTTACTAATTTTTTGAGAACAGATCAAATCAAACTTGTCCTCAAGTAAAACTAAACTTGAAGAATATAGGACCGAATCCTTAAACAATGTATCCGAATTTGGAGAGAAACTGTTTTGTTTATAGCGTGTCTATAATAAAATGAAAAAAGATTTCATGTTTTGTATTTTAAAGTTTAGAATCAAATTAAAAAGAAATAAATATTCTTCCTGCGGAAATATTTTATTTAAATGATACAGTATGAAACTGGTTCCATTAAGTCTGGATCAATGTTAAAAGTAGCATGTCTGCAGTCTGAACAACACTTCAATTTCTTCATGATTTAAATTTTACAAAATCAAATATCTTTTACTTTTCCATTCTTTGCAATGAGTTTATTTCTTTGCCACCCTTAGAAAGATTTCTAATAAGTGGAATTCTATTTTAAGCATTCCATGTTAACACACATAAAGATACTGTATAAATGGTTAAACACACACTCGTATGCATAACCGATAGAAAAAGCAAAGAAAAATGAAAAATATCTGATAGGGGTTGGAGACAAGATCAATCTGAAATTGATGTCATACATATTTATAAAAGTTGTTACATTAAAATTTTAAAAAAATAAAATTAAAAAAGTAGTTATTACTCCATGGATGTGTAATAAAATAATATAAATGTATATTTTATAAAAAAAGGAATAATTTGTTTTGCTTTTCAGTTTTGATTAATATTCCACTTATAATTGGGTAAATTTTATTGATTCATAACCAAACTCTTTGGTACAAACCAATATATATATAGTTCATTTGCTTGAAATATAAGAATATAAAATTATCGTGAACATATTGTTTGTTCAGTGGATTATTTAGTTTGAATTAAAACTTTTCAGAACTGACTGTTCTAATAATAAGAATTTTTTAAGAGATTAATAAACCTAAATAGAGTAAATCGAAAATAATTATGTTATATTAATGTTATAAAAACAAAACTATCTCAACGAAAAACTTAAGTCTCATGTTTACTAACCTGAAATGTAAAATTGGATTAGATACAGTTGGAGTTTTATCATCAAATGGTTCTACAATAATTGTAAACCCACGAGTGTATGTGGCGACCAATGTGGCAAGATGAGTAACAAGGACTAGAGGGGAGAAATCAGTTTGATCAGCTACCTGAAGAGTGCGCAGTAATGATGCCAACCGTTCAGCACAAAACCGAAGTGGTTTTCTTTCAATACAAACACGAGCAGCTACATCCTTCAGAAATCCAGCAGGAGACTCTTGTACAACATGCTGAACTCGAAGCCGTGTTTTTAAATATTCTACAAATCGTTTCAGGAAACTCACAAAATGTTCAGCTTGACGTATATTGCCAGGTACAACCTCTGAAAATAAACAACACAATTATTAGATATGCAAAGAAATGAGTAATTGACATTGATAAAAGATAGACCATATTTACAACTCCCAATAGGACAGGAATTTTTGGAATTAAAAATTTTTAGATGAAGATGCATAGAGAAATGATTCACCTATCTTCTTTTATTATATTTTGACTATTTTTTAAAAACTATTTTGTTTTTGTAATAGAAACTTTACAGTAAAAAAATTATGTAAATATATTTTCAAACAAAACACTGTGCTGGAAAAATTCCAAATTGGGATCAATCAGTAAAAAAACTATAATAAATCAAACATGCCAGTAATATTGTGGTTTATTTTGTGTGAATTTTATTTTATTTTGATGGTCAAATTTGTGTGAAAATGAAAGTTACTGACTTGAAACAAACAGCATATTTGAGTAAGATATGGTTCAAGAATTATGGGTGAAAATATAGAAAAGAAACCTACCTTCTAGGTCCTACACTTTTTCTTTCTTTAAAGCAATGATGACCACGAGGTATTTTGTCCTTAAACCACAAAGAATGATATATATTTTAATTTGCAACACAATTGGGGTACAATAAAGCTCAAATGGTTATGACAAATGTTTAGTTCGATCCAGTTCAGACTTGTGAAATTTCAAAGCATGTTAGGTTTAAGCCTGGTTGACAGTATTTAGCATTCTGTAGTTTATGCTATTCCGTTATCTTCATTAGTCTAATAGTCAAAAAATATAAATAAAAAAATGTAAGAACGCAATTAATTTAAATTATACTATAAACAAAATTAATAGAAGTTAATATATTTCTTGGTTTGGTGTGCATACCTTTTAGAATCTGATCTGGCAGAACAGGGTTAGACAACATAACATCAGTTTCACGAGCTATACTTGCATCTCTTAGTCCTTCCACTAAACGATTATATTCCTCTCTCAATTTTTGAGCGTCTACTTCTTTCATTCTGTTTCAAAAATAAAATAAAATTTCAAATTAAGAAGCCCTTTAAATAATTATTTCTACACCTTGATTTCTCTTTCTCTAGTAGAGAATCTGATAATAGATTGTTTTATAAAAATATTATAAAGATTGTAAGGGTTTTGCAACTGTTTTTCATAGTTAACTTCTGGTTCACAAATTTAGTTCAAAATCTCAAGGAATATGAGAATTCCAAATTACATCAAAATCGAATAAGTATCAATCTACGATAACTGAAAAAGTTCAAGTTAAAATTGACATGTTGTGGGTTTTATCATTTGCATATCTTCTGTAATTTTTAACTACATTATATATATATATATATATATATATATATATATATATATATATGTATATATATATATATGTATATATATATATATATATATATATATTTAAAAAAATTGAGAATAATGATATTATTATAAAGCATATTCTTGTAAATAATGTTTTACTTCAACCAAGTTGCTTTATAAATTTGAAAAACCCATAACAGTTTTAAGTAAAACAAATACTATCCTTTTAATTTACAATTTACTTATTTGTTTAACCAATTTTTCCCACTTTTTCCATTTTTGAACAAACGTAATACAACATAGCAAGCACTTACTTGGTAATTTATGAAGAAGGGAAATGTTTATAATAGTCTTTATGAAACATAAAACCATATTTATGGTGTATTGGTTTTACCTATCTTATCATGCATTTTAATTTTTGACAATGGTTTTCATCAGCTATATTATGTTTTCACAAAACAACTAGACAACAAATAGGACTGAAGAGATATATTTGTGACCTAAAAACTTAAGTTCGTAGATAAATTATGAAACCTATCTTGTTTGTAAACAGATTTTGATGAATCTGGGTTTTTACATCAAGAGTAAATAAATGGTCAAAACTTTTGAAAACAAAAAACATAAAATCCTAACACTAAGTTTGAAATTGTTAACTCAATTTTTAAACTGCCATCATTTGGAATCTAAAGTTATCACGAACCCCTCGGATCTAAAAAAACACTAAAACATACAGACAGATGTACAACTGTGAGAGAAATGTTATTGTATACATGGCATATTGTTAATTTTGTCTTTAGAAAGACAACTTATGCAAACTAATCTTTCATAGATAACTTACATTATTTATAAAATCGATTAGGGTCAAAATATATTAAGGCCAATTGAAATTGAAAATTCAATTTCAGTATTGGATGATCCTTTCACGGCAATAAAAAATATAATGAAAATTAGTTCAAAATTTGTGGAAAAAGAAATCATCAAAATAAAACATTATATTATTTTCTTCTAATATTTCTACTTCAACTAATGTACCCAGTGCACTAGTATATTTGATTTTGTATTTATTTTAAAATAACACATAAAATTGCTGGTTTATGGGGTTATATCTAATTTCTATAAAGGGTCGTCGATAAAGGTTTCATGCTATCAAGCTTTAAAGTAACCCCCCCTCCCCCGAGACTGTTTTTAATATTCAGAAACTTTTTAAAGTTAAATATACTATCTTAAAACAGATGCAATGTGAGCACACAATGTTTTTTACATAACCCAATATGAAAAAAGACCATGTGTCAAAACTTCTTAGAGTCATAGAACAGGACAGGTTCAACCAATTCATTGGTTTGTAAACCTTTCAGAATCCAGTGAAAATAAAGATTGAAAAAATTGGGGAAGAGGTGACCTGTTGAAAATCACAAAAACTACCAGTTCTAACATCTTATATATAATTCCGCAGAGCCTAAACATGTTCGCTAAAGAACTCCTCCCCGCCCACTCAACCTACAGAGATGGGGAAGGTCTCACTGGAAAGCTTAGGATCTAGGGATCCTATATACAGAACATGATCGTGTGATCTAACTCATGGTTTCTTAAGTGGTTTTTGGTGACAACTCTATTATCTATTTCTGGAGTTTTACCAGGCCGATTTTCATGCAATTTGTTTTAAATAGAAGAACATCATGATATCTTTTCCCTATTTTGCATAGCCTAATTTTTTTTTTTTAGATCATTAGATGCTAGAGTTCTACTAATTACAACCATTTGTATGATCTTCAGATTTAATTTGATGTCTAAGCTGGATTTTATATGTAGGTGTTTATAAATGACTTTCTGAATTTTTTGTACTTTTTAGAATTTCAAGCTTTAAACTATGTTGGGAAATATATTTTTCAGTCTTTACTTCCAAGACTGCCATAGATGTTCCACAGCTCATTGGAAGTTTGTTTCATCTGGATATATCATTATGCTTATGTTGTCAGTTTAAAAAAAATTGTATACAACTTGTGTATTTTTTTGTAACAAGTGCATACAACTGAAAAGTGTGTTGAATGAGTAATTATTGAGAATTTTAATTCCGTGTAAAATAACACACACTACACTTTTCTCTTAGAAAGGTAGCCAGCACTATTACCGATGCAGATGGATCATACAGCGTTGTCGTACAATCACATAAAAAAAAAACTGGAAATGTTTCTGAACTTTTGGAAAATATGACTCTAAAATGAAAGCAACTTTTTCTATGACCTTGTATAAATAATGGGAGTAGTATATCAGTGAAACGTGGAAATAGAAGTTTTAAAATATCAGAATGTAGCTGCAACACTTGTTAATGAATCCATCTAAATATAAAAAATGATATTAAATGAAGCACATACTCTGTTACAGTTTTTTCCAAGACATCAATATTGGCACTAGCTCGGTCCATGACACGTCTGTTGATTTTTACACTCATTGAATCAATGCACACATTGTCTGTAATAAATCATAATGGCTATATAATACAAACAAAGTTAATCTTTCCAAATATTCTCTAAGCTTATATAGACACATAATACTTTACAAGAATCAAACTTTAATATTGATGTGTTAAATTCTAAATGAATTAATCAATCTTCACCCATAGCTAAAACTACTTATAACTTTCAATTTAGCCTTGATTCTTTTATAAATAAGGACTTTTAAAAATTAATTTTTTTCTTAAAAATTTGTATCCCATTTAAAAGTTCGGATTTCAATACAATTTTCGAAGCAGGAAAGGGATTAAAATTAAAATAATTTTATAATATGGGCAATTTTTTTATAAACTATAACTAAGCTAAATAAAATAAAATGGAGGTTTGCAGGTTCACATAGAGAAAAAATATTTAAATACAAAAATTATCAAAATGATTTTTACAGGACTGCCTTTTTGATATAAAAATGTTAAAAATTTCCTTATATAGATGTGAAATACATAAGTTGATGTATTTAAAACTTAAAAAACAACTTTTCAACAATTTTGTATTTTATTTTTTTGGGCTTAACAAACAATTTTTTTAATTTTTTTTACTACATATACAGTAAAATTTTCAAATAACAGACACTGCTCGGACGGTATAAAATGTCCGTTATTGAGAAGTGTCTGCTATTGGGAGAGATGTAGTTTTATAGGCCAGCTGATAACGCATGGTAAACCACCAGAATAGCATCTTGTAATGATAATGAACCTGCTCAGAAAATTTAAATGGTGGATTAAATGTTCATTAACCTACTGTATAAAAAAGCACATTACTTTAACGCATATTCAGGCGATAAAAGTGAAATAACTTAAACATAATAAGTTAAAAATACAAAATGAAACACATATTTATAAAATTAATAATATTCTTTATTTATTAATCATTTCATACTAGAGTACTGAGTACTGAGTAAACAAATAAGCAAATAAGGAAAATGTAAATTTTAAAAGGGAAAAAATCGAACTATTCAAGGTTTAAAGTTAAATGTTTTTGTTTGAGAGACATCACAACACACAACTATACTACACACGTTCTCACAGGAACTTTATTGAAACTGAATTCTTGTAGGACAGTGACAACTGCTGTATAAAAACACAAAGAAAGCAAACCTAGTTTCCAGGAAGTTAACTTTTGTGTAATTACAGAACAGACATTGCAATGTGTGTTTCGAAACATCTATAATTTCCTAGAAAAGAGTGATATTTTATAGTCCGCTCTCTGTTATTCGGAAGTTTCAACTGACCCATTGGCAATCAATTTCATGTCTGCGTCTGTGTGTGTTTAGGAAAGTCCGTTATTTAGAAACACTATAAAGGTCAGATAACCATGATCCTGCTTGGGGAATAAAAAAATGTCCGTTTATTAATGTTAAGAGAAGTTTCACTGCATACAAAGAATGTCAATTTAAGTTGAAATTCATAAATAAAACTATTATGAGTATTACACAAAACATTTGATTGACACAAATTTTTATATATTTTATGCCTGTCTATTTTTACCACTATTCCATAGTAAATTCTAATCATTTCGAGAGAGACATAATCAAAAATATGACTCATTCCGACCACTAGATTTTCGAGTATTATCCCTTCCAAACAATTATCAATTTAGTCCCAAATTTAATTGTAACAGCCAACTAGCATAAAATTTTGTATCACTCAGATAAGCCAATCTTACAATAATCATTGATAAAAAATATAATAGTCAGGCATACACCTATAATGGCTTTCATTTGTTTCCAGGGGCTCATAACATCAAAAACATGGTATTGAAATTTTAGTACCATCATAATACTTTTCTTACTACATTAATGGAAAGCAATTTTACATTTGAAATTGTATTAAATATATAACACTTTAATAAACTAAAATGAAGTAACTGTGACGTATAGAGTCACACATTACACCACCATGTAGCAAGGCCTTTAGAATAATCTCCTTGCTGGCGAGTTGTGATTAACAACACAATCTGTAGAATCTTCTTTCCCAGCAAAGAGAGTTATATAAAAATTATATTATATAAAATTTATATAAATGGGTGAGTTAGTAATAGGCAAATAGCCTCGCTCTCCCAAATTTCATTATGAGTTTGTGTCCAATTACTTTCATAATAAAGTGTAATTCCTCCAATTAGTTTATTATAATTAACTCATTAACAGCTGGTTACCAAGAGTGGTGAATGGTTTGAAGGGAAATTAAGACTTCTAGGGAAAGGCCAACCACATTTTCACCTGTTAACCATAGGATGTTGAGTAGGCTAATATCAGTATTAATTATTTAGTTTAACCCCAAACAATCATAATGTATTCCAAAAATTAAGAAAACTGTTTACCTATGTTGTGAGCTTCGTCAAATATAACAACTGAAGACTTAGACAGTTCTTTTGACACAACATCTGCAATTTTAGGATCCAATAGATAATGATAGCTGTATACAACAATGTTGGCATGCATAATCTGAAATTCAAAAATAAAATTATAGCTATGAATTTACAATAGGCTTAATATGACAGTAGACTCTCAATTAACTGAGCTTTGTTTAACCGAGGTTCCGTATTATTCAAGCGAAAAAAAAAACCAAGGATTCGCTAAAGATCACAAATTCCAATCATTATTTTTGCCGGTAACAGAACTACTTTAACTGGAATCTGAATGTAGTTGTTTAACTCGCGAGTTGTTGCTACTTTTATTGAAGCCTGACTGTATGCAGGTTGTTGACTTCGTGGGTCACACCCTCACCCCTCATAACCAGTCTACCTGCTTTTGTCTGCTCTTCTATACAGAGAATGTTAGTTGCTTTCAAGTTTCAAACAGTGAGGATTTTGATATCATTGTGTTTCTACAATGAGTGCAAAAAGAAATCATGTGGTGCTTTCACTGGAAGACAAGCTTTGTGCTATCAAACGTTTGATTGTGGTGAAACCTTGAAAAAAGTGGAAAGAGATTTGGGCTTGGGTGAAGTCACTGTAGGCGATTGGAGGCGTAAAAGGTTACAGATTGAAGTGTGGGTGACTCAGCATACCAATCAACGAGTGATGAGAATTTCACAAAAAAAAAGGAAAACTATGAAAAATAGTGAGTATGAACAAATGTCGGATGGATTGTTTTTATGATTCAAGCAGATGTGAAGTAAGGGCAATCTGTTATCTGGAACGATGTCACAAGCTAAATCTCTAGATTTGTTTCATCGTTTTCAAGATGGAGAAGAAGACTTCACTGCGAGTGTAGGTTGACTAGACTGTTGGAAAAAGCGATATGGTATAACGAAATTAAACATTTCCGAAGAGATGTTATCAGCCGATTCAACTGATTCATTTGTTAGAAAACTCGGTGTGATAATTTAGAAAAACCAATCGACCTCACAACAAATTTATAACTGTGATGAAACAGGACAAATTTTTAAAATATACAGAGCAAGACTCTTGCAGCTAGACAGGAACAATCAGCTTCTGGTTTAAGAGAAGCAATGAGAGAATTACCGTTCTATTGAGTGTTAATCAGAATGGAAATCACAAACTTAATCTTTTAATTATAAGGAAACTCAAAAAAAAAAAAAATAGAGCTTTCAAAAATATGAATATTAGTCAATCTTCCAATAATGTACACAAACCAAAACACCGCTTGGATGGACTCATCAATCTTTTAAGAGTGGTTTTTCGATGAGTTTGTGCCAAGTGTAAAAAAGTTTTCTGAAGAAAATAATCTGTCACATAAAACTCTTCTGCAGTTGGGTAATGCACCCACTCATCCAGATGTATGTGAATTGGTAAGTGGTGATATAAGAGCCCTTTTCTTGCTTCCTAACATTACATTTCTAATTCAACCCCTTGACCAAGGTGTAATAAAAATTTTAACCGCCACTATTGCTGAATACTGTTGAAACATTTGCTTGAAGACCTAACAATGATGTAACCGTTGTTGAGATCCTAAAAAAATCAGCTTTAAGGATGTCATTTACTGATTGGGTGAATCATGGAATGAGGTTAAGCAGTCTACGTGAAAAGGTGGAAAAACATCATCCCAAAAAATGATTCCTCTGATCCTTCTGAAAACACAGATGCTTATGATGAAGAAGACAATTGCCACTAGTCATCTTTTAAATAAACTTCCAGTTGTTGAAACAATCACAATAGATAAAGATGTAAATGATTGGATGCACGACGACGAACAGTGTGAACTTTCTGATAAGACAATTGTGATTTTAGTGTCGAAATTAATCAGAGTGATGATGAAAGTGACGACACATCACCTGGTGTAGGATTGGAATCCAGAATCATTTATACTGATGGATGAAGCGCTATCAAGAAGGCACTGCTCTACGTAGAACAACAAGATGACACATCACCAGCTGATATCCTTATGTTGTGGCAACTGTACAGTAAGAAGCGAAGCAATGTAATCAAGCAGAATACTGTTAACTACTTTTTCAAAAATGTTTGTCTTGATTATTTTAGTGTTACAGTAAATATTATGTGCTCATGTATTGTTTTGTTTTGTAAATATTGTAGTTTTGTTGTATTATGTCAATATAGTGGTAGTGATGGTGTCGTAATTTTATCGTATTTTCTCATTCTATTTTCCTGATCCCTTTATTGCAGTACTGTATATCCGTGTTAACCGAGAATTTGCTTATACGAGGTTCTTACAGTCCACATTAACTTCTTTAATCGAGACTCTACTGTATTTAAAACTAATAAATATACATAACTATTATTAAAATTTAATGTATTTAAAATAAAATATATTTTCTTCATCAAGTCATAACTTTTTTTTCCTTCAAATTAAAGTTTTCATCCCAGTTTCTTGAAAATAATATTTTAAGTAAAATCACAATACCAAAAAATTTATGGGGCAGAACATAGCACTATCCCACAAAACCAAACACTACCAAAATAATATTTGTCACCATCTCCCTAAAATTATCCCTGCACTACTTACATCAAAGAAAGAAATAACAAAATTACTAGAGTTTTCTTCATGAATTTCTAGTGGAAGATTAGTTGGTCTAGGATGGAATCAACATTATATGAAAATTTAATAGTTTATAGATAGAATAAAAATCGAACACAAGTTCTTACAAAAATTACATTTACTTAATCAATGCTTGCTTCACTTGTGTCATACAGTAAGTTCACAAAAAGTAATGTCCAAATTGGTGTTTTTGGAGATATGGTAACCAGAACGTTTTGACATTTTGTTTGGTTCCTTATAGGCTATATTTTAACAAAATTGTTTAGAGGTGATTGAAAAAAAATCAGAATTATGAGTTTTGGTCTTAGAATAACTAACTATCCCTAAATTTTGAGATATTGATAAAATGAAATGACTCCTCAAGATATGGCCAAAATAGGAGCACATACCGAATTTGATAAAAATAAGTCTATTAAATGGGTCTGTAAAGCACTACACAGATGTCAGACAGACATCATTCCAAAAACTACTTTACTGATTCAAAACATAACTTATATTTCCAAGGAAACAACAACATGCAAGGCAGTAGTGTATTTTTAGAGTTACTGATATGGTTAGTAAATCTCTTACTTCGTTCAATTAAAAATTTTAATTTGGATTTAGATCTGTCTGTACACAATAGGGCAAAAGCGTGTACTCATTATTTTTGAAAAAGGAACACAGTTTCTCCCAAATTTGACTATACAGTGTATATAGCTTATAGTAATGTTTAAGAGTCTTTACTGTTTCAGTCATTGTATATGATAAGACCTTAGGCCTTTTTTTTTTTTTAAAACTGCTTAATATAATGGTATACATTTAAAAATATATACTGTAGTATAAAAAATTGAAATCACTTTATTAAGATAATACTGTACAAATGCTACTTTGTCTTACTGATTTTGTTTTACCTAAAACTTCTCACATTTAGCAGGTCCGCTACAGAATAAGCCTTCTCATTAACTTTATGCTGGGTAGATCTCGATCATTATTTTCAAAGGGTTGTTTTAAAATAAAGATTTTATTTTGTCCTTCCAAATTGTCTAAATCTTTGAATGAGACATGTCACATTCTTCTGCAATATCTTGTTAGTTTCCTCATTTTTTAATTTCCATACCATGTGAACTTTTTCACTAAAAACTCTTTCTTTGTAACATTTTGAATATGTGCTAAAAATTAACTACTGAACTTTAATGTAGAAGTTGACTAACCAAGTTAGAAAACAGACAAAGGTTATGTGGGAAAAGGGTCGATGGAGTGAAAGAAAAAAAGAAATGGAAAATGAGAAAGAAACATATTAATAAACAAAGTTACATCCTTTCATTATATAATGACCAATTTTGTAACAAATCAATAAAAACATATTGCTAAGACCCATATATCAGTGGCGGCTTACTCATAAGGACTCTCGGACGCCGCCCCCCCAATAATAATATTATTTTAATAATGTAAATACCTATATGTATTTAATTCTTTGGAGATAAATGAATTATGAATTGCCGCTATGGATTTCACCATCATTTGTAGCGGAAGTTTTACAATATAAAATATTTGAGGAATGTAATCTGGAGTTCGGACGGTGGCCAGAGCGTCCCAGTTTCATTGCATTTAGTCATATGGGACAAGCAGCAGACAGAGCTGAGGGTGCTGTGACGTCATTTACACAGCGTGTAATGGGCTTCTAGGGCAGAGTCCGAAGCTGCGCGCGCAGACATCAGTCAGTGCAGCCACCATAAATTAGATGCTGATGCCGTTGCCGGTGATATGTCAACGGTAAATGTTGTGACAAATGATGTAAGTTTAATCATTAGTCGAGGAATTAAAAACATAGAACATAGAATTGCCTTTAAAGATTTAAGACCCCCTAGGCCTGACATGGTAATAAGTAAAACTCAAAATAGTTCATTCATTTTATTTTTATTTTATTAGCTATACAAACTTTGCTTTATAATCGCTATGTAGACCCCACATGTTTTTAATATGGAGTGAATAACACTTGTGTTACGCCTGCTTTCTGAACCGTAGTGTATGTTTTGATAACATGCCTTCCCTTACGTGTATAAAATAAAACAGAGCCCTCCCATTGCCCTTAACCATCGGCCGCTACTGCCATATATCATTATATGTGATGTCATTGTAAGTGGCTTTTAAAGTACAGGTCTTATATGGAATACCTTGTAATAAGCGATTTAGACTGTAATTGTACTTTCAAAAAGTCTCTGACACCAAAATTACCCTATCTATCTAAATGCTTAACTTTACACAAATTAAAATCTCAATTTTCAAAATATTTTTTTGACATAATTTCACCCTTTCCTTAGTATGACACAAAGTTACCAAACAATATAAATAATATATTAAAAGACTCACAGTGTACCTAGCCAAGAAGTAAGGACAGAAGTTGTTTTCACGACCATATTGCTTCAAATCATCTAGGCTGTACACTCCAGGTTCTAATGGTGTCTCTCTGCCAACTTTATCAAATCCTTCATAAAACTGACAAACTGGAACACTTGAGTCCGCTTCATGTTGTTCTCTAATGTACGATGCTGTTAGGCTATGACATCGACCATCAACTACTTTACCATCACGTTCTTTACTAACCTGTAAACATGTGTTAATTATTACAATATATCATACTAGTCCTTATATCAATATTTGTAGTTTAAATTCATTTCTTACTTGTGGATGTATGCAGAGGTTTTTTCTTGAACTAAGAACTAAACCAATCATGTTTAGTTTATTATCATTTTTCTCATAATAATGAAATAATTTCCTCATTTCTTCTACAACCTTTTCGATTTCTGGTACCGTACGTGAGCAGTAAATAAGTTTAGTGACGTCTAGTGGTTTCTGGACCATATATGCCAAGATTAAAGACAGTAAGGAAACTGTTTTACCTGTTCCTGATGGCATCTCTAACAAACAATGGCCCTGAAAAAGGAGAGAACAGATAAGACAAATATATTGAATGGAGTTTTACTTCTTTGCTTTAAGCATACCTGGGAAGAAAATATGCATATTAAAAGAAGGACATAGATAGCTTAACCTCGTGAATATTAAACTGGAGTACCACTTATTGTCTAAGAGAAATATTTACAAAATACAAGCTATTACAGTATATAAAATAAATATACAGTGTGTTCTTAAAGTTTGTTTTGGTTCCCTAAAGAAACAATGTAGGTGCAAGAAACAATGTAGGTGCAAGAAACAACTGTTATTTTTTATTCATAATTGGGTAACCATTCTGGTGCCATCCATTTCATATAAAAAAATTAACATGACAATATGCAAAGTAAAATTCAGTGTGTTTTGTGGCTTGCAAAAATAAGTGGGCAAGTACAAAAACAAAATAATAATAATAATAATAATTACCTGATAATAGAAAAAATATTTTAAAATTTGCATGCTACAAGTTTGTGGATAAGGCCTAAAATTTGGGATTTTATGAAAAATTATATTTTTAGATTTACAAACAGAGGAATTTTGTACTAAGTACAACATATGAAATAATTATTGTATGTTATTTGTATAAGTAAGTAATCATAGATAGCAAGGAAACAAACAATAGCTCAATAAATAAACTATAATCACAAATACATGTATATAATAACTGTTGTATATTGTTTATTATATTCTTATTGATCGGTTAGTTCAATATTATCAAATTAACAATTTACAAACACTCATACCTGTATATTGGAAATTATTATATGTTTCTATTTCAATAAGAATTTATTAGAATTTTTCTTTTTTTAGATTCGTTTCTATAATATTCTACAAATTTATCAAGCTATAATTTTAGTACATTTATTATAAGTTTAAATTATTCAGGCAAAGCTTAGCACAAAACGTTTCATTTCCAATACAGAATGGGTAAGCAGTAAGCCACTTTAATACATATGGAACTGCTGCAGCAAGAATGATGTGCAAGGGATGCAGAGGATTAGCAAATACTTTAGTTGATACTGAACATCTCACTACTACTCTAATTAATAACATTACTCAATGGTTTGACATGATAAATACTCCGAAATGAGTTACAATTGCTAATTTGAATGCTTTTCTTAAACAAGGTTTATACAACCATAGCCATTTTAAGAATGAGATTATTTAATATTATTAAGTACCACTTTACAAATAATATTTAAACATATTTTATTATATTTTGATACTTCTTCAATAGTCAATGATAATATGATAAAAAGGGAGGAAAATATAATTAATCTTATATAAAAACAATAACAACTAATGAAAATATTATAGTCAATCAAAATTGTCTAACATTGTTTTTTTAGTCTAGTATTAAAAGCCTGTGTGACTTTATTTAGAAAATTTCATGTTAATTTAATATTAATAATTTAAATGAAGATGTTCTGAACCATTAAAATACTTGTACAGAATAAGTTATTACTTACCAGTACTTTGGTATGGTGATTTCTTATAAATTAAAAAATGTTGCTAAATCAGAGTTATCTGAATCAAGGATAAAATAAAGCAAAAGCTTAAAGTTTCAAATATTTATTAGTATAAATGAGCTACAATTGTTTCGCCTTGCGGCATCGACGGGCTACTGATAATTTACAGGTATAGACAACTATTCAAAACATAAGTACAGGAAACTGAAATACAATAGAGAAATCGGGAAAGGTAGGGGGTGACCTAGCAGGTAGATAAAGGTTGATGAACTATGGTACGGATGGGTTTTAGAAGAGGTGACGAATTTAATACAATTTGGTCATTTAGGTTGAGAATAGGCCTAAGTGAAATAGATCTATTTATTTCTAAACATTCTAAATTATTTAATCTATTGCTTTTATTTTCTATATGTAAGAGTTTAACATTCAATTTCGGATCAAAACTATGACCCGAGTCCAAAAGGTGGTTAGCAAAGTTAGAGTTTCTATAGCCATGTTTCCAGCTATTTACATGTTCTTTAATTCTAACTTTTATAGATCTACCTGTTTGACCTATGTACTCAGAGTCACAATCTTGACAAGATATTTTATAAACTCCACTATTTTCTAACATTTCTTTTTTATCTTTATTATTAACTAACATTTTCCCTAGATTTTTTGTACAATAAAATGCAACTTTACGATTACATTTAGTAGAAATAAGGTTACTGATTTTATAACTAGTTCTGTTGATATAAGATAATTTACAATATCTAACTATTTCAATGTTCTCGTTATGGTAAGAGTGGACTAAATTTTCAGCTCTACGCTTTAACTTTTTTCTTAAAATATTATCTATTAAACTAACCTCATACTTATTATTAACAGCAATTTGTTTAACGACATTCAGTTCATCATAAAAGTCATTAGGTGAAAGAGGTATACTAATAAGTCTATGTACCATGCTGTGAAAAGCAGCATGTTTATGGCTGATAGGATGGTTAGAATCAGCAGGTATAACTGTATCTGTATAAGTAGGTTTTCTGAAAATTTTAAATTTATGATAACTATCACTGATATTAATGTTAAGGTCCAAGAAATTAACCTACTTATACAGATACAGTTATACCTGCTGATTCTAACCATCCTATCAGCCATAAACATGCTGCTTTTCACAGCATGGTACATAGACTTATTAGTATACCTCTTTCTCCTAATGACTTTTATGATGAACTGAATGTCGTTAAACAAATTGCTGTTAATAATAAGTATGAGGTTAGTTTAATAGATAATATTTTAAGAAAAAAGTTAAAGCGTAGAGCTGAAAATTTAGTCCACTCTTACCATAACGAGAACATTGAAATAGTTAGATATTGTAAATTATCTTATATCAACAGAACTAGTTATAAAATCAGTAACCTTATTTCTACTAAATGTAATCGTAAAGTTGCATTTTATTGTACAAAAAATCTAGGGAAAATGTTAGTTAATAATAAAGATAAAAAAGAAATGTTAGAAAATAGTGGAGTTTATAAAATATCTTGTCAAGATTGTGACTCTGAGTACATAGGTCAAACAGGTAGATCTATAAAAGTTAGAATTAAAGAACATGTAAATAGCTGGAAACATGGCTATAGAAACTCTAACTTTGCTAACCACCTTTTGGACTCGGGTCATAGTTTTGATCCGAAATTGAATGTTAAACTCTTACATATAGAAAATAAAAGCAATAGATTAAATAATTTAGAATGTTTAGAAATAAATAGATCTATTTCACTTAGGCCTATTCTCAACCTAAATGACCAAATTGTATTAAATTCGTCACCTCTTCTAAAACCCATCCGTACCATAGTTCATCAACCTTTATCTACCTGCTAGGTCACCCCCTACCTTTCCCGATTTCTCTATTGTATTTCAGTTTCCTGTACTTATGTTTTGAATAGTTGTCTATACCTGTAAATTATCAGTAGCCCGTCGATGCCGCAAGGCGAAACAATTGTAGCTCATTTATACTAATAAATATTTGAAACTTTAAGCTTTTGCTTTATTTTATCCTTGAATATGGAGTTTCAACAAGAAATATCTGCTATTACATTAAAGTTTATCTGAATCAGTTGACTCAGAGTCAGACAAAGTATCTGAATCGCTTTCAGAAAGTGACCCGACTGTAATTATAAAATTGTCTATTTTATTTTTGACTATGGCTTGTGTGATTGTGTATGTTACAGTATTAATTAATTGATAATTACTATATTTTTCTCTGTTGTTGAATATCAAGAACATCTCAGTCGTCTTATGAAAAGAAAAGAACATACTATTGTCATCAATTACTATTAAGAATTTTCCAACAGTTCTCATCTTACTACTAATTTATTTCAAATACTTTTGTGTTCTATCGTTAAATATCTCAGTTGCCAAGAAGATACTGTTCGAGATTTTGTATTAAAAGTGATTTTACAAAAATAGTGTTATGAAATGAGAGTTACAGTAGGGTACTTGTAAAATTGATTACAACTAAAATGCATCATAAAAAATTAACCCGTTATTTTTGTTTTATTTTTAACATCATTTTTTGACATACGGTACCTAGATTGATATTATGTCTGACATATTATTGTTTATAATAGGATATTCTGTCGATTTAATTTTGGATTAAATAAGCCCCTATTATCCAATTTTATATTATATTAATTAGTATCATATCTTAATCATATTATAATTTTTGGTTTACCCTTTAAAAGAGTTACTTACCTTTGCGTCTAAACCTTTTTTCAGTTCCACCATATATGCATACTGTTCTGGGTAAATGTAATCATAAGGAAAGTAGACAATTAAACCATCCACACTGAGCCTAAAAAATAACAACATGGTGTAAATAAAAATAACCTAAACTATTGCAAAAACAATTACATCAGTGATACCGTAATAACTATTCTTTTTCACAATTATGATATTTAAGAACATGTATAAAATGTTAATACACTATTCTAACTTTTCGAAATTAGGCATATATTCCTTTTCATTTTTATGTTGAAATTTCTCGGTTAAAAAAATACTTCATTTTTTAACTTTAAAATTCTGGTAATTGTTAACTGTAGTGCCCCAATTTTGGTATTTTTTCCCTCGTTATTTTTGTACTACATACCAGTCTTTATATAAATAGTAATATTTTATTGGGAGCAAAAATGTTTTTGACAAAAAACCATAATTTCAAGTTTTCTAGGATAAGGTCCATTAAATGAATTACACGTTAAAATAGGTTTGAATGTGAATTGTTTTTACCTTACAAGGTCAAATAAGGTACCTATATATGTATAACCACCATACTTAACCTATATAAACCCTAAACATTACACCAGTAGAACTTATTATTTTTTTACAATATTGTGATGAACATAAAAGTATTGGATTTATAAATCATTGAAATCACTGACATCGAACAAACGTTAGGCTATTTACACATTTCACACTCCATATTGACTGTTCCATGGTTTGAACAATACTAATCCTAACTGAAATTTTGCACATGGTGTTCACAAACAGTCACCCATCCAAGTTGCTCCACCCATGCTCGATGTTGCTTGACTTGAGTGATCAGTCGAAACATTGTGTATACTTAACCTACAAATACGTCATTGAAATATGCCAATTTCGAAGTGAAAAACATTCTTGTACACAAAAAAAATGTTACTATCTTATGAAGACAGGTATGTAGTACAAAAATAATAAAGAATAAAATATCAAAATTGGGCCGCTACAGTAAAGAATTACCAAAATTCCCATTGTGATGTGTACATAAACTATGTATAATTAATTTGGTACCTTTCAATTTGTAATTTTTCAGTGAAAAACTGAATTAAATGTTAAAATATTATATTACAATTTCAAAATAAGGTATGTAGTAAAAGAATTATACAAATTGTATAAAATAATCTTTACTTCGACTATCAAATAATTAACTAACCAATGTTATTAGAGTATACATTTCACAATAATTAATAATTAATTATTAAGAACATTATTTAAAGAACTTTTTCTGCACATTTGGGGGGGGGGGGATCAATATGATAACATCTTAATAGGTACCTAATGAAAGTAACAGGTTTCTGTGGTGCCTTCTACAATAAATCTTATCCAGGTTGAAATATTTTAAGACCTAACCTAAAAATAAACTGTAGTTATAATTGAAAGTTAATTAGCCCAAATAGAATATTTTTACCAAAACAGACAATGGATTTATTTCAACGTAGTTGAACATATGAAAATAATTAATACAAAATACATTTCGCATATACCATAACTACCTCATTTTGAGAGAACCGAAGTACCGGTACTGATTATAGCTCAATAAATTTAAGAAAACTGTATAAGTGAATTGCTTTAACTGTAATCTTTGGTAACAAATCACTACGGTCTTTAAATCATGGCAAATATATAAATTAATGAAGACAAATCACTATTTTAAATTCATAATCTAAAGTAGGATAACTAGGTATATTATTTTATAAAGATAAAAACACAGACACCTAATAATATAAACACTCCCCCACTCAAAAGTCAACAGTCTCAACTCTCTCAACTCAACAGTCAACACTCAGCGACTCAGACAGCAGCGGATCAGGTTGACAGCGATCCTAGATTTCAAAAGTGCACTTGTAAAGTGTGTCGTATTGGAGTTTCCTTTAATAAATGAATATTTCATTTAATGGTCGATTAATTTATATTATTCGATCAAGACGGGACGTGATCGTAAAGTTTCCGATAGGTAAAAACAATTTAGAGGCTTTATTGTAATGTGAATATTTATATTTTCTGGACCTTGTCCGAACTTACATGTCGCGCGTTTCAGGAATTTAATATTGTTAGGAAGAATGTTCCGCCTGATACCATGCATGTCTGATTCTGTTTGAAACTGTACCCACGTTAAGTACTGTATGAATTATCTTGTGGTACCAACAGTTTTTTGCTTGCAGTACTGTCATGTTAATATCACGGACAAATACTAGTAGTAGTAGTAGTTAAAATTACTCGTCAATGTGTTGTTGCTTCAGTTGAATCTTTCTATTAAACAGTCTGAACTATTATGCGAGAATTCCAAAAGCATTTTCTGATACCCTTCTTATAAGACAGTGCCGTTGTAGTTCTGTTTTTAACGTCATCAAAATGTGTTCTAGAGAATAAGAAATAATAATATTGTCTTCGACTCTATGTTGTGGACTCCAAAATTACAATGGCGTCGAATTTGATTTTCATCTTCATCCAACAATAGGGCAATCATACATGGATCTTATTAATGTTGGGCTGACTCTATAAATATTTTTTTTAATTGTAGTCAGAAAATATCTTGTTGACAGTAGGAAAACATTTTCACTCTCAGCTTGATGTCCGAAATGATTTAAATAACCTCCGTTTTTTCGGAAGTACACCTACAATCTACAATCCCAGCTGCAACTGACCGGATAACATAAATCGATCTTTAAACGGAGATCTAGCAAAACGTTCATTTTTTAACTAGGTGAAATAAAAATATTTCAAGGTGTTTTTCAGCCCGATCATCCAAAAGTTGGATGTTTTGTCGTTAAAACAATTTAGACGATTCAAAAAATAATCCAACAATTTAGTTATAAGTTTTAATATCACCCTCAGAGGTTCACTATAGTGATTATGTGCTTGGCAATCTAGAGGAGGCTTAGCTGAGCTGGATCTACACCCTTTTTCATGTAGTCTTGGGTGTAGATCCTTCTCTTTCTATTTTTCCTACACCGTCTCTTTTGACCAACTCTGTTTTTTTTTCGTCCTAAAGCTAGTAGAGTATTCAAGGGTTATATATCTTTATTTTTTCTTTTTTATAAAGTGATGAATACCGAAAAAATTTCACCTTTAAATAACAAGAAAAATGATTCAACATCTATTTGGTAAATCCTGGTTCTAATGGGAAATAAACAAATATGAGTACTGAACAAAAGAATATTTGCAGACACATTAGTTTAGGTTACTTTCTTTTGGTTTTAATTTCGTTTCAAAATTTTAAAAGCTCAATCGTGTAGAAAAGATATAAGTGGATCCTATTTTGAATATATTGTACCTCATATTTTGTTTACCCTATTTCAAATTAGTTTACCCTCAATTGGCTCTCTTCTAATCTTACTCTTATCAAAATATCACTACTTTTAGTTCTTTTATTTCTTACTGTGATTGTGATTGTCAGAGATATGACAGATGTGTGGTGATAGTACTGGTTGTAGTTATTTATATAAGTGACGTAACTACTTTACTACAACACAATACTCATTCATCAGTTCTTTTAGTCTTTTAGTAGTTACAAGGTTAACTTTCCCATAACCTAAATAATAATGAATATTTGTAATTGACACTGTTTTGTCGACATCCAAATTTGTTACTTGTACAAATAACAATGGTTACTAATCAAAAGTTATTTTTTCGTAAAACTGTCCATCACCTAGCTAGATGTCTTGCAGCAATAAAAGATACACCTTGGAAAGATGTAAGTGTAAATAATTTTGAGTTTGTTTTTAACATTGTTGGCGATATGAAAATGCTAGGCTATCAATACCCTAGACATTTATATTTGTTCTTAGGCAGTCTTTATTTTGAAATGTAGTCTTAAGTCAGATTAATCTAATATATTTTGCTTCTAAGTTAGAAAGTCAACCTAGGTAATTATGTATTGAAGCTACCCTTAGATTTTAGTTGTTAAAAATCACGGAAACTTAAAACTATGTACTGTAACTTGTTTGTCATTAATCAGTGCCCGATGGATATAAGTGCAAAATCTCTGCAATTCAGCTTCAAAATAGTGATTTTCAATCATGTAGAATCTAATTATCAAAGCTAGTGGTTTTTTATCTCTCAAAATTCATTATTTACTTAACAATCTATGAAATTGACAAGTTTGTAACATTCAATCGGGTAGCGATAGGCTATTGAATTCACTCGTGGGGTGCATGCGCAGTTCATTAACTTCTACATTTTGATATCACTACACTTCTGTGATATAAGATTCTGGATGACAAGGTCTCTGAAACCCAGACCTACTAAAAAGAACTAAGGTCAAGTAAGGTAAATATATATATATATATATATATATATATATATATATTAGTTAGGGCCTATATATGACCTGTAGTTCTTTAACTAGGTGTGGTTAGATATCTATTTTGACACTTCTTAATAGTTTGACAGTTTTTAAAACAGCACTATTTGCGCGGAATTAAAAACTGATAGTTTTTTCTTAAAATTGATGAAATCATTGTCAAAATAACCTCTAAATGCCTTAAATCAGTTTTTTTAAATCGCTGATTACAGATAGAAATAATGTGTTGTGAAAGATAAAAAGTGGTAAGCGTCTTTAATAAGTATCGAAATGATGGAAAAAATACAATTTTAAAGAAGAATTGCCGAGATTTTATACCTAAATCAATCTGACAACTTCTCGCCATATTAACCCAATTTTCAAGTCTCAAAATCCATTATTATTTAAGAAACTTACAATTTTAGACACAATGAATTTAGGCTTTCTTTGGTTTATGAGGAATGTGTACAATGACAACATGATTCAAATATATGTATATATAGTTACCTTCCTAGACCTTTGTAAACATAGACTTGTAATGCAGTCACAAACTTGATTCACATTATCATTGTACACATTTGTCATAACCTAAATAACTCTTAATTCCATGTATCAAAAAGTGTCAGTTTCTTCAATATTAATAGATAATGAGACTTGAAAATTGTTTCGCATCGTTAAAAAATATCTAATTAATGAACAAAAAAAGTTTAAGTTTCATGATTTTTAGCAACTAAAATCTGCGGGAAGCTTCAATACATAATTACCGGTAATTCTTTACCATCCTTTGTAAATAATTATCTCAACCTAAATTGCCCTAATAGGCTTGTTACAATTTGAGTTCCTGGCTTATCATTTTGAGTTTGATTCTAGGTATTATAAACAGTCACCCATGTAATATAATTGAATTGAATTGGACATAATTTTGGAACTGATATAAACAAATAACATTATGAATCTTCTTCTGTGTCCCTCACGGTCTCTCTTATAGTGAGTATGGGTATGATATGTCTTTTTTTTAAAAATAAGTTGATGCTGACAGAACTTTTTTGGTTTTAATAACAGGACAGACATCATCATCTGTATTGTCTAAATAAAGAGTGGTTATCACTACTCGCCTAGAGCTAGGCGAGGGCTAGGAAACATTGTTGCTTGTAACAACTCTACAAATTGTTTAGGTTAAGGACAATTCCACAGAAAGAGCAACCAGAGAGTAAAAATGTAAACTTTAGCAAAAATTAACATATTGTATATCAAATTAAAACCAAGAAGTTTGGCTGAATGAATACAACTAGTTTATTTGGAATTTTTTTAAAAAACATTTATTGAGCAATACCTTTTTTAAAGTTTGTTTGATTCTCTGAGGATAAAAGTGCATATTTTTAAAATAAATAATTTTTTCATGTAAAAAAAGTAAATATTCATATATTTATTCCTATTGAAAATGGAAAACAAGTCTATATATGTGTTGCTACTGGCTATAAAATGGGCATGGTCTTTCCGTATATTGTTCAATACAAAGCTGTATGAGCCTTATTTTAATACTTTTGGGAAGCAGTGTTACTTGCAGAGCTACTTACAGCTGTATTTAAACCTACAGCTGCGTCACCATATGAATTGAAAATTTGTTTATTTTTTACTGATTAGGTTTTGATTCATAAATAGTTAACATAACTGCAACTTTGTAAAAGAAGGAATTGTAAATGAAGAGAAGGCTAGGTTAGATTTTTGGTTCCAACAACACCTACATGCTAGTAAATTAGATTTTATATTCAAGAAATCTGAATAAACCTGACCTTAATCTGTTCACTTTGTTATGAAAAATAATCTAACTACCCTTTGGTTTTGCATGAGTAAATTAGCTGTAAATTATATTTAAGTCTGATGGCGCGGATCAAGTGAAGCTGGTTTAGTGAAATGTAAACGACCAAGACAATAAAGTTTAACAAAACATTAAGTTCATCCCTAGTAGATTGAAACTGGTAGTCAAACAGGAAAAGTCATAGCCTGCAATATCTGGATTGTTTTTTCTTCTAAAAATTAAACTTACAGAATTAATATAGATGTTGATTTGTATTTTGTTTCTTAAAAATAAAACTATGCAAGTAAACATGACTTTTCAATGTGGTGAGCATTAAAAATGTGTATGCTAAAAATTTTATAAAGAAATTTGCATGAGTTTGTATATTTATTTTTATTGCAATTCAAAAGATAACTATGATGTCGTGACCTATTAGTTGATGGTACTTTGATAATAGCACAATTAAATAAAATAAATAAATGCAATAGATGAAAGAACTTATTATTCCGAAGCATTTTGATACATTTTGGTTTGTAGAGTTATTCAGTAAAAGACTTGGATTATCCTTTCCTGTTATATTATCATTTTATGCATATTTATTTATTTGTCAAAATAAAAAAAATAAAAAATCTGTTTTGTAAATATTTAAAACAATATTCATCATACTATCACAGTACGTCAAAAATTAAATTGGTAACAGTTTTTTTACATTGACGATCATGTTTATATTTATTGTACCAGTAATGATTTTGACATAAGAATGGCATAATATTCAGACAGTTCCTTGGACTGGTTTACAAAGTAATGAACAATTGATATTGTATTTATAGACTACAGTACATTATATAGTTAGTACATTATTTAAGTTCTTGTAGTAAGTTACTTAAAACAAATCTTTTTATTGCTAACTTATACACAACTATTTTACATGAAATACTCTTTTAACAGACGACCTAATTTTCTTTGTGGTGACAGTAGTGTAAACTTAGTATTTAAAAACATAAATGACCTATAAGTTAATAGCAAATTGAATCTAAGGCTTAATAAATATCCCAGTTTTATTTTTTCCAGGTAAATTTTCTTTTTTCACTGTGTCCTATAGAAGATGAAAATGGAATATTTTTTATTGATCAACGTGGTCAAGATGCGATCATTGGTCTTGGAATTTATCTGTTGGAATCTGGGCTACAACATATTGATAACATTTTACCTTACCTTATACGTTTACTAAAAGGAATGCCCGAAGCTAAATGGAATGATATAACACAATTAACAACATCTGACCGTAAGTTTTTAAATTTCTACAAAACTAGTTTATTTTATATATTATTTATTAACAACAAGATATCACCAGGGATAAAAAAATTTGTCCAAAAAAGTTCATATGAAATTTTGTTAAAACTATTGTTCTTAAAAACAATATACATATTCCCAAAATTATCTATGCGTAACAACTTTCACCAAACAATCCCAAGAATTATAATTTTAATTTTATTCATATATCATCTGTTACAGTAACTTTAGCAGATGAGGTACATATTAATACAAGTAAAGCAAATAAATGATTAAAATAAATAAATATGAAAGGATACACACACACACACCACCCCCTACACACATACACACACCATGTTAGGATGCTCAACATGTTGCCTAACATGCAAAACTAGTCGAAATTAAAATTTCAAAATGATTGCACCAATAATTTTTTAATTACACTAATCTTGTTAAATGTTGCAGGTATTCCTTTTGTTGAAAGATTCAGCTTTTGTTTGACTACATTATTGTCTGATATTGCATTTCTTTCTGAAGAATCAAAGGAATTAATCTTTTCAGTGCAAGTTCTAGTTTTAGAAGAATTGACTGTTATTTGTCGGTCAGCTTTTAAGGATGATAATAAACACCAACATAAAAAAAAGAGTAAGTGTTTAGATGTTGAAAATTTTGTTATTAATATTCACACATTCGATACAATTTAATTTATATTTGTTCCAATATATTTTAATTTTTATAAATAAGAATGTAGAGGGGTTGTTAATGTACACTTTACTTCATCGAAATAATTTGGTTTGTTGGCTTGTGTTAAATAGCAGGACAGATAGAAGAAATCGTAGGGCTAGAAGAGTGTACAAGAAGAATGCTTGTGTTTGATTAGGATTGAACTAAGTTGATGTAACAATTCTGTACTAAAATAACATCACTGTTCAGAAGGAACAGATATAAACAATTGCAAGCTATATGAACTACAAGCTATAATATAACAACTTGAAGTTAGCTTTTAGTTTGCTAACTTGAAATTTTCAAACCGAACCTAACTCAATTAGAATCATAACTTTTAAAACTGAATTTGAACTGAACTGGGGATCAATTTATAAATTGAAACTGAGCTTCGTGAAGTAAATTACCCACTTAAAAATTAGAATCTGAAGCGAACTTATTTGAAAAATCATAACCTGAACCGAATCCTAACTTTTAGAATTTATATATAACCATTTGACTGTAGTATTTAATTATTAAATGTGTACGACCACTTCACTGTTATGATCTATGCTAATTCACTATAATTCTGTTAAATAAAAAAATAAAAAATTACTGAACATCAAAATTATAACAAAAATTTTCTTTCGTTATGATTATTTAATGAACTCTTGTTTAACTCATTTTTGGTTTAATGAAATAATTATAGATTTCCTTGTATTCTCTACATTAATATATCTTGAACAAAATTAAAAAAAAAAAAAAATTAATACAACAATTTTGTAATAATAACATATACCTGCTAACTATTGTGTTTTGTTTGCACCATAATTAATTTTATTTTTATATTTGAAGTTTGGATACATTTTATGTTAGAAATTTGAAACTAACTTAAGAACTGAAAAATTTAATTCAATCTGAACATACCAATTTTAGAGTTGTTTTTGTTTCTGAACTTCACATACCTTTATTATAATAAGATAATTTATTCCATATCTCTTCCTCCATATGTCTTCCAACCTCATGAGCCCTTATGAACTGCTTAGTTTTAAAAAACCTGTGATGAATCAGAATAGCTTTTACAGCCCCTCTTAAGAATTACAAAGTAAAATTAAGTTGTAACCTTATCCGATACTTAGTCACTGTCATTGTAACGATTAGAGTTAGAAATACGGAATGAACCAATATTTATTCTTAGGATCCTAAAAATAAACAAGTTGATGGTACTGTTTTGATATTTACCTACATATCTCACAATTGTGAATATCATATATTTCTTGATACACAGAATAACTTTTAAACTGAACAACCAATATCTATGAAATTCGGAATATGTATATTTTGTGTTATTTATTTTGATAAAATTATTAACTAATTTAGTTGGTCAGATCATTTTTAAATGATGCTGTAAGTAATTTGTTTGTTTGTATTTTAAGTAATTTGTTTGTTTATATTTTTGAACTATTAACTAATATAGTTGGTCAGATCATTTCTAAATGATACTGTAAGTAATTTGTTTGATTATATTTTAAGTAATTTGTTGATTTATATTTTTGAACTTGTTAAGTTTTTAACGTGCTAAATCATTTAAAAATGCTTTCAAATGATCTTTGTAAAGTTAAGAGACCATGGTGAAGAGATTTAAATTCATGTTTTTGATCTAAACAGTACAACCAACAAGTTAAACACAACTGAGAATGGAAGAGTGCCAGTCTCTCAGTTTCTGAGTTGTATTTTTTTAATTTGTAAAGTGAAATATAGTATTTTATTTATTTAACGTATTCTTGAAATAGCCAAACTGCTTCCAACATTCAATATTTAAAACATTCTGCTCTGTTTGTGGTATAGAAGTTTTCAAGAAAGCAACAGTGCCTACTCTGATTGGATTATGTCGAGCAATGGGAAGATTTCCTACTAGTGAACATCCTCTTTTATGTCAGTTGTTTCCAAAACCTGTCTGTCCAAGTATAAAAAAAACAGTGCCATCTTTACAGTTAGTTAGAAGCAAGTCTACTCAGTTCAGGTAAATGAATATATAAAAACTAGCTTATTTATAATACGCTTTGCTTATTTAAGGGGCTGAACTAGGCGGTATCTCCTTCTTGCGTCACTTGTATAGATTAAGAGAAAACATATATATTTTTAAATATTGTATAAGTCATTTTGGAAGTCTATATATATTGTTTTGTTTCAACAATTTCAGATTTTTTTCCTCTAGCTTTCAGATAGCTGTTTTTTTTGTGAGAATTACAGTATCATTGTTGGATAAATGAATGACTTTACCTCCAGAAGAGAGGTTGAATCGTAGTTAATTATTTAAAAATATTCTGAATTAGTTCACTGGGTTCTAATCTAAAGTTCAAATATATATCTATTAAATATTTGGGAATTTTTTATTTTTCAATTCTTTAAAATTAGAATTTTGATCTTGTAGTTAAACAAATCTAGTTCAGTGTGAAAATTGAGAAAATGTTTATACATTTTTAGCTAAAGTGTAAATTTTAAAATATTTTTTAAAAAATGGATTCCTTGGACCTGTTTCATAAATTTAAATAAGAGTGACCCATCGCATACACATAGCAAGTATTTTTACAATAATTTTTTACTACTGTTCATTTTTCAATTTTTAGAAAATTAAATATTTATAGCACATCAAATATTTTATCTCTAATTTCTTATATTGGGCTTAATTTTGAAATTTAAAAAAATTACAGTATGATGAGTTCCATCAGAGCTGTGTTTCCGGCACAAGTATAGTAAGTGGAAACACTTTTCAAATAAAAATAACTACAAAGCCAAAAATCAAAGATGATCCACTGATTCGGAATGAAGGGAGCACATTTCCAAAATATAAATACTTGTGACATCTTTCAGAGCTGAGTTAAAAATATAAACATAGCATATAGAAACCCTTTATGGACAACTACGAAGCCTAATAAGAAAGAGTAACTGACATTTCGAATGTGAATAATTAAGTAATAATTAATGCCTCTTTTGTTTTCATATATAAAAATGATGTTTACATATGATGCAATTTTTGTCAAGTAAACATCTTATATATCATAATATACAGAGGTTTATTTGACAAAAATTGACATCTAGATTGTATGGGAAAAATGTATTTTGTATTATCAAAGCCCAAAGAAAAATTCTCTGTAATGACAGTGTCTGCCTATTTAATTGTCTGTTTCAAATATTACATTTATAACATACAAACATTTTGAAATCGTTTTATTTGATATCCAACAAATTTTACCCTGAAGATATGTACACATAAATATGTTAAATAATAATTTAATTAATTTTATAATTATATTAATTTCTTTGCAGCCCAATGGAAGGTTCAGAAAAGCAGTTGTATACATCTTTATTCGACCCAACAACTCATTTCTTTTGTAAATATGGATCAAGTTTTAGTCAGTTTTCATTTAGCCAAACAAATATTTCAAGTCAAAACAAATCTACTGACTTCTTCTTTAAAATCTCTCAAATAAAAGTAAGTAAGCAACTAGAAATAATAAACATCTAATATATAAATATTTAGTTTAAAATATACAACTGTAACTGTCAAATTCTAGAGGACCGAAATACTCAGTAAATTATATTTACTACTAAAATACTAATACGTTGTTTGTTGTAAATAATATATACACAGGGTGTTTGAAAAGTCTGGAAACAGCATAATATTTCAAAATGTACAAGTCTTATGAGATAGAAATAAATGTAGTTATTCACAGCCATAAATAAACATTTTTTGGTGAGTTCGAAATTTTTGTCCGCCATCATGGATCCGTCATCTTTAAATGACCTTCATTTTTTAAATGGGAAGGTAGTCGTGTGATACATGATTTTAATGTAAAATTTGATGACAAAAACAATGGTCAAATCTGTTTTTGAATATCTATACCTCTTAGGTTATCGTCAGTCAAATGAGCGAAAACGCAAAATTGTGGGTCAGAATAATAAAGAAAAACTACATTGCATATTACTGTGATTCTTTTAGAACTTTAAAAGTTTCCTTTTAAAATTTGATTGAAAAATACTAATTGTAATTAACACCCTAAACTTTGATTTATAACATGTTTTTTATAACACTAAGGGAAACATAAGGTCAATTTGACCGTTGTATACTATTTGTATACTATAATTACTTTGTAGCGTTTGTCAGACATAGTAGCCCTGAATATTGGACGGCTAAACTCATCTTTAGAAAAAAGAGATGTCATATTTTCATTGTTGGACTTGACGACTGACGCTAAGAGCAACATACCAATTAGAGCATTTATTTCTTCAGCATCCGTATTCCTATAGTTTGATTTACTTTTCCCTGGAGCAATTTTTTCGCGAACAGACACTAACTTGATGTTGGTGTTATTTACAATTTGTTGAATGATATCTTGATCAAAAAGTAATCTCCATACCTCCTTTTCAGGAGCATTCCCTAACGCTCTTGCAGGCCCTCTAATGCCAGGCAATGTTCTAATTATATTTCTTACTGGGGTTCTCACATTCCTTGGGGGAGGTTTGCTTTTCCAAGCATTGGGAGATCCTCATTCTTTTTTTTTTCATTCTCTCAAGAAAATATGGTGGAAGGGAAGTGTTTTCAGCTACTGTATTTAGCACTTCACTTTCATCTTCTTGGTCTACTTCCATCAATGCCTCGTCTGCCTCATCTGAACTTGAAGCAGTAAGTCTTCATAATGCCTATTGTCCTCTATTAAGAAATCAGGATCAGCATCTGAGTCGTCCATATCATCCAAATCCTCGCCTGAACCATCATTATCCACATTTTCACTCTCCAACAGTCTGCGAATATTGTCACCAAAGTCGGGATCGTGAGTTGAAAAAGACTTACGACTACCAGCACGGTCCATTATGTATGAAAAAAGTAAAATAATAAATACACTACAAAGCTATTTAGAGGCTATATACAGTTTATACACCATCACAATACACAGAAAAGAAGATGAAATCATAAACAATCTATTTACAAAAAAAAGGACACCAGAACGCAAAAGGAAACATACAGCATTTCTGACCGACAACAAACTAACAGTAAGAGTAACACGCGGTAAATCTGACCGACTGTAAAATGACAAATGCAACTGTCACAGAGGATGCGCCGTGCAGAACTAATTGATATTGTGCGTTATGGTCTTGTTCTGAGGAGGGGGGAAGTTACTGACCGCGGCAAGTCAAGGTCACGCAGTTTAGCCAGCATATGAATTCAAAAACGCAAGATGGTCAAATTGACCGATGTTTCCATATAGGTGTTAATTAACAATGATTAGAGCAATGAAATAACTTAGAAAAAATGAGCAACCTCAGGCTGAAAAACAAGTTCACAAGTCAACAATTAATATGATGATTTATTTAAAAATAATAATTTATTTAAATTCAAAACAATTATTACCAAAATTAAATGACTAAGAAGGAGAAAATAACTTATTTCAAGTGAAATCACTTTTATAAAATAATTTTTTCTAAGATCCAAGATGGTGGAGAAAAATTCCGAACTCGCCAAAAAGTAGTCATTTTATGGGCGTGAATAACTGGATTTATTTCTACCTCATAAGAGTACAGGATAACAAACAAACAGAACACAATTCTCACAAAATACGCCTAAGTAACAGACGTGTTTCAACGACAAGGTTGTCCTCTTCAGTGATACACGAGCTCCACCAATCAAACTATAACTCATAAGAGTAGTTCGTACATTTTGAGATATTAAGCCGTTTCCAGAGTTGTAAAACAACCTGTATAACAGCATTGTACAATCTTGTATCACTCCATCTCATTCAAGAACACTTTTGTTCATAGTCATACATTTTTTTAATTGTCCAACTTTTTGCAGCTCTCCCTTTAAATAATAAAATATATTACCACATTCATGATAAATGAATACATTTCCTCTGAATTACATTGGTTGTATGGTAAATGCATATTTAATTTAATAATTATTAAAAGTAAAATATTTAAATTGTTTGTAATATAACCTGTTTTATGATTTACATATTTTTCTTTCAGACTATATTGCATTGTGCCAAAAAATTGTTAAAACTAGAGATGCTGTCATTTTTGGACTTGGAAGCGGGAGAAATTTTTAACTCTGGAAAGCTTCATAGTTTTCCATACAGAAGTTTTAGTGAAATTTTAATCTTGGTCATTGTTGGTATGTTAAGAGAACTCATTCAACAACAGAATTCAGGTATAAAAAGTGTTAATTTTATCTTCAAATTTAGTTTTAAAATTTGTATGAAACAAAAATATTACTCTTTTCAATCAGACTTATTGTCTATTGTAAAAAGTTTTTTAAAAAAACATTCTTTAACATGAGTGGCATGTTGGACTGGAGGTCAGTTTGAGAATGTTTTTTCTATAAATTTTGATTAAAAACTCCTTTACGTTTTGGTGTCACTTAATTGTCTTTTTTTAATAAAATTTCCCCCTCTTCATCGTAACATTTTTGTATATGTTTTATAACGAATGTTGTGATAACTGTAAAAAACAAAAAAGTATTTTTAATTTGAAACTAAACTAAGTTGATCATAAGTATGTTGTTATAACTGTCAATTTTATAGGATTAAAGAGTTAATCCTTCTTTATGTTTTAAGTTACCCTTTTTAGGCGATTAAGGATGGAGCAGGGAAGTCATCTTATAAATCACACATTAGGTCCTTTTGATGTAACTCTAATACATTCATAAATTTCACATTTGTTAACCATTTTACATATTACAGTTCAACCTCGTTAAGTCGGGCCCCCTTTAAGTCGGATCTCCGGGTAACCCAGACCGGGTTGTAATAAATAATCATAAATTAATATAAAATATGCTTTTTGGTAGCGCTATTGCTTTATACGAGCGCATAATCGTAGCGTATAGCACGATGATCGTGTTTCCGCCGAGTTCACGCAACCGAGTTTGTTTGCCGTGACTGTACATCTGGTGCCTAACTGTAGTGCTGCATGCCTGCGTGGTGAGTCATTGTCACCCAGGTGATACACACGAGGAAAACACTGAAGAACCAGTAGTCATCAGTTATGCAGAAGCACCATCTCACTTGGATGAATTGATGGTGTATTTTGAGCATCAGAACAAGACTACACCGGCCGAGCTTGTCATGTTGAAACAGATGCGCGACCGTGCGGCACGTAAATGTTACTCAGAACAGAAACAGAAACTTACAAGCTTATTCTCCAAAAAGTAGACATACCTGTACAGTCCACAGATATGTTTGTTATTTTATTGTGATGAGTAAATATTTTAAAAGTGTTTTTCTCCATAATAAAGGAAATTATTGTAAGTACAGTATGTATATTTGAATTTTTTTGTGTTTTCTGCTCTTTCTCCGGCTAACACGGATTTTTGTTATGTCGGATCGGCCGCGGTCCGACTGGTCCGATTTAACGAGGCTCTACTGTATTAAACTGTTACAGTAATTTTTGATTATTATAATTTTGAATGATCTCTATCTGTAGTTGAAATTGAAACCGTTTGTTCTGTGGTAAAAATAAAATTGTGAAAAGATGAGTGTAATATCTTTATTGTAAGTATGATTTATAGTGCTTAAATTACACTCATATTATTAGACAATTATTCCAAGCAAACAAAAGCCATATAAATTGAATATCTTCATCTATAATTGATATAAAACTATCAGTGTGAAATGTTCAGAAAATACGAAATTGTATGTACTGATTTTAAATTTAGTTTCAAGTAGAGTGCAAATATGACTATTTATAGGACAGAAAACTAACATTCTAAAGAGGTTAAACACATACAAAAATATATGCAATTCAATATACAGTTTTAGGTAAAATAGTTGGTGAGCATTACCGAGTTTAACTTAACTAATATATTACTTAGATGACATGGTAGCTTGGAGAATCGGTGAATGAAATGATTTTTTTTTTGGCAATTAATAAATTGATTTTTATCTTGTAGGACATTATTGATGGGGTATATGATAGTTAAAAAAGGTAAATTGTTAAAACATTTCGTGAAAAGTCGTGTATATTTAAAAAAAATATTGTTCATAGTACTGTGTGTAGTGTTTGTGTATGTGTTGTGAGTGTTATTGTTTATGACATGAAATCCATAATTTATAAAATTGTTTTAGTGTTAATTTGACTATGGTATCTGGAGTCTTTTTAATCAACAAGGTGGATGAAATCCATCATATATTTTTTAACTAATAAATTGATTGTAATTTTATCATATGACAGGTAAACTTTTATCATATGAAGGGTAACTGTTTTATTCCTGTTAACTATAATATTATTATGGTAAATGTTTTTATTGTGTAAAGTTATTATATGGTGTTACTGTGTGTCTATCACAAATAGTTTAAAGAAACTATGTTTTTAAAATAAAATGAAACATACATAGTCATTTTGAAATTTGACAAGCTGTATCTTTGAGTATCAATCATACCTAAAGTATAATGAAAACTAGATTTAATGGCAAATTAAAATTTCAGTTATTAGAACTATTATTACTGATATTTTTTTTTTAAGGTTATCAGTTAACAAATTTTATTTTGTATCTTAGAAAATACAATTGGTTACTATCGGATGCAAAATTAAAAATTGAAACGTTATAGGTCTACAGGTGAGAAGATATTCCAAAATATCTTTATTCTGAAATTTAAAAAATACTACTATTTGAAATTTACCGACTAATTTTACTGTTTAGCAAACTTGTCCAACATTTCATAAAATTACTACCATTGTTGATGAGATGTCTCACTTTTCCTTCAGATTGAACCTCTGGATTTCTCGGGCTTACCACATAAGTAATCTCTTGAGGGGAAGATTGAACCTATACATATGCATGTTATCAGTTATGATTTTAATACATTAGAATTTATGTGGAATCATTTTCAATGAAGATATAATAAAATTGTAAATAATTTGCTTTGGTATATTTTCAGAGCTTCCGTCATCTATAACTCGTGATGTACAATCATTTGTAAAGGAGTTGTACATCTTAGGGCAGACAGAGTTACAACCACGTCAGTTTGATGACAGCGAGAGAGAGGATAAACGAATGAAGTATTCAACTGTTAATAAATATAAAATCAACATCTTGGCTAATGCCAACTGTGTTGATCTGCTTGTCTGGGCTATCAATGATGAATCAGGTTAGAATTGAGTAACCATTCTTATTACTGTAACTAATGAATCCAAACATTCTCAAATTTTGTAACAGTTTGTGTATTATTCAATATTTTTTATTTTCATAAATTATTTCTCCCCTCATGTTAATGATGAAATTTATGTTTTTACTTACCACATATACATACTATAAGGAAAGTTATTTAATGGGCAACAAAATTGATGTTTGTAATGATGTTTGTTTGTCTGTCTGATGTATTCTGTTATATATGCAATGCTCTACAGCCCAAACGCATGGATTGATTTTAATTAAATTTGGTATATAGCATGTTAGCATATTGTTGGCATATCTTCGGTATTTTAAATTTTTTCCCGTAAAGATAGCTGCCATAAAAAAAAGAAACACGAAATTACAAATATCTCAAAATCGGTTCTAACAATTTTGATCAAATTTTGCTTAAATCTCTATAAACCCAAATAAAACGTTTTGGTTGTCATCTCTCCAAAAATGCCAGTTCGTGAGTTATCTGTAAAAAACAAAAAAATCAAGTCCGGTTATTTTAATTCGGACTTAATCAACCTGAGTTTGAGCTTTTACCAAGTTCAAGCTTTAATTTACCTCGAGTTTTCTTAGTTTTGATCAAGTTCAAGCATTTTAACGAGCTTAAGTTTATTAAGATTTATGTGTAACCACTATAACATGTATATTTTATTTTGAAATACACAATATGGAAAGAATGCAAAGTAGTAATTGACAGGAAATAGACACTCTCGAACCAACAAAATGAATACAAACTTCTTTTGAATAAAATTAGATTATAAATCCATTTCTTTCATAATAATTACATATTTTATTAGAGACAAATAATTGTGGGTTTTCAGATTAGGTTTTTTCAGTTTGGATCAAGTGAAAAATGTGATTAGTAAATAATAGTAATAAAAACGCACAAATATATGAATTTATCGAGTGTAAATTTGGTGTATACAAAATTTAAATGTATATAGGTGTTACTATAAATATCTTTATCATTAAATGACTCTCTTATTATGCTAATATCAAATATCGACCTATCCTATCAACTTAAGGGTTTATCTTAAATACATTGAAATCAAATTGTATCTATTGTGAAATATGAACTCAGAATGATTCCAACTTTTGTTCTTTCATGAATCTACTTTACTTTTGAGATGATTACTAAATCACTCTATACACAAATGTTTGCTCACCCATTTTTTATGTGGATACTCTTGGATATTCGGCAGGCACACACTCTCTCTCTCTCTCTCTCTCTCTCTCTCTCTTGCTGTCCGACGATTCTCTTGCTCATTCGGCAATACGTTTCACAAAGACTGGCCACGTCCCTACTTCATTAAGGGTTTATATGCACTTGTGTAATGTGTGTAGGTCATCGTACTTGCAAGGCAAGTATTTCAACACTTTTTGAATTATTTCGCAACGCTGGCTCTCATTCTAGTTTTCATATGTTCCACCTTATTCTAATACATTTATTATATTTTATATTTATTAATTTATTCTATTCTTTATTTAGTTATAATACATTTAATTACGCAATACATACATACATGTCATAATACTTTACAATAAATACATACAATCACAATATTTACATACTACTGAATTTACATACATATATATACTTAATCCTAATAACAGCCTCCACAAAAAATTCACAGGGAGTTAAATCTGGCGATGTGGTTAAATAAGGTGAAGGAGTTGAAATATGAAGCTTTCAAAACCTTCATTTATCCTTGGAAACAATTAGTTTTGTAATCTAGCTAGGTAACTCTCGCCATTAACCACCTTATCTTCAAAAAATAAGGACTGCATTAAGATTAATGGAATATCGTGCAAAAAGCATTTTTGGGGAATTTCGTACATGTTCTATTTAACCTTTTGATGCCCGACTTATGATCAGTATAATACAAGCTCCAGCCCGGGTATTTTTCGCAAATTTGCAGACATTATTATGAAAATTCATATAAAATCTAAATATGAAGCAAACCTATCAATGTAATATTTTTTTTGTTCAGAAAGAACAGGGGAATATGAAAATGGTATAAAAAGTTACATTATCTAGGCCAAATTATTATTATTTTTTACTTTATTTTTATTTTTAAAAATTTTATATTGAAATTTCAAAAGTAAAGTTATAATTTTTTTTTTTTATTGTAAAATCGTTACATACATTTTGTAGGAAATTTAATTCCCTACACAAAAATGTATATATATATATATATATATATATATAGACATATATCATAAAAAATATTATAACTTATATGCAAAAATGTAAACACATGTAAAAGTAAAAAATGCAGATTTTCACACTGTTTATTGTAGCTTTTACATTAAATTAAAAAAGAACAAATATACAAGCTATATATGTTTTTGGTACATGATTTTCAGTACTCTTATATTTATTACAATTATATATTTCACTATTTACAACAATAGGGCCGGGAATTGGATTGTCATATAGGTTAGAATGCGTCGGTGCATCGCCTGAAGGTCCAGGAACATTTTCAACTACACGATTTGAACACGTCACTACACTACGTATTATCTCGTCATTATCACTATCACTGTCTAAAAAATCACTAAAATCATCACGAGATAAATACTCCATAATTTTCACATTCACGCAAATTAGACATTTTGTTTGTTTATCAAGACACAACAACAACAAAAGAAGCTACCACAGCTATACAGTGACAGCTGGCGAAATAACGAAAGTGAACCGGATATTGCAGTGATGCAGACTAAGATGCACTAAAACAAAAATTACCTCTCATTTCCCTGCATTCTGCTGAACAGTTCAATACCAAATACGTCATAGCAGTATAACCGCTAACACGCAAAAAAATGAGATATAAAACAGCTGACGCCAACTCGCATATATGCGGGCGTGGGCTGCTGGCAGGGCAGTCGTCTGCTCGCATATATACGGGCGTGGGCATCAAGAGGTTAAGCATACGGATTATGTCAGCCCCAAATTTGAACATAGTATTTAACTTGCCACTGGTATGAAAAGTTGCTTCATTGCTGAATATAACTCGTTCCATTTAATTATTGTTTTCTTCAACAGCATTCACTATCTGGCAAAAAATTATACTGTTATTTGTTTGTTACCTGCATTAACTTCATAATCATTGTATATAGCTTCATGCCACACTCTTGTATGAGCCATAACTCTCGACTTGCTCAACAAGTTGCTTTGGAAGAACTATGTTGGAAAGCAGCTTGAATTTTCACAACATTTTCTTCAGACACTTGTGCCGTTCCAGAGCTCTTTTGTTTAAAAATACAACCCGTCTACAAACTTGTCTGTACTATTTACGAATGCTCCATTCATTAGGAGGATCAATTTGGTACTTCATAAGGAAACTTCTTGGAACTGCAATCACAGAGTTACATTTTGCAAACTCAAGAACGTAAAACACTTTCTGCTGTTGGGTCTCCTTATTTGAATCAAACTGAAATGTTGGAGATTGCAAGAAGAACTGTGCGAGTGATTTGGTGGCAACTGTTTAAAACTTAGACAACTTTATTTTCCACTTGAAAGCACCAAACTTTTCAGTGGTCAGTAGTTTTGACAGTATAATGGTTTGAAATAACTATATTCTAATTGAATCCTCCTCTACTATAATCTAATGCAGAAAATTTTGTGAAATAAGATTTTATCAATAATCGTTAGTTAATAAGAAAGTTTGCTCAGGTTTGAAGATAGAACAGAAATATCCAAAAGGAAATTGCATTGGACTTATATAACATTGTATGTCTATATATTTTTATTTACAAATAGTCTTATGTAGTTTTTATTGCTCTTTCAAGTAGATAAATCAGAATTTTGTAAATGTTTTCCAAAGTGGTAAAAGCGGTTTTCCAAAGTGTTCAATATATTCTTTATTAGGTGGATTACGTGGTATTGCTCAAACAATTTCGTATGAAATTAGTTTAGTAATAATTTTTCTTTCTTTTATTTTTTTTGATTGGTAGATATTCTTTTTTGGATTTTTTTTATTATCAGAATGAAAATTGATTTTTATTTATATCTTTCCCCTTAGCAATAATTTGAATAGCATCTTCTTTGGCTGAAACAAATCGATCTCCATTTGATTTTGCTGAAGGTGAATCTGAACTTGTATCTGGATTTAATGTTGAGTATAGAGGTTTTGGTTTTGCATTTATTTTTTTATCTGAATATTCAAGAATTATTTTTATAAGAGTTTTATATGTAATTTGATTTTTAGGTTGTAATTTAGACTCTTACATTTTTTTTTTTTGTTAAAGTTACATTTATTTGTTTTTTATTTATTTGAGTTCGTGGGACTTTATCTCGATTTTGTATAAAGTATAAATTGTATAAAGTACAAAATGTCTGGGATAATTTTTCCCTCCTAAAGGTATACTTAGGAAAACAATAAAATGTTTAAGTGGATATGTTTTTAATCAATTGTTATCGTAGAGAAATAAAAATATATTTAAATGTAAATCAAAAATAATTCTATAATCTAAACACATTTTTTAAATTTTTGATATTATTAACGAACAACCTTGGATGAATTTCACTTTCATGATAGTGATAGTGGTGTGATAACTGTCTCAATCTTAAATAACAAAGTCGTGGTCAATTTTTATCGTAATTGAAACATATGTGCCACTTTACAAATAAAGAAATGTATGTTGATTTTATTTGGCCAACAACATTAAAATTGTAAGGATAAAATAAAGCAATAAAGCTTAAAGTTACAAATTATTTTTATAATATAAACGAGCTACAATTGTTTCGCCTTGCGGCATCATTGGGCAATTAAAATTTTAGGCATATAAAGAAATTAAATTTATCAATTTTCCTTTTTTAATGGTATATTTCAGTATATTTTTGTATTTTTATACATTTATGGAATTTTGTACACTGTATATTTTACTAACACTAATATTTTGTGTTTCATAGGTGCAGAGAGTCTATGTTTGCGTTTAGCTGAGAAAATTAACTACGGTCTAAATCTAAAGCTAGTACAAGCACATATGCCTCTTCTTATGGTTTGCTTGGATGTACGTAACTACTATATTGCTATAATGGTATCTTTATCTGATATAATACTGATTTTGCAATTTATCTGTCGCCTATACATTAAACTAAAATCTAACATTTGTTGGCATGATTCAAGATATGAGTGATTAATTCAAAGTGTTTGTATTTAATATGGTTCCTTTCAAAATTGATTTATTCTTGCCACATAATAAATTTAGCTTTAAATAAGTTGTTTTAGAGTATTTACCTTTTAAGATTTAATATTTGAGTAGTTAAATGATAGCATGGTACGTTCCCGCTTTTAAAAGTTTGTAGATAACATTTGTAATTAAAAAAAAAAAAACTTGATAACTTTTCATTTCAAACCAAAGACCAATACACATCAAAATTAAGGGATATCCCGACCTAAACTAACAACACACCAAAATCTTGGTTTAATTAATAGTTTATGTTTTGTTTGATGTGTAGTTTATGTATTTATTACGCTATGTCTCATCTCAGAGACCCTCAGTTTTCAATAATTCTATTCTCCCACCTCGCAGTACCCTGCATTTCTTAAAGTGCCCTCCAAAGCTATCTCCAAGGTCCCTATGTAGGACCTCTTGGAATGCAATTTCTTTTGTAAGTGCTCAAATATTTAACTCTTGTATCCTTGGAATGAGCAAGGACAGAAGGAGGGACTATCCCAGTTAATGCCTACACTCCAAGTGTTTGTGTTAAGTGTTTTGTGTGTTACAGGGTAAGAAAATGTAAGGTGTTTGTAGTGTTAGGGAAAAGTTTGTTAAGGCCTCTCCATAAAATTGCACTTATAGATGTCCCTGCAGAAAGTGTTGAAAGATTCCATGAAGATAAAGCTAAAATTGATATTCACTAGATTGATCTCATAGGATATAAAGAAACCTGTAAAGGGCCTCTCCATAACAACTGCATTGTAGTTGTCCTTGCTGAAAGTGTTGAAAGATTCCATGAAGATAAAGCTAAAATTGATATTTACTAGATTGATCTGATAGGATATAAAGAAACCTGTAAAGGGCCTCTCCATAACAACTGCATTGTAGTTGTCCTTGCTGAAAGTGTTGAAAGATTCCATGAAGATAAAGCTAAAATTGATATTTACTAGATTGATCTGAGAGGATATAAAAAAGGACTTGGAGCAGTAGTAAGTGGATAATATCTTTTGGAAAGACAAAGGTGTCTTTTATACAGTGTGGTAGATGATTTGTGAAGGAGGACTAGGGTAGGTGAAAAATGGAACCCCTCAGGACCAAGACCGCATTTGAAGGATGTTAGGTGGAGCCATCCCTCCCTAAATATCCAGAAGGACCAATAATTGGAGGGGAGGGGGTTGATACTGACGTATAAAATGGTATGTCTCGCTCAAATGATTGTAATAAAATTCTGGAGTTTGTAACTGAAATGTAGTAAACGAAATTGTAATGAAAATCACAGTTCATAATTTTATAAAATACCAAAATGAACCTCAATTTTATTATTGTCACAGTTCACTATAATTGTAGCTAAATTGCTTGAGCTTATTTTGAGTTAAACTTCCGACATTGACCTTTCAGAAAAATAGATGTTCAAAACTTTTGTTTATTTAGGATAAACTCTTGGAATATCAGACAACCAATATTGTTTAGAAGCCAAGATCCTCAGATCTTATTAAGCCTATTGAGATTGTTTGATATAAAGTCTATCAGCTGAGTGAATTGTTTCCTTTCTGTATGGTAGTATGAGGTAATATAATATTCTCTTTTAAACAGAATGTTATGTTTTTATATGTGTATTAATGTAATTTAATTAAGTATTTATATATATATCCACAATTTTTTTGTAATTTCAAATGTATGTTGTAGGGTCTGGGTAAACTTGCAACCAAATTTCCAAACATTGCTGATACGTGCATACATTGCCTGCGAGATTTCCTCGTAAATCCATCACCAATTCTTACTAAAACACATCTCTTCCATGAAGTCAAAGCAAATATACCTGATATTGCATGTAAGTATGACAACTGTCATTTATTATTATAATAAAAGTTAGTGTATAGATCTTGTCTTCAGATTATGAACACTAAACTCTGAGTATGTCACTAACTAAAACTAAAACCCATTGGCTTTGTAAAATTAAAATCTTAAAAAATTCTTAATGCTAGTCTTATAAATTTCATGATATAGACTCCATAAATTTGAATTTAACCGTATTCAAGAAGCCCGAACCTTACCAATGCAAAGTACAGTATAGTCCCGATTATTCGACCTAATTGGGACCAACAAAAGGTCGGATAACTGAAAAGTCGGATAATACGGAAGTCGGTGTTATTTAAAGGGAAACAGAAAAAAACACATAAAATACAATACAGCATTTAAAAAAGTGTTTTTATTATTAAAATATTGTAAAAATATTTTGTTAAAATATTGAACAAAGGAATAAATACGTAAAAGTTAATCATTTCTTAAAAAAATCTGTAATTGTTTTTTGCCGTACCGATGCAGCCCTTTTTCTTGCGGCAATGTCACGCCAACGCCTCATTGACATGACATCGGTTGCAGTTGCTTCCGGTTGCCATTCAACGTAAGTTAAGACTGATTGAAACTCTTGTCTCTTTCTTTTCCAATCGCCAACAGTAACTCTTCCTACGCCAAGCTCATCAGCAACTTTCTGCATAGTTTCACCTCTATCCAGTCTTTTTAAAGCATCTAGCTTTGTCTCAATTGAAAGAACGACCTTCTTTCTCTTTTCTTTCAACATTATACTGTAGTAAAGAGAAACACTTTATTTCACCACAAGAATATATGAAAAGAAACTTACACGCACTTAAAACCTGTATACACACTGCGGTAGCTAAAACAGAACTGACTTGGTGAGACGTTACGCTTACGTTGAACAGTGGGAGTGGTTAGTGCACTGGTGCCCCGCCTCCGTTACCTTAGTTACGGCACTAGAGCTAATACAAAACCGATATTACCTGTCAATCATTTAATTTTCGTTGACGACAGTATACACTCTTACAGTCGTGTACCGAATTGTACAATAAACTGTACTAGGTTACAGTATTTCAAGCAAACTATGTAACATACTTTTGAAAGAAGAATATTAATGATCAATATTATTGGATATTGAAAAAATAACAGTTTTAATCATGTCTTATATACTTCATAAATATATACTGTTGTCACGTCGGATAAAACGGAATGTCGGAAAACCGAAGGTCGAATAATCGAGACTATACTGTACAACAGTTTTAACACTGAAATAAACCCAAATTTACTTCCATTCGTGGTCATGAACACAAAATTATGAAAAGTGATATCTATAGTTTTGGAGATGTGTGTGTTATATGCTAAATTATAATTTAATAATACCCTTAAACCCCTTATTTTAACACCTTTGTTTAATATAACTCCATTCAACAAATAATGACTCATTACATGGTTAACACAACTTGTTAATACGCATTCAATTATTTACTGTATCCAGATCATGCTGAATTGTATCAGATATTGGTATCATCACTGAATCATCACAATCCTCAAGCTAAGTTACAGCAAAAATACCAAAATTGCTGGTAATCTATTTATGATTGAATTTTATAGCCAATTTTGATATAATTTTCATTAAACATAAGGATATCATATCATCATCATCATCATTTTCTAAGATGTTGCCAAAAAATAAAAATTACTTACAAATCTATACAATAGTATTATTTCCATTTTACTGATTTTTAGCACTTAAAAGTAAAATTTAAATTTAAATATTTTTAACCAAAGTTCTTTTAAAACATCTTAAAATAAAAATAAAGTCCTTAGGTTGGCATTAGCAAGAAAATCTTAAAAACAGGTTGAAGGCCTACAATCTTAAAATTTAATATAGATCAGTGTTAATAGCTCACCTAATTATGCTGCTCACGGTAGTGAAAAATGTTGCCAAATAATTAAATTGAACGAAACTACTCTTGACTGTATATAATTGTGCAATATATTTTTCATCATACTGCACCAAAAGCAGCTATTTTTGATAACTGCTTTGAGTCCTGAAAGATTCTGTTTCTCAATCTTTAATACAACTCCACCCCAGAAAATCGGCTGACGTTTCTTCATGTGCATTTTATAGTTATGTGTTTCACCACCAGTTGCGCTGACAATCCACTGCAAGGAAATTTAAAGTTGCTACCTCTATCGTAAACAGTTGGCCTTATAAACAATGAATTTACTCTTTGATCAGTAACAAATAGACCAAAGTAAACAAGTACAATTTCTTGGTTATTTAAATCAGCGTACATGTAGTTAAAAATATCTTGATGAAGATATTACGAATTTACCAAATAGTATATTGAAAAAGCATTGAACTAATTAAATTGTTTACAGGTATTAATTTTTATTTGTTTTCTTGTGTTATTTTGCAGTATGATGAAAAGTACTGTTCATAACTCGTCCAAAAGTGCATTTCCCATAATTAATCGAATTTCCATGCTAAGCTTCCCCTTGCATGTAAAACACAATCACAGACCAAAAATATCACTTTTGGTACTTGTAACGAAAAATACTATTTAGTAGTATTGGTAGTGTGAAGGCTTAACAATAATTATTTATAAAAATTACATTGTAACCAACATCATACTTCATTTGAAACCTTTTCACAATTATTGAATATTCTGTATGTAAATATAATTGTAAACAAGTTACACTAGTAATGATTTGAATTACATTTATTCATTCTTATCCTCTTCTGTACCAGTCACTCCTAGATCAAGTGTTCACTAACTTTCTCCACATTCTTCACAGAACTTTAGAGATCTTCCATACATTATCCTTCCATTTTGACTTTAGCCTTCCTCTTGATTTTTTTCTCTGCAATCATCATTCTGTCCATTATGTTAAGATTTCTCTCCTTTCCTATTCTTTTCACATGCCTTTACCATCTTATCCTAGCTTTTTCAAACTTCACAGTTAAACTTTCCAAAACAAATTCTTTCTTTATTTCAGTGTTTTAAATTCTATATTCCCTTGATTTACCTTTAATTGCATTTAGAATACTTGTTGCCACTGCTTGCTTGAACTCTACTCTTTTCCCACAATCTTCCCATGTCTCAGCCACAATGTTACCTTTAGAACAGTAGTTTGAACAACAAGCTCTTTGTCTTTATTGATATTTTCTTGTCATATGTCAAATGTTTCTCAATTTGATAAAAATGATATTTATTCCATGCAGTAAATTTGTATACTGCATTCAGTAGTTAAATTTGTTGATCCTATTGAAACTGTTTACTTAACCAGATGTAATACTGTTTGTCTTTTAATCTTTGGTTAAAGGTGATGATTTGAAACTAGAAAGATCTCAACAGTCTCATTCATCATTTGAAGTGCTAAGAGATACAGCTATACATAACCTATGCATTGCTTTACAATCTGGTTATACAGTGGATCCATACTGCATTGGAGCGTTAGTTGCTTCATTATCAAACAGATTGTTCACTGTTGAAAAGTATGACTCATTACTCTCACTAACATAGCATGATTTGTTTTGCTTTATTTGTTGCACTTATTAACGTAACTGACACAAGGAATAGTGTTATAATATAATTATTAAAAGTTATTTATTAAAGGCCTACCACAAACAAAAGAACCAGTGTAGGGAATGGGTTGGAGCTCAGCTCCTCTATTGTAGTACATCTCTTACTGTCTGTGGCACTAATCCAGATCTAGCTTTATTCAGGAAAAATTACAAAAGTTCATCCTTTATAAATAATAACCACAGAAAGGAAATATATAAATACTCATTTAGTGTCTAATACTTACTTCCAGAACTTTTCATTGACATTAAATATTAGAGCACTTTCCTGTCTCCTGCATTATCTACCATTTAATTTGTATTTTGCACTTTATTTGTCTTGGAAATAATACAAAGATGATATCAATAATATCATAACAAAAGTAGAAATATTTAACAAAAATATAAAATGTTAAAATTAATATAAGTAAGTCCTATACTATTCAGCACCTATATAATAGGAAAACAGGTAACAAATAGCATCTCCTACCACTCATGGCAAATAAACTTCTCCACAGAATGACAGGAACCTGACAACAAAAGATGATTAAGGGTATTTTAAAATTCATTATAATTTTGAATATATTGTCACATACTGATTTTAAATCAGTACTTAATTTAACACTCCAATTTTCACAACAATAAAATACTACAACGAAATGATGTTTCAAAACTGAAGATGGTGTGCTTAGTCTTACAAATAATTTTTAAGTTTTACTCAATATATTAGTTAAACTGATTCTTCTTAAATGTTACATAAATTATTAGAATTCTAATTTTCATTACTGTTGAGACCGATGGTTCTTGGTGGAATTCCATGTTTAAAGATAATAAAACACTTTATTCTATAATATACTATATTCTATAATACTATATTCTATAATAAACACACAATTCTATTCTATACTTTTATTAATTAGTACTTAGAGGAGAAGTAGGAGAAGTGACAATACAATTCAAGTAAGACGAACGTGAGAGAGAGTGGGGGTGTCAGTTCTTAAGCATTTGTATAGAGAGGCTGGTTCCTTTGTTTGTGGTATGTTTTTCGTAATGTGATTTATACCTTCATGTTGTAATGTGTGATGGCCTTAATTGTTAAAAAAAATTGTTTTTAAGATCTGAAACACATCAAAAAGGTTTCATTCCTTTTTATTCGTACTCAATCTGGGTAGAAAACCCACTAACATTTTTATTTCATAGTTTACTAGCATTTAATTTCTAATTTAATTTAGCCTGTATACTTTTCTTATTTATTTTGTCACTTCAGTTTTATATTTTAGTTTTGATTTTTTGTTCTTTTTACATTTTATCTATCAAAATTATTGTAATTTTAAATATTTCTTATCAATCAAGCTTATCCCACTTAATGTGTTTAATGTTGGTAACTGTATCCCATTTAGTTTGAACATCACACATTCGTGATATGTTTTACTATCATTTCATTCTGTTTTATAGAGAAGTTTCATGTTATTTTAAACTAAGTCTAGAAGAAACATTCCTTTGTCTAAATAACTTACCGTTAGTTCATATTTAATTTATTCGTTTTGAAAAGAGCAACAATTACTATTATGGATGAGGAAATTATTGTAATTACTGTATTGTAATTTCCTTTACGAAATAGTAGAAATCCGTAGTAACAGCGTGTGCCTATTCTAGTTCCTGTTCTGCACAGCAACATTTCACTGGCTCCTCAAATTTGGGCTGATACTGTGCATCACATGTCCAACAACTGGGAGAGGTTAAAGGGCTTCAGTCAGATGTGGTATGAGACTCCTTACAGTACTAAACGTTGGTATCTCAGCGAATTGTCTATACTTTACACTTATGAAAGTTTCAGGTGTTCCAAAGTGTCATGCTTCTTGTCTCCTTTAGGGAGCCATAACAGGGAGTCAAAATAATCCAGTTCACAGGAGATTTCAAGGAAGGGCACTTTGATGTTTCAATTCCATTGGCAGAACCAACAAATCCTGATAATGTGCAATTAACTAACTAGTCGGATAATTTCCCACAACCTCTAATCACCAGTAAGCCAATGGAATGAGAAACAAATTTGTCCTGCATCGTGTCACAGCCCCATCTCACTCCGTACAATGACCTCCTCAGTTTAGACGAATCTGTTCCACCATCACCATCATTAACAACACTAGTTAAAAGGGAAAAGATTTACCAATGTTGTTAGGAAAGAAACAAGTAAGGGAAGCTGGTTCAAATATTTAAAACAAAAACTACCCCAGCTTAAACAGATTAGCTTCAAAGAAGTATAAACAAAGTCAACCTGAGGTCATTATGTAAGCTGTCGACAAATATAGAAAAACAAATCACAAAATACATAGGAAAACTGTTAAAAAATACATAAAGACTAATTCTGAGATAAATATAGAAGCTGCAAAAAAGTATACATTTAACAACCCCACGTTAATCATGCTAGTAGATCTAATTACAACCAATGCTTCATCCTTCTTGAAGATATTGTCATTTCCATGTCAGGTAAAACACTCTTTCATTTTGGAATTCCACCTCCTTCACGAGAGCAAGGAAGGCATTGTCATCAACCGTGAATACCTGAGGGAATATATTTCTTGGATACCCTTTAGCTATATGAAGCAGTTGTTGTAAATGTTCCAAAATTAAATCAAGAAAAGAGGAAAGTCTATGATGAAATCATACTCTAGCGTTTTTTCTGATTTTGGGCAGTTGTTCTTTGTTGATGCTCCTGGTAGCACTGGTAAAACGTTTTTAATCTGTTTTGGACCATTATTAGGGGTGAAAGAAACATGGCTGTTGCTTCCTCAGGTATTGCAGCTACCTTGATTGATGAAGGTAAGACAGCTCACTCTGGATTCAAGGCACTTCTAAACCTGAATCAATCTGAGTCTATACTTTATAAAATCTCTAAGCAGAGTGCCATGGGTCAGGTGCTTCGAGAAATCAAAGTTATTGTGTGGGATGAGTCCACCAAGGGAGTTATTGAGAGTCCAGGACTTTATGGGCTGCAACCGTCTTATAGGTGGAGTTACAGTCATATTGACTGGAGACAACAGAATCAACAACTTTCAGTGGAGAAGCTGTCGATTGAGCATAAAAGGTACGAGTCTGTGGACTCTGATGGAGGTCGAGGATGCTGTATATTTCCCTGTGGAGTTTTTGCATACTCTCGACAGACTAGAAGTACCACTTCAAGTCCTCTACTTCAAGTTTGGAGCTCCATTTATTCTGTAGCATAATCTAAAGCCTCCAAAACTATGTTTCGTCATCGTAGCCAAGATTGTCACAAGCGTCGGTCAAGGAGAAACCGTTTTCATGCCCTCCGAATTCATCTTAATTCCATCAAACGTTGAAATGTCTACAGCTCCCCATTAACCCCCAGGCGGTAATGTTAAATTTCTTCGTTTGTTTAAAAATTAATTAAATATATTATTTGTATACAAAACCTAACTTATAAGATATCATTTTTCTCAGAAAGATGCATAGAATCCATCTATGTAATAAAAAAAAATTTTTGAAACGGTTTTGGAGTAAGTATGTTACATGTCAAAAACGAAGTTACCAATTTTCAGGAAAAACCTGTATATTCCAAAATCAATAGCTTACTACCTTTTTCTAAGATATACAAAAGTTTTGTGTAATATTTTTGAATATATTTAGGGGAAATAAATAATAAATTTGTTATATTATCAAAAAAACAAAAAATAGTTTACGAAAAAAGGTAAAATGATCATTTTTTTTTTCAAAAAATCACTAAAAATAGTAATATATATCTTATACAAAAGTTCTATATCTCATTATGTTCAGAAAGGTGCATAGAATGTAGGTGTGTAGTGAAAAAAAATGTTAGATGTATCACATTTGGTGTTTTTTGGTCAAATACCAAAAAATCGAAGAGTAATGGAGCAGAAATTTCACAGAAATGGTAATGAATAACATACTAATAGATTTTTAGGATTATTTTCAACCATTTCTTGAGATTTGTCATATATTTGTGAATATATTTAGGGGAAAAAAATAATAATATGTTACATTTTCTAAATAAAAATACCGATTTTCCCTAAAAAGGTAACTTTTACAAGTGAGGTTAGGTTTGTAACCTCCACAATTTAGCTTCACTAGTACCAATTTGAAGATAGGTCAAAGACAAAACTTTTAGATTTAACTAAGAAAATATATACTTTACAAAGAATAACACACATATTCACTTTTATAATCATATAAAACACTATATATAAGACAATTTGCATATAGCCTAAACTTACCTTTTTGGCCTAGGTTATCGCAAATAAGAACGTTCAAAAACTAAACTATCACGCAAAAACATAAGCTTTAGATATAAAAACACATATATTGTAACTTTTATACACAATTTATATACAATTTGTATACACAAACCTTCAAAATAACAAATATATAACCCCAAAACAATTTGCGCTACTTCATTTGCTACAGTTTATTACGTTGTACATTTGCCTATGTTCCGAGATGAAAACAAAGACCTGTAAGACTTCTAAGAATATATCAAGTGGTACCAACTTATAGAATGGAATTTCCCCTACAACTTAGTGTAAAGAAAAATAATTTTAAAACCAAAGAGAAACGAATACGTGTATTCCTAAAACTGCCAACTGTATTTCGTGTCGTCAGGTTTGTTCTCTGCTCAACTAGGAATATCTCTGGATCTGTTAGACGCAGAATAATTTGGAATCTATGGTTAGAAAGAGAAACATGTGATCTATAGAACAGTGTTTTAGTTGACTTGAATGACAGAAAAATAGAGTTGTAATTATATCGGGAAAAATGGCGTCGTGCTAACGAAAAGGCGCAGAGTTCAAATCTACGATTTTACGCATCAAAAATATGCGAACTTCACCAATTTTTGGAATATTATTTATAACGTTTTGTGGTATTTTTTTTGCATGATTATGCATCTACGGAACATTAGCTTTCCAACGGTATTTTATTTATTGCGATCGGACAATTTTAAATGGGCGTAACGTTGAATTGCAAAATACGTGTTTTATAGACGGTGTCTAAGTTATTGGACCAGGCCTGGGTCCGATCTGGGTCCGGTATCGCTTCTCGGGTTAAAGTGTACTATGCTATAACCATCATTAAAACACAGTGGCAGAATTTGAAAGTTGTGTTAATTTGAGGTGTGACTGTTTCTCTCAAGCCAGTAATACGTGACTTGCTCTAGAATCAATTCACTTGACAGCTTGGTCATCGTCCAGCCACAGAGTAAAACCAGAAATGTTGTTTACATGGATGTCCTGAGTACTTAATCTTAGGGGTTAATTGAATGTCAATGCTAAGCAAGTCACTAGCCTTGCTACACAGACCAAAAAGGCAGGGGTGGTGGGTCACTTCAAAGGGCTAAAGCCCTTATATATTATTGTTGTTAGATGTACAATAAAGGACTGTCTCCTCAAACAGAAACTTAGCTTTACCCTCTCTAATTAAATAATACAGTATCATTTTTAACAAGTTATTAATTTTAAAATTTTAATAGTTGATTGATCAAACTTGATGAAATTGATCATCTTCAAGCTTAATCATCTTTAAATTGATCGAGCTTAAATAGTTTATCTTAGTTCAAAATACCGATATTTTAGTTTCATAAATAACCTATTTCTATTTTGTAATTTTACATTATATTTTTTCTAATAATCACTGTACAGGTATCCAGCTAGTTCTTTATAAAGTCAAGTTCATTTTATAATTTTGTCTTCAGTTTAAGTTTGGTGTACACTTCTTTGAATTAGGATTTTAATAGCAAAACAGGTAATGTACTACAAATTAGTTTTCAAATTAATTGAAAGGGTATAACTTTTAGTTACTTATAACTTATTGTTTGATTTCCTTTTAATTTGACTTGTATCATTGTAATCTAGTTTTTACAATTAATTCTGTACATTCATTGTTGATGCAGAGACTCTGACTTAATTTCAATGAATACAATTATGATGTTGGGACATATAGCTGTGCATCTCAAAAGTACTCCAAAGACTACAGACAATATTCTTCAATTCTTCCAACAACGTTTCTGCCGTGGTCCTGCTTCGATTGATATTGTTATAGTTCAACAGTTGGGTCGAGTGATTGTCAACAAATGTGAGGTTAGTTAAAATACTTTTTATCAGAAATAAAGCGAAATATTGCAATGAAAATTGTACGTGTTACAGATGTAATAAATTGTTTTATCTAGACTTTAAAAACTTTTTTTATACTGAAATACGAGTTTTAATAAAGTATGTGTCCAAAGATGTATTTGTTTTTTTACAGAACTTGAACTGACATAATTTATTGATATAGTTTAAGCAGACATTTGCCATCATTTATGTATGTAAAAATTAATACATGACATTTCAATGGTATGAATTAACTTCTGTTTTATATCATATTAGTTTTTATATATACAAGCAAATGTCCGCTTAAACTGTGTCAATAATATGAACAATCCATCATTTTCAAATCACTTAAAAATTAAAATGACATAATTTATTAGCTATCCATATCAGTAAACTTAAAGTAAGAAACTCTTAGAAATATTAAAAAAAATTATAAAAAATAATATTCAGTAGAACTCTAATAACCTGAACTATTTTGAAATTTCTGATAATTCAAGCCAAAATTAGACAGTAGTTGTCTACAAAACTTGTAGAGTTGAAAAACATATTTGGCTACAAAAATTCAGTTTAATTGTATTTTAGAATACATTAAAATATAATACAGTGCTTATTATAATAATATTATTATAATATTAAACTTCAAAAGAAAACATACATAACAAACATCATGAGAAATCAACAAATCAACAAAGTCATTACAAGATGGAATTTTCAGTACATTAGATACAGTAAGCACAAGAGATTGTAACATTTCAAAAACAATAGATGGTTAGGGTATGATGAAATGATGAGTTGAATATTTTAACTTAATGAATTTATGTCAGTTGTTATATCAAATACAAATAGACTCTGAAAAAACATTTATAAATTTAAAAGAATACTCTAAATATTCTTCATTACAGTAGGCTCCTGTAAGTTTTTATTCAATCTCGTATGGCAATAACTTTTAATTTACTGTTTATGCAGATTTGAATTTTTTCAATACCACAAAATTTGTATCTGTTAAAAAATGCCATATATTGTTTTCTTCTATCCTTGCAATGATGTCCTACCATCTGAATGATTCTTGTTCCATTATTGGGTATCTATTGTAACATTTTTAACCCTTTGAGTGCCACGATGACGATCCATCGCCACTGCGTATTTCGTAGTTTAATTAATTAATTTGTAATATGCTATATAGTATTTCGGTGTTTTAAAATACTTTGTGGTGCATCCAGCGATATTCAGTGGTGGAAAAAAAATTTGTTTTGGCTAACTAAAACAGATGACAACAATCACAGATGCACAAAATCAGCTGATGTCATTTCCACTTGCAGGTTAGAAGTGTACTGATATTGTCCTTGTGTGTTAATATTATTATCTCGCTACAGTCATCAGTTTTTTTTTTGCAGTTTGTTGTTTGTTTTATTTTATTATTTGTTTGTTGAAGGTTATTATTTTAGTTATTACTAGTTTAAAGTAGTATTTTGGAATAATGTATTGCTTTGAAATGGCGGAAGAAAACCTAAGAAGTAGCGAAGTAGACAGATTACTTTTAGGTTATTCAGACGATGACTCTTTAGCCTCTGAAGATGATTTGGAATATTTATTTGGGGATGACAGTGATCTAGACCCGTTATATCAACCAGAAAGTGATAGGGACAATCAGTTTAGTGATAGTAATATTGATTTAAACTTAGATCAACCTAGTACATCAGGTAAACAAAATGGGCATAGGTTAGGTTAGGTTAGTGGTAAAAACCATTTATACCTATGGCATTTTTGGGCGAGTCTGTGCATTTTAGATGTGTTACCGAATTTTCCAGTTATGAAAATTTTCTTGTGGCACTCAAAGGGTTAAAATAACATTATTTAATTAATAGTTTAGTATAAAGGGAAAACTTAGAATTTAAAGTACATTAGTTAGCATTTATTGATAAAATTTTGTTATGAAACAGGTGTATGTCTATGAAGAAATTATGCGGATGTTTGTGACTATAACTGTTGAAGCATATACAAAAGAAAGCAGTACTCGATATAAGTAAGTGTGTGAAATATTTTATTTTGAGGGGTTGGTAAGAATGAATGGTTCAGCAGATGTAACTACTATTTTCAATTAAAATGTAACATTTACAACTATCCAAAAAAGTTTTTGAGGATAAATGAAACAAAATGGAAATAGAAAAAATAACAGTTTTTGTTGAAAAATGTTAAGTTAAATTTATCACTTAAAATGAGCAAACTACAGTTACTCTTACAAACTTCAATAACCAATTGAAAGAAAATGTTAAAATTTCCACAACAAACACTTTTTTTTTAAACAAGATGATGTTTCAATGACCAAGTCATTATCTTTAAATGTAAATGTTAAGATATAATCATAAATCTGTTAGCTGAAATATGGACCCATCATACACCTAGCACAGCAGCTTTTTACCGTGTTCTCAAGTTTGAGTATTTCTAAGATAGAAGAAGACCTGAGATGTATTAAGTTTTTTATGTAAATAGTAATTACTTTATTCTTATTTATAGTTGTTGCAATTCTAATTCTCTGTAATACTACAGTGCTGTTTTTCTGCTCAGTGTCTTATAAAATACTCTAAAATGCCTATTTAACCCTTTATTATTTAATCCCCCCCATTATGTATTTTAATTTATGTACTACTCTTTATTATCTAACATTATTCACTCTTAGTTATTCTTATTTGTTTGAATTTACGACAATTTTAATTATTTTAATTTTGGCAAACAAGTTGAATCTAGTTAGTCAAGGTTACATCATCGCTACCATGTGTTGCAAGCTTTACCAAAATTAGATCGCATCACTGTTGCTATAATAGCCTTTCCTAACACTACAATTATTTTACGATAAATTCCCTTGAGCGAATTGGCTTTCTCAATCCGTATCAGCCGTATCAATCCGTATTATCGTGAAGGAGGATTACGCCGGACGACAGTTTCCTACATCGTTACTTTTGAATCACACATCTCAGTTGGGTTAGTATTTTACAGTACACGTCAGCTGTAATTGTTGATCTACGTTCCATAAAATCAACCAAAAATGATGCCCTATTCATCCCAAAAAACTGTATCTATCATTTTTTTTATTCGTGTACGGAGATTGCTTAAACTTTTTAGTTTCGGTGAACTTGAATGTGCCACTGCATTCACTGTTGTTTTGATTCTGCATTGGTGTACGATATTCACGTCTCATCGCCCGTAATAATGTGGGAAAACAAATCATCTCCATCTTGTCGATAGCGATCCAAAAACTGTTGTACACTGCACATTCTTTTCTCTTTGTGGTCAGTGAGCATTTTCGGAATCCACCTTGCACACAATTTGTGATATCCAAGCTTTTCTGTAACAATCCTGTAGATAGAGGCTCGTGTAACATGTGGAAATTCATTAGCCAGAGCACTAATCGTCAATCGCCAATCACATCACAGTTTTTGGTTCACTTTATTAATGATATTGTTGGTCTGAATACTGGGCCTAGCACTCCACTCTTTATCCTGTACATTTGTGCGGCCATTTTGAAAGTCTCAACACTATTTTTGAACCTTTCCTTCACTCATTATTGCAAGTCCATACACTAGGGACAACTCACGATTAATTTCAGCAGCCGAAGATCTTTATGCAATCAAAAATTTTATCACACCACACACTCCACAAATGGCAGGAGAAACTGTTGTCACGGCTATTGTGATCTAGATTCAGCGGTTGGCAAACGATTACTGAATCAAAACAGCTACTGTAGTCCCTTTGTAAATAGTTTAGATGGTGTTGCATGCGTGAAACCGTGTTTAGGCCTACCAACATTTAAATATAAGTCTACAGCCCTTCCTATTTGAATTTGCCTCATAGATAATAATGATAATAAAAACAAGTTATAAGTAGAATTCTTTATTATGAATATTGTTTATATCTTTATGTGGCCACATAAGTAATTTATATTGACCATGTACGATAGATAACTTAATGCTTACACATACTATGGCTGATAAAGGTGACAGTGAGTAACAAAAGAGCGTTGTAATTTTAAAATTGCAAGACTATAAATAAGAATTAAGGTCATTATTATTTACACAATTCGGAAAAGGTAAATAAATAATAACTTGTTTTCAGAGAAGGAATGTATTTTAGAGGTAAGGATGATAAACTTATTTGAATAAAAATCCATTTTAAAATGTAGTTTTAGATGTATGAATGTCATGATTGGGAAATAATTAAGTTCAATATAGTTTTGCTTTTTGTTTTAATGATAACATATATCATGGTAACTTTATTTTTAGTAAAATACATAATGTATGGTTTACACATTCAGATCTTTGTGTTAGATGAAGCTTTATTTCACAACTATACCCTTTACAAACCCAGCAAGAATAAGTTGTAGCTTAAATAATCTCTCAACATTCTTACAACTGTTATTAACTATTAATTGTTAATGTGTTGTTTTTCATACATTTATCGTTATTCTTGCACATTTTGTTTGTAGGCATGTATCCGCGCCAGTTGTCCAAGCTTTGGGTACTATTGCTAAAAGTATACAAAATGAATCTGAAAGGAATGAATTATTAATGCGACTCCTTGAATTATTTGTACAGATTAGTTTGGAAGGCAGCAAAGTTTCAGTAAGTGATGGATTATATTATATAATTAAAAAATATCAAATGAAAATAATAATCTTGTACAAAATGGACATTATTCTTTATTCAACTTTCAACTCAGCAATATATGGTGAATATTAATTGTTAGCAAAACAGTAAAGTTGAGTACTTTGAATATATACAGGAATACAAGTTCATTGGTGAGAAGCTCGTGTGACAGAGGGTTAAAATAGAAATGTAACAAACACTGTATTTTGGAAACTACTGACCGAACATTATGATAAATTGAACTTGACATTGTATGGATCATGGTGTAGACAGGTTTAATTCTTTTACCTAAGTCACAAGTTCTAATGGACCCAAAATTTCAAAAATAATTATCCCATAGTAATTCTCAAATCAGCTTTTTAATTCTTGAAAGTTTAAACTACTTCAACATTCCTTACTATTTATAACCAATTTTACTGATTTCTTATTTATTCAATAAAATAATCTTAAAATTAATTTGAGTTTAGTTTAACCAAAAAGATCCAAATAAGATTATTATCTTAATATATTATCTTTATTGTTACGTATAGGCCTATTGGTATGTTTTCTAATTTAGATGTAAAACTACAGCAAAAACTTTCTTTCAAGGAAAAAATATTTATTTAAAAAAAGGTAGTATTAACACAAGGTTCTTAATAATGTCATTCAAAGTTTCAATATATCTACATAAACTAAAAAACTTATTTATACTAGCTCTACTTCAGTCTATATCATTTGATGATGTTCTAGTTATTTCAAAAGTAAGAAAGGGATGTGTATATTTTTTAATAAATTTGAATTTTCAGTTTAAACCAAGATTTAATTTAATTTTGATAACCAAGTTAGTTAAATTGCATCACAAGTAACCGCGACAAATACAACCAATGAGAATTCTATATATTAAATCTCCAAACTAATTTAAAATATGTTTGGTTATTTTTAAAGCAACAGCTGATTGTGGACTTCAACGAAACATGTTAATATGGAACCTGTTCTTAACCAAAGTTAATAACTGAAACAAAACTCTGGTTATAAAAAAAAATCTGGGTCCATAACAGGTGATTAGAACCAAACCTCTCCCATTTTTAAATAATCAAACTTTATCAATCAACTAAAAATATGCTGGGTAAAAAATAGTTTAACTTGGTTCTAATCATAATTGAAATTTTTTTCTCCCAAATTTGATTTAAGATTTGATTTCTAAATTTTTGTGTTTAGTATTTCTGGAAGTTACAGTATTAATTACTAATGTCTTGTTATTCAATTTACTTATTCTAAGGAAGGTCTACAATAATCTAACCTGTCACAAATTTATATACAATAGTTTTTGGTAAAGTTAACCATTAATAGATCAGTCATATTTTGTACCACTAAAACTTTGGAGCTTATAAAGTATTTTTGTGAATATCTAGTTTCTAATTCTAATACAGGCTGTTAACTAATCATATTTGTTTATCATAAAGGGAACAGCATCAATGTCAAGGAGTATTGGTGCTAACCCTGGTGTTCTAATCCCTGTGATAGCTGACTTAGTAGAACAGTTAACTTCTATACAGCAGCCCAAACCTCGATTGCACAAACTATTCAGAGACTTTTGGCAATATTGTGCTATTACAGGATATACTGCAGAATCAAGTAAGCCAATTGTGTACATTGTTCATACATTGTTTTATTTTAACTCTTGCCAGTTTTATTTTTGTCTTCTATTAATTTTATTATTTTTATAGAGAAGGGGACATCCATCATGGACTTTGTTTCACCTGGGGGTTGTCCTCAGGTAGTGCCAGACTCCTATTGACAAAAACGATATTGGGTCTTTGCAGGTTCTCCAAGATATCAATTCTCTAGAAACATCTACTTAGCTAGGGTCCGTTTTCTACACTGCTTCTCTTTCCCTTCTTATAATGTCCATTACATGTTCTATCCGCGTCTACTTCATGACATCCTCCAGTATGTGTCTTGTTAGCATTTTTGTTTGTAGCTTGAACTTCTAACACGAACAATGCATGCATCACATCATCTTTCTCTGCCTTGCAAGTAATCCATGTATCTCTTTCCAATTTCTTAAACCTCCACACGTAGTAACAGAAGAAGCCATGTCCAGTTTAGGCCTGCATCAGGTAGTAGGAATCTTCCCATGAGCTCTACCTAACCACTTGCTTACATTTTTGATAAGAGCTTAAGTCCATCTTCCTCTTTCCTCATTTTCCCAGCACTTCTGCCAGTTTTGTAACATTTTCTCCATAGCATTTTTCTTTATCTGTTACAACTTTTTTTCTTTATCATTGTCGACTCCCAGTTTTCTGCATCTCCCCAATCATCAATTCATATGTATAACTTCTCTCCTCTCCCCCATCAATAAGTTAATTGGTGGCATTCCTACTAGGACTAAAGCAGCATTCATCGACACTGTACTATAGGAAGACATAATCCTCAGTGCTCCACAATGTTGGACCAACTGTTTCCGATACACAGCCTTACTCATGCTTTCTTCCCTAGCTGGTGCAACATATAGGTTTTGTATTTGCGGGACACTTTCCAACAATCTTTGTGCCTTGCCCACCTACATTCAGCATAAGTCTCACCAACTGTCCTATGACTTTTGAATCTTTCTTAGCTGCCTTCTCAATATGTGGACCAAACTTCAAGCACCTACCTCCAAGTAGGTGAGCTGCTTTGTCCACTAGATGGTTATCCCGTCTATTATGAGTTAGGTACCGTATCCTATACATTCGTCTCTTAGTTATCAGAATTGCCTCCGTTTTATTAATGGCCATGTCTAAGTTCTTGTTTCTGAGCCAACCTCTGGACAAAGTTGCGTCTATACTTTGCTTGTAGAACGTTATCACATTCTGCCTTGATAACAATTATTACATCATCACCTTTAGTCACTCTGGATGTAATATTATACTTTCGACATTGACATCAAAAAGTACCACTGATGTAGTATTTCATTCTATATTATCGTGTAATTTTATTCCATTTGAAGTAGGTTTAATTATGTCCAGGTCTTAGTTTATCAAGTATATAGGCTTATTATGACAAAGTTTATCAAAATAATGGCTTACATTTTGTTTGTTCCTTTTTATTATTTAGTTATACAAAAATAAATTTCCACTGTATAAATGGCATACAGATAATAGACAACATCCTCAAATCCACTTTTTTGGTTCAAAAATACCTAAAATAGGTTATTCCTGCAATAACTCAAGGTCAAATTTCTTTATCTATTACATTTTCTCTATACTACGCCAGGTTGAGTAATTTCATAAACCTGGCCACGATATATAAATACATACCATGGACCTGATAATGCCAGTAGTATTTTAAAAAATGCCGGGGGAAAAATCTGGCTCTTACATGATTTCTGAGAGCACACTTATAATAGTGTAATTAGCTATTGGTAGAGTTATAATCTTATTTTGTTCTTTTGGGTTTCAAATTTGTCATCCAAAATAATGAAGAGCAACATTGTGGACTAATTTGCAAACATCTTTATTTTTTATTAGATGCTTATAATTTTAAATTCTTTCAAACAATAAAGGTAAAAAAACTCATTTTCTTATGTTAAACTTAACCATGTTATGTTTAAAAGTTTTTCCAAATAAGTTAAAATGAAAGCACAAATTCAAAAATGAATATGTAGTGTAATTGTTGTCAGGCATTAGATGATACTTCTCAATTCCAAATTAAGAGTATATTAAATTTTCTTTGCAGGTCTTTGGCCTGTCAAATGGTACGAAGGTATTAAGAAAATAGCACAGAAATCACCAACTCTTGTAACTCAAATTTCATCACGATCTGATATGCGAGAGTTGCAGTACTCTTCTGTTGTTAGAAGTGCGGATATATCTTTGGTATGTAATAGTTTATAATTTGTTATTCTCTCTTTGTGTTCACTAACTTTTTCACAGAAAAAGAATAATTTCCAGTGATAAAAAATAGTTTTCATTTTTGTGAAAATACTTATTTGAAATCTTTGAAAAGTAGGTTATTCATAGAAAAACTATAGATTAAGAAGTATATAAGAGTGTTTAAACTCTACTCTTTTACATATTATCTCGTGCATACATAAATTTAATAAGTCAAGTTAACGTGTCAAGTTCAGAACAGTTTCAACAATATAATGGCCTGCTATCCCAAAGCGATGAAGGTAGTCCCCCATGTCAAGTCTAAAACAGCTTCAACAAAATAATGATCTGCTATTCCAAAGCGATGAAGGTACTTCTCCATGCCAAGTTCAGAACAGATTCTTCAACAAAATAATGATCTGCTATCCCAAAGCGATGAAGGTAGTCCCCCATGTCAAGTTCAAAACAGCTTCAACAAAATAATGATCTGCTATTCCAAAGCGATGAAGGTACTTCTCCATGCCAAGTTCAGAACAGATTCTTCAACAAAATAATGATCTGCTATCCCAAAGCGATGAAGGTAGTCCCCCATGTTGAGTTCAAAACAGCCTCAACAAAATAATGATCTGCTATCCCAAAGCGATGAAGGTACTCCATGCCAAGTTCAGAACAGCTTCTTCAACAAAATAATGATCTGCTATCCCAAAGCGATGAAGGTAGTCCCCCATGTCAAGTTCAAAACAGCTTCAACAAAATAATGATCTGCTATCCCAAAGCGATGAAGGTACTTCTCCATGCCAAGTTCAGAACAGATTCTTCAACAAAATAATGATCTGCTATCCCAAAGCGATGAAGGTAGTCCCCCATGTCAAGTTCAAAACAGCTTCAACAAAATAATGATCTGCTATCCCAAAGCGATGAAGGTACTTCTCCATGCCAAGTTTAGAACAGCTTCTTCAACAAAATAATGATCTGCTATCCCAAAGCGATGAAGGTAGTCCCCCATGTCAAGTTCAAAACAGCTTCTTCAACAAAATAATGATCTGCTATCCCAAAGCGATGAAGGTAGTCTCCCATGTCAAGTTCAAAACAGCTTATTCAACAAAATAATGATCTGCTATCCCAAAGCGATGAAGGTAGTCCCCCATGTCAAGTTCAAAACAGCTTCAACAAAATAATGATCTGCTATCCCAAAGCGATGAAGGTAGTCCCCCATGTCAAGTTCAAAACAGCTTATTCTACAAAATAATGATCTGCTATCCCAAAGCGATGAAGGTAGTCCCCCATGTCAAGTTCAAAACAGCTTCAACAAAATAATGATCTGCTATCCCAAAGCGATGAAGGTAGTCTCCCATGTCAAGTTCAAAACAGCTTATTCAACAAAATAATGATCTACTATCCCAAAGCGATGAAGGTAGTCTCCCATGTCAAGTTCAAAACAGCTTATTCAACAAAATAATGATCTGCTATCCCAAAGCGATGAAGGTAGTCTCCCATGTCAAGTTCAAAACAGCTTATTCAACAAAATAATGATCTGCTATCCCAAAGCGATGAAGGTAGTCTCCCATGTCAAGTTCAAAACAGCTTATTCAACAAAATAATGATCTGCTATCCCAAAGCGATGAAGGTAGTCCCCCATGTCAAGTTCAAAACAGCTTATTCAACAAAATAATGATCTGCTATCCCAAAGCGATGAAGGTAGTCCCCCATGTCAAGTTCAAAACAGTTTATTCAACAAAATAATGATCTGCTATCCCAAAGCGATGAAGGTAGTCTCCCATGTCAAGTTCAGAACAGCTTCTTCAACAAAATAATGATCTGCTATCCCAAAGCGATGAAGGTAGTCCCCCATGTCAAGTTCAAAACAGCTTATTCAACAAAATAATGATCTGCTATCCCAAAGCGATGAAGGTAGTCCCCCATGTCAAGTTCAAAACAGCTTATTCAACAAAATAATGATCTGCTATCCCAAAGCGATGAAGGTAGTCCCCCATGTCAAGTTCAAAACAGCTTCAACAAAATAATGATCTGCGATTCCAAAGCGATGAAGGTATTTCTCCATGCCAAGTTCAGAACAGCTTCTTCAACAAAATAATTATCTGCTATCCCAAAGCGATGAAGGTACTTCTCCATGCCAAGTTCAGAACAGCTTCTTCAACAAAATAATGATCTGCTGTCCCAAAGCAATGAAGGTACTTCTCCATGCCAAGTTCAGAACAGCTTCTTCAACAAAATAATGATCTGCTATCCCAAAGCGATGAAGGTACTTCTCCATGCAAAGTTCAGAACAACTTCTTCAACAAAATAATGATCTGCTATCCCAAAGCGATGAAGGTAATCCTCTATGTCAAGTTCAGAAAAGCTTCTTCAACAAAAAAAATGATATGCTATCCCAAAGCGATGAAGGTACTTCTTCATGCCAAGTTCAGAACAGCTTCTTCAACAAAATAATGATCTGTCCTCATCCAAGATTCAGTCCATTCCTTTTTATAAATTCAATTTGACTTAAAAGTCTACATACAAAAAACTATATGAACTAAATTAAAATAAAAACAAAAATATATAGAAATATACAGAAATCATTATAAAGAATAGAGATTTATTGAGAGTTCAAGCAGTGTTTCTAAGTTACTAAAGATTATTGCAGCTGACAGCAACAGTGGGAACCACGTCATTGGCATAGTGGAATTGTTGCTAACCTAAGAAGTCGCCATAGCAACGCCTAGTTATATGGTATCAGCTTCAAAATTTTAAATAAGTCTTAAGCTATTTACAGGTACTAAACTTGTATTTACCTGAATTCTGTTGGATGATTTTTGAACTACATACTATGCAATACCTTGAAGTGAGTTTTGCGTTAATCCATGGTTATGGCGATTGGAGCAATGTTGTACATAGAATCTATATGGCATGCAAATGATTAAGTGTTTGTAGTGAGTTGGTGTAGTGTTTGTTGTTGTTCTTGACATTTGAATTTTACAAATAAACTTTAAACAAGAAATAGTTTCATGTTTTGCTTGTCGACAGGTACTCGCCGAAAAGAAACAGTCTAAGAAAAAAGTAAAAGGTCATAATTTAGTAAGTTATCTTTTTTAAAAATATATTTTCCTTTATATATTATAATATCAGATTTGTACAGATAACAGCTTCTTCTTTTTTAAGTTTAAAATATTATTTTCACTAGCTAAAACTAACTTAACCTAATGCCACATGGAGTCACAACCCTTCTGAGTTTAGAATGTTAAAATTATTCACTTTGATATTGTTTTATTTAAATTAAACAATTAGTCACAATATTGATATATTTAAATACTCTTTCAGTAATAATAATTTTGACAAGATATACCTGTTTGAAATCTACTGGCCAAGCAAACTACAAATGTTATTCTTTCACGTGCAATTTCTGCCAGGGAATTGTTGATACCCAGATATATAAAATATATTTGAAAAGATGCTAAGAACATAAACGGCTTGAAACAGTCTAGAGCTTAGAAATTACAACAAAGAAAGTCTTTGCTGTACTACATTAATTTTTATGAAATGGTATATAATACAAATTATATGATGTCTAGTTTAAGTCCTCCCTCCCCCATTCTCTTTGGCTAAGCATACAAGCAATTGTAATTTTATTCTTCAAAGTTTTGTGTACAATATGTAAACTCATTAAAATTGTCACTTGGATTTTAAAAACTAAACAATATTTTTCTAATTTCAGACTCAACTGCAAGATTTTAAGACGCAGATTTTGACACTTCTTGAAAATCCACCTGATGTAATTACATTTGTAAATAAGATGACATTTGCTGAGTGCACTTATTTGTTGTCTGTCTATTGGTTAGAGACTCTAAGAATAGAGAATTCCATTAAACCTAGTCTTCAACCAATGTTGGAATATCTCATGGACGGTACGATTCTTAAAGACAAATGTGGCATGTGGCAATGTCTTTTAAGGTAAATATTTGATACGTTGCCACTATGTGGTATATTTAAGACAAGATTAAATAAAAATCCAACTTATAGCATATTAATATTTTTAAGGTACTACCGCAGGGTTTAAAAATACTAAATTAAACAATATTATAGTAAAAGAAAACTGTTGACTGCGTAATAATTTGGAAAAGAACAGAAACGCACTAGCTGTATGATATCAACAGAGTTGCTTTCTATTATAGTTACTTCGACAAAATTTAACTTTTTACCCTGATCACATATAAATCATTTAACCAAGATTTTGCTTGGCAATAGTTTTAGAGGAACAAAATTTGTCTATAGTCCTCAAAGCCTAGTCCATGCAACGTTTTGTAGTGTTTCACCAATGTTATGTCTGCACAAGAAACTGTGCAATTATATAAACTGGATAGTACACGAAGATAAAACACTGAGAGACTAAGAGCATAGTTGTTTAGATGTGATATTTTGATAACAAAAATGTTGATACATTTTCAACAACCTGTTGAGCTGTAGATAGGTGATAGTTAAAAATTTGTTGTTTCTGTAACAGACACCAAGTCAGAACATTACAAATGCTTCTTTACCAACAAAAACATATCCAAGAACTCTTTGAGTTTGAAATCCATGTTTTAAGTTATTTCAGCTGACTTCAGATGCTCCACACAATTGATGAAGTAACCTAGAACTGTAAAATCTATCTTTTTAGTAACTAATATTTGAATGTCAGATCCAATTGAAAATTTTAAATTTGTTTTCTCTTTGCAAGAAACTGCAAACATTTACCAATATAGTACTTCTTCAATGATGGGTTCCACATACCATTTTGTAGAAAAATGGTATGAAAAGTTGTATATTTTTAAGATATTTAAAAACTGCAACTTGTTTACATAGTCTGTCATAACTGAGCAAAAAAAGTTGCGTGTGAATCATGACTCATAAATTTAAAAACAACAACTTTCATTAGCATTGGTGATAACCTAACAGGAATTTAAATTTAAGTGTCAGTACATAAAGAAATAAGCTATTAATATTATATTTGATTAATTTTTTTTATTTAAAAACTAAATATTAAGATACATGAAGTAAGTATCATGTTGACCAAATTAATGTATTAATATTATTTTATTATTTCAGAGTTGCAGATAGAGTGTTTACCAAGTTTCTTAATGTCATGTCTACAAAACCTAAAAGTGAAAGTCGAGATCGTGAACTAGAGTTGCACGCACAATTTCTTTTAATAAACTTCAATCATATACATAAACCTATAAGACTTGTTTCTGATAAATACTTATCAAGATTAGTTGACAGGTTCGTATGACTTTAATAACGTCTTGAAACTAAGTTGTTCCAAGTTTATGTTAGTTTAAGTTATGATATAAAGATTAAGTCCATGTATAATATAATATATTCTGGTTCCAATTTGTTATATTAAATTACAATTCTATGCTATGATTTAAATTACAATTCTAATCATTATTGTGGCTGGTTTAGTTGAAAAAAATTCAACATTAATAGTTTATGTTTTTATTATTTTTGTTCTATGTGAATCATAGCAGATTAAATATATAAGTCATTAAGTGACTTTTACTTCCTGAATGGTTGTTGGTTTATAAATATTAGGGATTAGCTTACCGATTAATCGTAATCGATGATTATTATGATAATCAGCGATTCATAACTCTCTTATCCATTAGAGCTCACCACAAAATAAAGTGAGCTATTCAACTACTTCAATATCTCTTCAGTTAAAAGTTATTGCATTCCAAAGATAAAAGAAATATAAAAAATAGGGATAGTTTATAATTAACTAGTAACATAACATCAACATGATTAGGCCTAAGAAACACAAGGCTGTTTGTGTCATATCAATCAATGTTAAACAGTGGGTATAAAGACTCAACATCAAGCAGTGCCTGCGTCGTGTGGCCGTCGATGTGACATTCGAGAGGCGTTCTGTCAAATACAAGTATCAATCAATGCTTCGTAATTGTTGCAACCAAGACGTGTAACTGAGCCTGACAAATGAGTTGTGCGATGCTAAAAAAAATAAAATTAATAATAATAGAACAAATTAAATATTGAGTAAATTCAATAAACATAACATATTCATTATAATTATACTATTTCGTTTTAGTATTATATTGGCCTAACACTAGAGTTTTGTAATATTGAAATTATGTTATTAAAAGGTCTATAAATTATTATTGTAATAATATCATGTATGGGTATTTTAGCAATATACATGTATTTTTTTAAGTAATTCTATTAAATAGTTCAATGAAATGGGGCTAGACATCCTTATTAAGTTAAAACATATCTCCTGGAAAATGCAGCGTTGGGAAATCACGAAATGTAGCAGTGTCGAGTTGAGGTGGTGGATGTTGCCATTTCTTGTGAACAGTATTGAAAATTTACGCATGGTTGGTCGATTCAACATAAACCGTCTCGTGTGTTTTTAGCCTAGTACAGATTACTATCAGTACTATCAGTACAGATAAGTATCAGTAATATTGACAATCACTAATTAATTTATTAGAAAAAGGTTATCAAGATAGCATTTTTTTGTGAGGACTAAAATATATATTAATACCATCATAACGGTTAGTTACGATAAGTGTAATCATCGATTCATACTGTCCGATTCAGGCTTGACAATTAGAATTCACCATAAAATAAAATAGGGATATTTTTAACACTAAGCTATTCCATTTAGATCTCTATTCCAATAATTAATGAATAAAATATATAAGGTATATTAGCCGATTATTCAATGTTAACAAAGATTGTTACATAATTATCCTCTATAGATTACAAAGCAAATGCACCGGTAATATTGACAACCACTACTCATGAAGCCAGAAATAGGTTATCAACTTCTCTGCGGTTTTGCTTTTTTTTGCCATTTTATTTCTGAGCAAAAACACTTTAATTTGAATGTAAGGAAAGCAAAACTACTTGTTCTTCTTTTTTGTTTAGGTTCCCCCATCTTCTTTGGAATAGATGCATGCTGTGGAGTATGCTGGATATTCTTCAGGTTTTGTCCTTCTCTTTAGAGATGGATTCCAATGAAGTTGTTTCTAGTATTAAAGTACCAGATGTACCTTTTAGTTTGCTTATTGTTGATACTTTGGAAGCCAGAGAGGTTTGTCTTTCTTATCATTACTAGATCTTTAAAAAAAAAAAAAAAAAAATTTAATTACTTGTGAAAAATAAATAGCTTATTTTAAATTAATTTAATCTAAAATTATGAAAATTTGTTCAAATATTGTTTATTTAATACTTTCAGTAAGTAAGGGCTTGAGTGCATTTTTATATTTGAACCAACACCACTTTTAAATCATCAGTCTGCACTCCTCCTCTGTTTCAACTATATGATAGTAATTAGTTTAGATTTTGTATGGATAGGGGACACAGGCTTACCTTGGAAAGTGGTCCTTGGTGGACCTAATAGTCCACAAATAAGAAAACACAGAAAAAAAACACTAAAGTTGTGAAATATTTCGTAAACACTGTTCATTTTCTCAATTAGTAGAGAGTATAAAAAGAAGACTGAATTGTACTAACACTGACTGATTTTATTGTGAAATATTTCAAACTGTATTTTGTGTGTGTGTGTTTTCTTATTTGTGTACTATTAGGTAATACCAAGGACCACTCTCCAAGGTAAGCCTGTCTCCTATCCATACAAAATATAAACTATTTGGCTATGCGCCCTATTAAACTCTAATCTGATAGTAATTATTAACTCTTGTGTTTACATTGTTTAAGCAGGTCTTCTTACAAATATTGATTAAACACGCCATAGAATGTGAAAATAAAACTTTTCAATACTAATCATATTTAATGTTTTCTTTAAAACAAAAAGAGTTGTTGATAAAAAATAATTTTTAATTTGAGAAGTCAATGAAATAAATTGGAATGGAAAATAATTATTAAGTAAGTTTTGGTTGTGAGTATAATTATGACGGAGAAATAATTGTTTTAGATAATTATTGTAAGATATTACATTAGGTTATTACATTAGTTGTTTCTTAAAAATATATTTGATGAACTCTTTAGTCAGCATTTTTTAGGAAATGGAGAGCAGTACATATTTGCGACCTAAAGGGTATATTTGAACAAAATTGTTAGAATTATTTTTGAAAAAAAAAGTAAAAATATTTGAGTTTTGGCTTTATGACAGAAACTCAAAAATATTGTGTCTAGTATCAGAGATAACGCAAAATATCAGATATTTTATTATATGTGACGGTTGGCATTAACAATACTACTGCTTGTAATAACTATACCTGCCTAATAATATTGGTTCATAATTAATGCATATTTTAATGGTTTTTTTAAAGGTTATTCGTTAGGATGTATTTATTAGAGCTGATTTTAATGTTCTTGAACAGTTTTATTGGATTATTTTAACTTAAAGTGATTAAGGATTAAAAAACAATAATTTTGTATTAGCATAAATAGTACTATTAACTAAGTGACTATTAACTATTAACTAAGTGATTAGTTTATTATCTATTCGTGTAAACAGCGTAAACGATATAGTCATGTGGTTTGATCGGTCTGTTTGAGTTTGCACAGTTAACTAAGCTTTCAGTTAGCTTTCATTAATAATTGTGTAAATATTAATTTTATATTAAATAGTATTACAGTAGAACCTCTCTTAACCGGTCTAGTCGGGACTGACACCCGGGCCGGTTGCCCGTTTGGCCGGTTAATCCGAGGTTCCCGTTAAACTCGTCACAAAGCTTTTTTTACAGATTCCCCTCTGTCAAGTCTTTTAAAACACATTTAACCGCGTCTCAAACGAAACCAACACACGCTTCCGTTTTCGTAACTCGCTCTTTTTTATTTACTGTACATATACTGTACGTAGATCATAACCAGTCAAAGACAAGAAGAAAACTGAAAATAAATGTTATATTTTCCATAATGTTACTAAATTGATTCGTGGAAAAAAAGCGGCTCATCAAACGTTTTTGCCTTTGTATGTCTGCTATACCGACGGATGCCAATGCCGCAGTGTTTTTACACTGCCGACAATGGGATACCGCTATCGACAAAGTCGTTTGACTCGCCGCCGCTTTGGTGTTTCAATTACAATTTATTTTCGGAAACTCTCATCGAACCAGTACACTACAATATAGGCCGGTTAATCAGAGGACCGGTTGATCCGAGGCTGGTTAACAGAGGTTCTACTGTATTAGCATTTATTAATAATGTAAATAACATTGTAGATTTATTAAGCAAGTAGCGTGCTTAAATCCTACAAACAAAAAAGAAAAAGTTGTCATTAACAAACAACAGTAGTTTGATTACAAATGTTTAAATTCTAAGCATCAATATTTTAGGCTGTTAAATCTGTTTCGGGAAAAAAATTTCAGAAGTAGTAGTCATATGTACAAGCTGGGAGGGGAGGGGGTGCCTTTAAAACTATATGTTGTATTAAAAAAAAATGTCACTGCAAAAATGTGATAAATAATTTGAGTAATACTTAGAATATAAAACAATTTTGGAGCTCTATCAATAGCTACAAAATTAAAAATTATAGACCGACAGGTAATATATCTATGAACGAATGGGTGAGACATTTAAGTCATTGTTAGGTACTCACCTTTTAACAGATAACAGATTTTTATGTTGAACCATATATAATCAGATTTGTTTCTTGATAATGAGTTTTCGATGTTGGAATTAAGATCGGTTCTAGCTAGAGCAAAAGTAATAAAATAAAGCCTTGGGTTTTGAGAGGGTAGCATACAAATTTTATAAAAACAACTCGGGATTATTTTTACAAAACTTATTGAAAATTTATAATAGAATTTTTTTAAATGGCAAAGTTCCATATTATAGTTTTCAAAAATTCTATTTTTCCTTTATACAAAAAGGGGGATTTGGATAAAGTTGAGGATTATCTTTCATTGACTGTATTATTAAATTATTTACAAGTTTGCTGCTTGATAGGCTTAACAGATGGGTACCTGATTGTAGAATTCTTACCAAATTGCAGGCAGGATTAGAAAAGATCGATAATATTTTTACTTGTCTAGTATGATTAAAATAAGATTGGCAACAACAAAGCAAAAGCTGTATTGTTGTTTTTGTTTATTTTGCATCTGTGTTTGATACAATAGACAGAAAAGTATTGTTTTTTAAATATTTTGTTTAGGAGTCTTCACCAAAATTGTACCCATTCTTAACAAATTTATACAAGGAAACAAAGGTGTGTGTTGAAAGGAAGGAGTTTCTCATTCTTTTGAAATAGAAATGGAATTAAAAGGCAGTGTTGTTTACTTAATCCATTATGATTATTTTTGTTTATAAATGATTTGGCTTATATTTTAGAAGTGTAGAAGGGGACTATATTTTTGAGACATATTGTGTGAGATTGTTAATGTACACTAATGATATTATGATTCATTTGTTAAATCTGTAATGTGTTAACGGTGCTTAGGAGTATTAATGTGTTACATTAGGGTGTTAACGGCAATGAAGAATATAACATGAATTGAAGGGGTATTGAACCTATTTATAAAACACCTCAAAACAGTCCTAACTTTGTGGGAGTATTTGTAGATTTCCAAATCGAAACAAGTTTGGAAACCAGTTTAGAAAAATGTTTTATTTATACTTTACAGATGTATATAACTACATCCTCCGTGTAATGATTCTTCCTAATATTTTTTTGATGTCCAGACTGGAGAGGTCTGTGGAGTAAATATAATATTTCTATTGATTACAGTCTTGTGGCAATCAGTAGTTGAAAAGACCAAATATATATATATATATAGAGTCGGCATAAGATTCAGAGAGAAATGTTTATTCCACCCAAACCAATCAAGTATCATCAGCTATACACGTCTCTTGACCTTGATCTTTGAAATAGACATTATTGGCAGGACAGTATTGAGAAAGAATCAATATCATAGGCTTTTAAAGCTAGATCAGAAACTGTCAACCATAATTTTAAGCCATGGATTAGGGACAAAATCTACTTGTGTTCCATGTGCAATCTGCTGGATAATAAAACAATATTCCACTTTATTGTTAGGTGTCCTATTCTGTCTTATATAAGAAAAAATGTTTCTATTATTCGGAATAGAGTATGAATAGAGTATGTCTTGTTGACCCGGTTGTCCAATTCTATATCTTAAATATTTATGAACAGATTTGAATGACATTTGATACAACAGACTTTTAAATATTTAGTCAAATATATTCATTTAAATCAAAAATGCATGGTGCTCCTGTAAGAAAAAACAGAAAAACGTAGATTGTATTGTTAACTCAAACCCGTTTTATCTATGATTTGTCATATGTAGCCCTTAGTGCCTTAGACAAAATTTACTGGTCACCATGTCTCCAAAATTTACGGTTTGAGAGATATTGATAATAAACCAAAATTAAGCCTTCGTCATTAAGATTGAATTTGTCCAAATTAGAAACACAGATTTCAATGATATTTTTTTGAAATATTTATATTAGTAACCTAAATCGTAAACGAGCAGATTGTAAATGGAAATTCTAGTGATATAAAAAAATTTAAGTAGGAAATCTTGGTCCTGACTGGCTTCATAAATAAAGGAGACAGGTTTTATGCAGCTTCTATTACAAGGAGACAGCTTCCATTCTTACAGGAAATGTTTGCTGCTTGGCAGGTAAGTTGTGTAGTTTTTCAATTAATCTCTGAGAGCTCTTAACATGTTTGGGCTAGTCTGCCTATTTTAATTCATTGTTTTATTTTACTAATGAAATTAATATGATGGATATCCAAACAGTAAGTTCAGTATATAAAATTGACGCTACGATGTTACACCCGATGTTGTTGCCAAGTTAGTTGATTCACTCACTAACCCCATTTTCAGACATTCGTGGAGGGCATATGCATAGTGTTTGTTAACTTCTCATGTTTTTGGCTGAAAAGTACACTAGGTTTTAATAATGTACAATCTCATTTAAAAATGACAACCTGTAAGAAGAATGTCACTTATCTGGACAGTATTAATAATCCAGATATTATTGTCCAATTCTGCTTGTTACTTATATATAGGCACAAAAAATCCACTGGGGTCTAGAGTTCATATTTTTAATTTAAAACAAATTATTTAAAGCAAAAATACTGTTGGCAAGGAGTTTACAATATAACACATCTTTTAAATGTATTTCATTAATTTCTAACATATCAGATGGTATTTTAAGGAATTTTTGCCCCTCGTTCATCAACCAATTGTGGCATAGGCCAGGGGGTATGCTTTTATTAACATTTTCATTTAGATTCCCTGTTATTTTCTTTACTGCCTTTTCCAGAGCTGAATTATTTGTGATGGTCAATACTTATTTATAACTGATTTTTGTTTAGTCACTTTAAATTGTTATCATTTGCTGTCGTTATTTTAGGCTTTATTCCTTTATCTGTTAATTTTGTTCAATAATACGTTAATATGTTTGGTTTTATAAATATAAAAAATGTTACAGATTATTACAAATGATTTTGCAGCCCGTAGTCTAGGAATACTACAAGAGGCTATGAAGTGGGCGTCACCAACTATTAGATCACATTTACAAGATTATCTGAACCATGTTTCTACATCAGAACAATGGCATCATACAGGGCTAGCTCTTGCTACTGAGAGTATCTTGTCGTCCAAGGAACTGAATCTCCATTCTGCTCCACTTCCTGTAAGTTATTTTATGTGCTGGGTATTCAAAGCATCATTATAGAATGTTCAGAACATAATTTCTCTATCTACATAATATATAAAACAATATCTTTCTATCTTTCTGTTTGGTTGTAAATCAAATGTTCACTAACTGATCTGATTTTTGTTTTTTTATCCCCTTTTCTACGTATATCTGATCAGGTTTTCGTGTAGGTTTGAATCAGTAGTTCTCAAATTATAGCAATATTTGTTTGCACAGGTATTATGAAAACCAGAATTTTTGTATACATTTTACTTCTGCAATGATTTAAAAAAAAGTTCACTTTTAATTAACTTTTAAATTATGTAACAACTTTGTGACTGACAAAAATTTATGCTGAAAATTTTAATTGTTGCTGTTCAGTAATTGATGACGATGACATTGTAACATTGTATTTATTTTAATAGCTTATGAAATCCAAAGCATATTTTGAAAAATAACATGTTCTAGCAAAGCTCAGTTATTAAGTTAGTAATATATTATAGTACAGTGCTTATACATTAATGACAGAACAATATTTAATTTCTTATTGTTGTAATTAATCATTTGTTGTGTTATTTTGTTTATTGTAGATCAAATATCCAAGGAGTAGTGTGCCAATATTCACAATAAGGAAAACAAAAATTCCCTAATGCTCAAAACAAGAAACAAAACTAAGATTGTAATAAACCCATTATGTTTATTATATTACCTTTATGTACATTTCGATGACATCCTCAGAGGTTTACTTCTGAGGATGATGACTATGTCATCGAAATGTACATAATATACATACTAATGTAACAAACATACTGGATTTATTACAATGTTCTTTATGTTTCTTGTTTTTGTGTTTTGGGGAATTCTTGTTTTTCTTATTGTTTATTGTAGTTTAACCCTATTGGCCCTGCACGTCCAGCGCGCCTTACTAGCTTAGACCGCCGTGGCTGAAATCACCGTTTTAGTAGTACTCTATACAAATCGTTCTAAAAACCATGCTATTGAAGTTAGAACAATAATTTTTTTTATTATTTTTGTTTTTAGCTATACTATAGGATAAACATATCAAAACAAAGTTTCATTAAATTTTATATATTCAAAAAGTACTAAAACCTAAAACAAATTTTTTTTTTTACAATTTAATTTTTATTTTGAACTCAAAAATCAATATTAACAAAAAATATTTACACATAATTTTTTTAATTTTTATTAAAGTAAATGTACTAATGGAGACCTGTAAAAAATTTCAAGAAAATATAATGATAAAAAACCAAGCAATGAACTATTTTCTAAAACATGGAAAAATCAATTTACAACATATTTTTACCTTATGTAATACAGAGTCAATGGTGCAAACTCTGTAGATGTTTGGACAGTTAGTGGTGTAGGTTTGTACACTTTTTAACACAAGTAAAACGTAAATAAGTAACCTAGAAACATATAAAAAACTGGAAACTAAAAATATTTACACTATTATGTACAACATTATTTATGTTCAGACACTTTCTCTTTTTAACACCTGTGCTTAGTCAAGCACATGGGATGAACTCCTTTGTTACAATTTTTGCAAGCATAACAAGTTTTCTTCCTTTTGCCTCCAGAACTGGTACTTTGAACACTACCTACTGAACAATTAAGCTGTTTATTTTCTGCTAAAAGGTAAAGAGGCTCATCACCAAAACCTGTATGTTGGTGTCGGGTGGGGGTCGTCGAGCCATTCCTCATTGATCGCTTCAATAATAGAAATTTAAAATTTTAGCCTAGAAAGAGGATTATCTGAGTTAATTTTATAAAGAATCTACAGGTTCACAATCATCCTAGAAAACATATTAGGCATCTCTATCTGCTTAAATAACAAAAATATAGCCATATTACGAAAGGTCCCTTTACAAGGACGTCATAGATGAAAGGGTTAAAATAATAAAAACAGTATAAATAATTCTTGAGTGTTAAGATTTTGATAAAAGGTTTAATTGTTATTTATTGTCTATGGTATATTTATATAATTTGAATGTATTTTGTGTTTTTAAACTGTATGCAATACTTAATATATTATTTAAAGGTATTATGAAAGGCATTTATTATAACCAATTAATTTTGACTTGGCTATCTTTGTAAAAATTGTTTCCAGGAAAAAAATATTGTTATTATTATTATTAGGTTGATCTGAAACACATACTTAATTAATCAATCTTAATAACTAAGTAATATTAGATTTTGTATGGGTAGGAGACTCAAGCTTACCTTGAAAAGTGGTCATTGGTCCTGTATTACCTAGTAGTACACAAATAGAATAACACAGGGATTTTGTAAACCCTGTTCACTTTCTCAATCACTAGAGAGTATGAAAAGAAGTATTCTATAGCTTGTGTTTCTTATCTGTACAAAATCTAAACATAATAGGCTATGTGCCCTATTAAACTCTAACTCAATATTATTTTTACAGACAAGAACACTTGAAAAGAGGCCAAATTGTGTTATAAGTGATACTTCTCGATTCATTTTATCCCTTGCTTTACGTAGTAAATTTTCTGGTCAAGTAGTTGGAATGCTGGGTTCAGGTATGCCAGTCGATAAGATTGTGAATAATGCTGTGGAAGAAGTGTGGAATGCCTGTAGAGATAATTCCAATACACAGCATCATACTGCTTTATGGAGAGCAACTGCTTTATTGATATCAATTGACGGTAAGGTGAATATGAACCAGCATGTTGTTAATACATTCATTTTACAAATTTTTCTCTCTTTGTAGCATATTCTTAAAAAGTGTTTACGGTCTTAGATACACCTAGAAGCTTGCTGCATGCTGTAGCTTGGTCACAAATAGAACTGTTTACTGAGGTTGCTATGGGAACTGCTGTTGAATGTTGGCAATGGTTGACTACATCAAAACCCGATCTTGAGCTTCCATTCTTACAGGAAATGTTTGCTGCTTGGCAGGTAAGTTGTGTAGTTTTTCAATTATTCTCGGGGAGGTCTTAACGTGTTTGGGCTAGTCTGCCTATTTTAATTCATTGTTTTATTTTACTAATGAAATTACAGTAGAAGCTCTTTTAACCGGCATTCTAACAACCGGCAATTTCTACTAACCGGCATCAGCCAAGCCACTCACGGTCGGTTTTTTCCGGTTATGTTCGGGCGGCTGACAGGCCTCGACTGACATTTCCCGCCAGTGCAGTGACTACGTGCGCCGTCATCCAGTGTTTGTCTGCTTCATAAGTAACACTTTATTTTCTTCATAATGTCAACATCGTTGTAAACATTTATACATACACAAACTCCAAATTCAGTAATTTCGCGCACTGTGTGACACTACATCCAACTTTTGCAAATTAGTGTGCTCTATTACTGTGTCTTTAGAAAGTATTGGCATTTAACCTTTGAATATCATGTATTTACTAAAATTAGTTATTAAAAAATATGTAATACACACAAAAAAAAAAAAAAATTGATTCCTACATCGGAGTTACCGCTTTCATCACTAGCGGTATCACTTTCACACAAACAGTTATGAATATCACTTGAATTGACAAGTTCACTCATTATTATATGGGTAATACTACACTAAAAACACTACTGATACACTAAATAATCATAAAATCAATTGTATTTACCAAAATAATATAGACAAAAACACTAAACAACAATTCACTGCCGGTATTGATTTTCACTAACATTGATTTTTCTTATAACCATCGATAAAATTGTGCAAAATGAATAGAGCGTCTTTTACTCAGAGTTACTATATAAAATACATGTAGTTTGGATAAAAGTTACCGTTGGTATATCGATTTTAGCAAACCTTGTATAATTAGATCGCGATCGCGACTTTAGCACTGTGGCCGTGGCAAAATAGATCGCGATCGCGACTTTTAGCACTTAGAGGGTTTTAAAAACTAGATACGCTCGATTTTCCGGCAAAATCGGATATGCGGCATGGCCCTGGTCCCGACCATGCTGGTTAAAAGAGCTTCTACTGTAATATGATGGATATCCAAAAAGTAAGTTCAGTATATAAATATTGACGCTACGATGTTACACCCGATGTTGTTGCCGAGTTAGTTGATTCACTCACTAACCCCATTTTCAGACATTCGTGGAGGGCATATGCATAGTGTTTGTTAACTTCTCATGTTTTTGGCTGAGAACAACGATCATCCCTTTACAGCCAAGATTAATTAATTAATTTAATCATTAATTTTAAATATAATTTACAATTTCATGGTCCCCAACAATAAGTAACCATGATCTACTCTACTAGTTTGTAATAAGAAAGCGGAAAAAAACCTATGACCCCATTAAAATGTATTTAAAAAGGATATAGAAGGATTAAATCATGGCTTGCTGGAAGCGTCCGCCATGAACTGGACTTAGAGAGGAACCGAAGAGCACAGTCAGTGCAGTGTCTCTCCCTTTCTTAGTAGCCCGCATGATTCAGGCTCAAAGCAAACTAAGCTTGGTTTTTTGAAAGGATATATTGTTTGGTTTAGTTTATTAAAGTACCCCTTTTTTACTATGCATATTTTATATTTAAACCCTCATGCCACATCTCAACAATGGCATAAAAAGTATTGTGCGAAAAAGTATTGAAAGTATATTCTTGTTTTTCGTTAGTAACTCATCTTACTTTCTTGATATCTATCCCTCTTATTGACAGTAAATAGAAGCCAGTTTTCAGAAGCTTATAAGTATTTGCAACTTCACACAGCTTAAGTTATGTTTATGAGATTTACAGTATTCTCCTCCTTAAGTAGTTTGTATATGCATTACAAGCCTGATTTTGATTTATTATGTTAAAAAATTAACATTTTGTATACAGAGTTCTTGTGTATATTAACATTGTTTTAGAGAGTTATCCATTTATCATCTTACAATATAGCAGACATGTAAATGTATAAATTTATACAAATTCAATTCAGTAGAGTGTAGAAATAGTCAAGAATTACATAATCAGTGATTTGCATCTATTAAAAATTTTAAAATGGTATAGTAATTTGTAATTTTTACTTTTTGGCTATTTACTAATTATCTTGACACTCAGTTTTCCCAGGTTTTTAGGTTGATGATCACAATTTGTTCATTACTTTAGGTATAACTTTAGTCAAAATTAAAATGTCAAAAAATCACACTTAGTTCTATTGTATTTATTTGTTTATTCTTCTAAAGTATTTCATAAACACTGTTCACTTTCTCAATCAGAAGAGTATAAAAAGAATACTGAATTGTTTTAATCTGGGATGGATCTGTACTGAGTGTTTTGTTTATTCTTCTTAAGGTAGGACCACACACTCATGTACAACCTGGTCCAATAGTCATTCGCAAATATTTGCTTTCAATGTTTGCCTCCCCTTGCTGCAATGAAGCACCAGTGGCATAAGCTGGCTACACACTGGCCCAATGTTCCTTGGTTAATATTTGATTCAAGAACAAGCTCCAGGGATTTCTCAAATTTCTCATAATCTGTATAAATTTCACTGAATTCCAAGTTAGTCTAAAACATGCAATTGCACAGAAATCTGGTTTTTTGCCATAACTAATGTTATAATTTTATACATATATATTACTCGTATCATATCACTAAGTATTTATATATAAACTGACATGATTGAATTAAATACAGTACATATCCAATTGTTGAACACTTCAAGACAAAAACATGAAGCACACATGACCCGTAGAGAATTTGATACAAGATAAAATATTTACATGCGACTGTTAGCATTCTTTGACCATGTGTGGCCAAATGGAGTGGAAGATCAGGAAGGAAGGCAGCTCCTTTGATTTGGGATGTGGGCTGGAAAATCCTGGTCATTCTCTTCAACTAGTCTTGTAATAACTTTCAGTCTCCAACATTTGATGATCATTGGTAATGGTGGAGCGACCACACTACTCACACATGACTAACCTTCATTCCATGAAGGCTATACATGAATTTGGCCTCGGCTTTTTACTAGAATTGCCATGCATTGTAACACTACAGTGCCAAGCTGTTTAGGGGATCTTAAAACTATAATTGTTTTAAATTCACCAGAAATCTCTATCCAAAATCTAAATAGTTATTTAAAAATATTCAGAAAAAATGCATAGAATAGAATTCATCTATGAAATTAGAAAATTTTGAGTCAAATATTTTGAAATCAGTATGTCAAGAATCGAAAACATTTCTGTATTTGTTGCTTAAAAGTCACAAAACTCATATATAAAGACCATTAAAATAAATGTTTTTATTTTTATCCAAGATATCATATGCTTTAGTATTTTATTGTGAGTAATCACATATAAATATTAAAAACTTTATTATAAAGAAGTAATTTACATGAATTTTTACAAATTTCGAAAAATGTAGGCCTGATATCAAAAATCATCAAAAACATATATTTCATCCAAAACTTAAATTGTGATATATCATTTATTTTAGAGGAAGATGCATAGAATTCATCTGTGAATTGTGAAAATACAACACAACAATACAAAATGAAGAAAACTCTATTACTAATTGATTACCTTTAAATATTTTAAAACTATATAAGGTCTTTAAGGAACTGTATATATATATATATATATATATATATATATATATATATATATATATATATATGAGACTATGATTAAAAACCAGAAATTGAAAGAGAAACAATGAAATTTTTCCTTGGTGATAACCTGAACTTGACAAAACAAATTATTGACTAGAAATATATTTTAAAAAACTATGTATTTATCATATGCTATGTCATTGACCGCTATTGGAGCACTCGATGTGATAAACTCTATCAAATTCAGTAATGTGACACCAAATGGGTTTTTTTAAAACAAATATGAAAATTTAGAATGTTAGTTTTACAATGGTCACTGAATTATTGCAATTCGATAAAATATTGTGGATATATTACGGATTAATTTTTTTAATTTGTCTCTTTTTTGTAAAATGGTCCTGATGAGTGTCATAGGCTTAAAAATAAAAATAACTGCAACAAATTTAAGTAAAACCAAATTGTATTTTATTATTTTTAATTTTTAAGATATTTTTATTTTTATTTATTTTGTACTATGCAACGAAAATGATGTAAATTATGAAATTTATGCTGTAAGATTTAGTGGACATTCATGATTGTTAATGGCTGTTTGAGTATTTGTTTATAATAAATATTGTTTTACTGTGATAAAATATCAGTTACTGTGTTAAAATTAATAAAATTGTGTGTTCTAGTGTTCTGTAGACAAGAAACTAGGTTTGTTTTCAAAGGAAGTTGAAGAAGTCAGTCCTCTTGTAGTAGATGAAGATTTAAAACTTGAACCTGAACCTCCATTTGTAAAGCCTCATGACATATGGATTAAAGTAAGTTTGATAGTAATAAGAAATTAGTAAGCATTTTAATACATGGATCATAAATGTCAACACAAAATATGTTTGCTCTTCACTTTGCCTTTCTATCAACATTTAAGTTTCTTCGCTTCAGTACCATTTTTCTAAGACAACTTTTGACTTTTTTACTTACAGTAGTATACAAAATATAGGGTAAGTTTGATATTCACAAAGAAAGTTGATCTCAGTTTTTATCAATCTTTACATTTCAAGGCTCAGGAAACTGAAAAATCGATTTTCGATATACTGTCTGTTTGTCATCATTGTTGTCTGTACATAAGCACAATAGCGGCCATAAAAATTAAGATAGGATATGAAATTTAGTGTAGGGGACTATATAGCTCATATTATATATATGATCATATAGAATTAAAAATATCAAAATGGTGTCAATTGTTTACAATATTTTTTGTGTTATTCAACTTGTAACATAATAAATTACATACAAATTTGCAGATTTCAGTTCTGCATGTAATGGTATCAACCCTATTCTCTACGATGACATATAGCGAAGTTATTGTCAAAAATGTAATTTACAAACCCTAACCTTCAAGAAAATTTGATGATTCTATAATTACTAGATCCAGAAGCAGGCGAGTCCCTGAAACAGATAATAAACTCACCCTCTAATACTTATACTGGATAATTTAACATTTCCTACATGGCCCAAGAAATCAACTATTGGGAATTACATTTAGAGGACCTGTTTGTATTACATTTTTGTCACCTACAGAAACAAACCTTTTGACAGATAGTTTACTTTTGCAATTGTGTTTTCTATTTTTGCCAATTTTAACGATTTTTATATATTAATAATAGAATCAAGCGTGTGCTATAACCACAGTACTTACAGTCTGTAGGCACATAGGGACAGTTATTTTTATAAAGTCATTGTCTTTTAATTAAACGTCCTAGCGCCAACATGTTAATTTCTTCATCAAATAAACATAGATATTTGTAATCAAAATAACTTCCAGTTTTATTACCCCTCACATAATATTTCCAAAAATAAAATATTCAACTCTATTGTTTTTCCCCTCAGCTACCCCAAGGTCATTTTTTGTTACCGCTATATTTTTCCTATATGTGGGACAATACAAAATTTTAAATATATTGGATTTATCGTCTTGTCTGTGTAGACTTGTTACGACTTATAGACAGATAGACGAACAGACATGCACATGAAATTATAAAGGTTTTTGGTTTTACCTAGGAACTTTAAAAAAAGTTGCTTGATTTAATATAAATATGAAAGTTTGAGCCCTGATTCAACTTTATAGCTTCCTTAAGTTTCATAGTAGTGATGTGGTAAATAAAAATATGAAGTTAGTGTCACTACAGATATAAAGCATTGTGATTCTAACTGTTATAACAGCCACTTAAAACTATTCTTATAAAGTATCTTCTTACATGTAGATCCTACATTAGCTATCACTTGAGTGTAATGTTTTTCTGTAACATTTATTTAATTTAACAGATTTAATTTTGTTTATACTGGTAGGATTAGACGAATTTCAAGAATCACATTTGAAAGCAATTCTGGATGTTAAAATATGTAAGGAATAGTTTGAATGCCCTTGGTATTAATAGTTCTCTTGGTTTTGTTTTTAGTTCCTTGCAGAACTTGTGGAGACTGCCAAGTATAATAACCAAGATAAAGTAGATATGTTGGTTAGCTTGTTACAATATTCGTTATTTATGAATGTTGGAGGAACAGAATTACCACGACTACATAGGCATGTTGCAGCTGTAGGTACAAGATTTAGGTGAGTTCATCTTATTATTCTAATAATTATTAAAATATGTACATTTATTGGAAAGGAATAATACTTCATTTCTATCTCTTAGAACTGTAACAATTTTATTGGACATATAAAAAAGTGTACTGATTTTGACTATATTTTTTAAAGTGTTTTGTAAAAAATTAAATAATACATAACGTGTCAACTCCCATTTCAAGTGATAAACATAGAACATAAGAAAAGTTAAAAACTTAGTTACTTGTAGCCGAGGGCCATGTTGGAAACTAAAATTATCTATATAAGAAAGGGAACCAGAAATACAAATATGACCAGGAAAACTACACAAAACAAAGAAAACCCCAAGTTTACAAAAGAACTAATATTAGTCAACTAACTACTAAACAGCAGAGGTGACTAAACAGCTTATTGGGTTAAACAACTTTTTTTCCTCTTCTTCAAAATTTAGCGCATGACCTAATGATCACTCCTTGATTTAACCCACAAGATTTGAAGTAGGAGAATTAAAATTTTCAATTCACTTAATAGTTATTAGAATTATGTTTAAGATTATAACATTTTTAATTTGTTGAATCTAGATGTTGACAGGAGCTCTAGTTGTCTAGGCTGGCTGCTAAGACAATTTTTAACTTTAAAACCTATTACTTTCTTATAATAACTGGAAAATGCCACATATTATTATTTATACAGGCCATAAGCTCGAATTTGATTGATAATATTGACTGGAATTAATCACTTTGTTTTAGTATAAACATCTATAGAAGAGGTAACTTTGTGTTTACAGATTGCTATCTTGTGGATTATCATTATTGCAAGGTGATGTGATGCCACAATCACTGGCTAAGAACATACTCCGTGAACGTATCTATTGTGCATGTCTCGATTACTTTTCTGCTCCTAGACAATATCCTACTCAGAAAGGTTCAGACTTGAGAGAAGATATACAAACACTACTCAAGTTTTGGCAGACAATGCATGTTGACAAGAAATATCTTACAGTAAAACTGTTGGGAGGTAAAGTGATCTGAGTGTATATTTTATAGTTGTCAAATTATTTATAGAAAATATTGATATTGCATAACTTCTTATTTTAACTTAACCCTTAAAACACTAAACTAAAAGATTAGCTCATTTAGAAAAAAAAATCCCAATGTTCTTTTTAGTTTTGTATTTGTTAGGGAAACGGAGAAACAAAAAATGTATACAATTCAATTTTTAACAAAATTATGAATTTTTTAACAATTAACAAAAAATTGGGGTAGAGTCAGATGCATAGTTGAAATGGTTGCTTGTGGTGTAATTTCATCATCACTGTCATTTTCAATCTTGCTAGCACTAATATTATCCAAGATATTGTCTTCAGCCTCTTCCTCTTAAATTATGAAAATCAATGAGACTTGAAAATGAAGAGTTCATTATTTCACTGACAAATTGATCAAACTTGATATCATCGGATTTGCCATATTACAGGAAAAAATCATTATACTATAATATGAATACACGACTATATAACACTAAATAAGAAAAGAAAACTTCTAACTAAAATATAAAATGAATAAATAGAGCACTTTCACTTCACGAAACAGAGTAATATGAAGTGAACAGATGAAACAAACAATGATCAGCTGTCTAAAATACTCGGTGTGTCTATAAGCGTAAACCTCAGGCAATGGATAGATAAAGTGTCACTGACTTGTTTCAAGGCTTTATCTCCACTAAACACGCCATAGGATCATCCTCACACACTCTCGACTCTGTTATGTATCATTTTCCTATAATGCGTTTCAAAGCACAAGCTGTGGTTGAAAACTCGGACATGCCATGCCTAGAAACACCAGCTGCCTTTTAAGGGTTAATACTGTATTGTAGCAATGTTTTGCAACTTAAAAAGGACATAGTGGTTGTAATATAAAATGAGAGGTACTGAACTGATGTACAATTATTTTATACCATTTTCTTACAGAACAAGGACTAATGCTATCTTATTTATCTGTCTGTGTAAATATGTAAATGTTTCCATTAACTTTGTTTTTAAATTTAAACTTAATTTTACAAAAGATTTTTAACTACTAATGAGCTTAGGGGCACAAGGAAAATGTTTATAAGAAAAACAAGCCTATTTTTTAACTATAAGTACTCAAGCAATACTGTATGGATTTAAAATAAATTCAATTGAGCTATAATTGTTTTATTCTCATTGTTAGGAATGGGCAATGTATTGGAGTTTTGAGGAACGACAATGTATAATGATAACAGCAACATGTGTCTTATGTCCTAGGATTATTATGATAGCTAAGAACAGTTATTATGATTGCTCCAGTTTATTTTATTTATCATAAAAATAATATTACATTTCTTTAAATCAGTAGTTTTAGATTTACATTAATCCTAGAAGTTATGTAACACTATATTATGGTGTTATAACCCTTGTTGTGTGATAGGCACAGGTAAATGATGTGTACACTCATTAGAAATAATGGAAATGTTTGAATAGTTATTTCATTTGAGTCTGTTTTGCTACTAATTGAAAGCTAAGATTTGAAGCTTTATTTTTTTTTTGTAATTTTATTTTCTCTGTTGGCTACATAAGGCCTGTTCCAATATTGCTTGTAAAAGCTTAAATTTAACATTATGGCTTTACTCAATTTTTTAATGAGGTCAGAGTTTTAATTCATCAAATTTGTGTAGTGTAAAACATTTTTTAATATTTCAATTAACTATAATATTGTAAACATGTGTGAAATTTAAGAAAAAAATTATGCCCTGTACAAAATTGAAGAATAATTTTCAAAAAATAATATTTACACATTCTTCAAGTTGTACTCTACAATAATAATAATCGTTAATATTGTTATAATCTGATTAAAATAATATATAAGTTTTTAAAAATTTAGTATGCACACTTTTAATAGATCAATAAATACTAAAAAAAGTCTTATCACTTAAAAGTGGAACAGTCTATCATTGTGTTAATTGTAGGACATCTTTTTATTAACCTAGTTCTAATTCTATAAATTAAAATATTTTTATTTGTTAATACTGTTGATTTTTGTCAATAGATTTTGAATTATCGAAGAGGATGGATCAAACTGACAACACACAAGATGAACTACTGCATCCTCCTACACCAGCTGGGTTGATCAATACATTGATTCGTACTGCTTCTACTAGTACTTTATCTAAAAGATCTAACAAGTCTAAACGTGATACTGGAAATGAGATGTTTGTCAAGGATTATATTAAAAAGAGAAATTTGATCATGGATCTGTTGGTAAGTTCTTCTTTTGTTTCAATAAAATATATAGTTTTTTATTCTATGTAGACACTATAAGCGACTGAAAAGTCGTCTAGCAGACCTAGGCTGTTCACAAGCTGTTACATCATGGAGTTTAGTTTAGTAATGCTCTGAGGGACCAAAAACATTGCTACTGTTCTAATAAATAAATAAAATCATAAAATATCAAATTTGTATTGATATATTTGTATAGGTGATGTTCATATATGTACATTTTCAGAGGACACTACAATAGAATATTATTACTGAGTATAATTTTTTGCCATTCATAGTATCATCTAGTCATTGTTTGGTATTTCTCTGATATACATTTTAAGTTGGATGAATCTAGTACATGGCCAGAGAGTACTCCAATTTGCATATCAGTATGTGGCATGTGCAACTTTTCAAGTACCTAAATAAAAACTCCTGTATTTAAAATGGATCTGTGGCGGGCATCTGGGAGATGAGAAAGTCACCATTTTTCTGAAGCATTATGAACAGAGTTGATGATTGTGCATATATTTACTAGTGAATGAACATGTCTTGCAGAAATTAGGGTTAATTTTACTAATTTGGTGTTAATTCCATTAATTATTGTAATGTAGACATTAAGGTGTTTTAAGTTATCCTGGGGCATCGTCCCCCACTTGAGAGCTTGTGAACCATGATACCTTTTGGGTTTTTGACTTTCAGAGTCTGACAACTTTATTCTAGAGAATTGGTCTACATTTCTAGTGCTATTGCCTTAATAATTAGTTATACAATTAGTGAATTAGCCTCAAAAAGTTGGCTTTCATCCTGAACTTGAGTATGGAATGAGTTTTCCTGATCAGTCTCAATCTCGTTGGTTATTATTGGGCTGGTTGGCTAGGCTTTGGGTAATATCAACAAAGTCTAGGTTTGTAGGGACAAAATGACACAAAAATCAATATATTGTGCCTATGGTCTCAATTTAGATAATCAATTTTTCTTTTCTTTTTTTAAGGTATTAAGAGTATTTTTATGTGTGTTAATATACTGACAAAGATTCATAATTATTTTTATATATGAAAGTTGTTTATTATTTTAACTGTAAAAAGAAAAAAAAAATTATTATGAAAAACACAATATTTAGTAAATTCTACAATTTATTTGAGTCTTGCCGACCATGGTTTCGCCAACAACGGCATTTACAAGGCAGCTTAACAAAGACTAAGGAAAAATATAGAAACTAACATATTATTACTACAAAAGGATGTATCATGTATCACAAAAGGATGAAAAACAAATGTTTTTCATTAAAATGGAGTTCTACCAAGTACCATCGGTCAATAGTGTAAATCGTATAAAAATTATTATAATTTTAAAAAGGATGATAAAAATACAGGGAGGAAACCTTAGATATTAAAAAAAAAAAAATACAATATTTACTTTTTTGGAATGTACAAGAAACAAAATTATAAAACTTGTTACACGCAAGACTATTAATTTGTCTCCCAAAACAACTATTTGACATTTGCTTTCTTGATTTTTTTTTTCATTTCTACTGAAAGGTATAACTGCATAATTAATTCAAGAATTATACTCCTGTTTTATTGTGACCTTAAAATAGTTATTAGAATAATAATAATAATAAATTCTTTTCCATCTCCAAATATGAAAGTCTTTGTTTAAAGTATATTTTCATTTGAGTTTACAGGCAGTTGAAGTAGAGTTTCTGTTGACATGGCACAACCCACTTTGTCGCCTAGATTTGCAGCTTCCTGGAGAAACTACAATAACAGCTTGGAGGTCAAAATCAGTGTCAGACAATTCATTGAAAGAAATTACTAGACTGGCATGGAGCATAAGTCCTTCATTGGCAGTCTTTTTGCCTGAAAGGTTTGTATTGCCTTTTTTTCTTTTAGAGTTCTATTATTACTTTTAACTAACTACTTGACTGCTTTATTTAATACTACTATCTACGTTTTCTATACAGGGTTGTCATAAAAGAATGGTGGGGTTTCATTAATTCATTAATTTTGTGGTGTTGTATTGGTATCACTGATAGCCTATAACCCCAAAAGTTTGTGTAACAGCTGTTGTAACCTCGAAATTAGTTCTAGCATTGTTGTGGTAGTGTATTTTGTGTTTTCTGGAGTGTTCTATGTGGAGTGTGTTATTATGTTCTCTAATAAAGAAAAAGCAAAGTGTGTTCTGTTGCTGGCTGAATTCGTCTGTAATTTCAGTGCAACGGGTATTTCGACGTGAATATATAAAAGATCCACCACATGAAAATAACATACGACGTTGGTTCAAACAATTCGAAGAAACTGGATCAATTCAAACGCAGAAATCATCTGGCAGGCCAAGTGTATCAGACGAAAAAGTTGAACTTATTAGACAATCTGCAATCAGAATGTTAACTAACGCAAAGGCAGAACTTGATTATTGATTGGACATTTGCCTAGCAACTAATGGCGCATATATCAAAATTTATTAGTTATGTAAAAAAACTGTTTCAGACGACGATTTAGGTAAATAAACAACATCAGTTGTAAGTAATTCTGTTTTAATTTAAATCATGTTCAAAACCCCATATTTATGATACCCTGTATTGATCTTACAGTATGAACCCTAATTTAGTTTAGGACAAGTTTTCATAGGGCCTTTAGTGATGTATCTTTATTTAGTCCATTACATACCAAATTTATTAAAATGGGTTGGATATTTTAAGTTCAAGTCATTACAAACAAATTTTGATTACTTATTTCTTATATAAATTCTTAAATAATAATATTAATTTATATTTTCTTTTTAGATTTAAAAGTTCTGATAGCATAATAAAAGAAGTGTCACGATTGGTACGCAGCTATCCAATGTCTGTGAGCTTCATTCCTGATGCACTTAAATATCTTGCCACTTGTGACTCTCTACTAAATGATGTACCAGAGGTAAAATATTGCTACAATCAATGTTCTAAACGTTTAAAAATTTAAATATAATTGTAATATAGATCTATTATATACCGAGCATTTCACCAAAAGGTTGTTATTAAAAAAAAAGTTTTTGCTGGATATAAATGAAATTCAGTGGTAAAACTTTCTAGTTTTGTTCCCAAAGTACTGAAAAGTATTACACACAAATTTCAGATTTTGGATAAAGAAAATAGTAGGTTTTTAAATAAATGTTTACATTGAAGGATATTTTAGACTAAATATAAATATGATTTTTTTTTTGTTTTTTGTGGTTATTTTTTCCCCTCCTAATAACATCGGTTTTGATCTTTCAATCCCCTCCTGAGCTCACTAAAGTGAATATGGGTTTGGAAATCCCAATCGACTCTAACTCGGGATTATTTTTATTTTAACTCGGGACTATAACTACACTTTTTTACGTAGTCTAACCCTGATGGTATTTATTTCATTTAAAAAAAAAAGAAGTTTTTATGGGGCGATGATGACCAGGAGGTTTTTGCCCTTAATAAACAAAGAAAAAACATTATATATATATATATATATATATATATATATTATTGTATATTCAATACTTGCTAGTAAAAACGTATAAGCGGAAAAATCAAATAATTAAAAAATCAATATATTTATTTATTTATAATCTTTTTTTAAATTAATAAAATTAACATAGATACTCACACCCACACTAAAAACACGACAAATTGTGGTTTTATATTAATAATTTTGGTGCTGGATGCCTTAAGATTACCACGTCAAGCTTGAACTTTTCTTTTTTTTTTGTAGGTGGATCCAATGTTCAAGTTATTTCGACTATTGTAATTAAAATCTTAGAAGTCAAATTGTTAAAAACTGTTTATTTGTTTAAGTTTTATGAAACAGATATTAGTATTCAGTAATCTGTAGTTGGTGAATAACCTTAAAATTACAGTATAGTTGACAAAAAAGTAAATTGTTTTCGATGTTCTATTGTTTGAAAATAAATATCATATAGTTAGATGGTTTTCCTGAACAACCTATTCCAATGGAAAACTAAGCTTCAAGAGACTAGAGCTTTTAACAAGAATTACAATAGACCTTCAAACAATAAAAATAAAAAATGTACTCAAAAATTGTTTTGTTATTCACAGTTGTTTTAAATAAGGAAAAAAATATATTGATTTTTTAAATCTTAAAAAGAAATAAGTAAAAATCTTATTCATTCATCACAATTTCATATGATAAAATACAAAATGGTGAATCTAAATTTTTCTACTATAAACCATTTTGATGAAAATCAATTTTTCTAATATGAATTTATCATTAGTTTTTCAAATTTGTATCCAAAACATAACATTAGACTGGAATAAAGTAACTAAACAAAAAACTCAATCTAAAGATAGCTAAGCAAACTTCCTAAAACAAAATAACAATAAAATGCATAATCTAGTTGAAATAATAACTGTAGCTGAGTGCTGCAAATTAATGTACTGGGTTCTTAAGTCCATTACATCATAAAAGTTCCATAGATAAGGATTGTGTGTATTTTAGCTGGAAAATTATCTAATTTTAATTATTTCTTGAATTACAGTATTGACATGTTTACTCTATCTTTTCTGTTTTATATTAAACCTTTATTGAATAAATATTTTATTTTCCAGCTTGTTCACATGTTATGGTGGGCTCCTGTGTCTCCAGTACAAGCTGTATCTTATTGCTCAAGACAATATCCTCCTCATCCAATCACAGCTCAGTACGCAGTGAAAGTGTTAAACAGTTATCCAATACATGCTTTGATTGTTTATATTCCTCAACTTGTCCAAACCCTTCGACACGATACAGTAAGTGCTATACATGAGCGACTAATGGCGCATATATCAAAATTTATTAGTTATGTAAAAAAAACTGTTTCAGACAATGAATCAGATAAACAACATCAGCTGTAAGTAATTCTGTTTTCATTTAAATCATGTTCAAAACCCCACCATTTTATGATAACCCTGTATTTGTGTTACAGGGTTACATTCAAATAATATGAAAGCCTACAGTGTATATATCTAAAGATTATGAAATTGTACTCGGTAATCAGTGTAGCTATTTTTAATTTTTCAGCATTTTCACAGCATCGTTAAGAACATAAATACAGGGTGGAGAGTGAACAAAAAAACTAGGAAAGTCAGGGAATTTTACTTTTCTGGATAAGTCAGGATATTTTGGTTAAATTAATAGAAAATTAAATTTGAGAGAATAAACAGGTATAAAGTAATGGTTTGGAAAACAGAGACTAATACAATTTACAAAGTATTAGGAATAATTGTTAAGAATAGTTGATAGTTAATAAAAATTATCAAATATAATTTATATTCTAAGTCCCAAAACAATACACATAAGGTAGCCTATTATTATGAAATAAATCAAATAGTATTGCAATAGCTGACTCTAGACAAAATCCCTAGTTCTTTAACCTGGCAAGGTATATAAATCCAGGTCAGTCATAATTAAACGGTGATAGTTGGAGGCCCTGCTCATCGATTGACCAAGAGCATTGGTCGGAACTATCAATGGGATTCATTAGGATCAGCTTTGAGAACATTATGGACAAAAATACGGTAGCTGGTATTTGCAGAAATAGAGGTGAAATAGACAGTGTATTCTTAAATAAAAGACATTAAAGAATGTAGACTCATTTGAATTTTTGAATATTTCACAATCATATTCAGCTTGCTCTATCTTAGGACTACGACTAATTGATATAGTTTACAAAAAAGGGGATTAGATGTCAATAATTTATTTCTTAGAATTAAAAAGGCACTGCACCACAGAATGCTATTTGTATTTAATTTAACCATTAATCACTCTATCTGAAATAAAAAAACTTTCATAATAATAAATGATATAAGTAGTCCTTTTATAACAAAAATAACAATTAACAATAGATTAGATTTTGTATGCACAGAAGATACAGGCTCATCTTGAAAAGTAGTCCTTGGTATTATCTAATAGTATACAAGTAAGAAAACAGACACAAAAACACTAAATATTAAATAACAATAAAGTATAATAAAACAATTTAGTCTTCTTTTTATACTCTACTGATTGATAAAGCGAATAGTGTTTATGAAATATTTCAGAACTTTAGTGTTTTTGTGTATTTTTTCTTACTTGTTTCCAAGGTAAGCCTGTGTCTCCTGTCCATACAAAATCTAATCTATTAGGCTATGTGCTTTATCAAACTCTAACCTAAAAACAAATCAACAATAGAGATAGTTGACAGATGCTGTCTTCGTCAATCCTATATAAAAAGAAAACTACCTGTTTCAATAAATGAATAACAAAGCTTGGAGAGTGAAAGAGGAGAATGGTGCCAACTTGTCACCTTGAGATCTTTCTCTAGTATGCTCTCTTTCTAATTAAAATGCTGGTTTTAGAGGTAAATGTTTTATATATTGCGACGGACAGTGCGCAAAAGCTTGCCTAAGCCACTCGTAGTGACGTCAACTTTACGACGACAGAGTGCGCAAACTTTGCACAATGTTTTCTGTCTGTAGGATTGCCCTACTTTGTCACAAAATAAAGAGATAATATCACCTACTGGAAGTTTAAGGCAAATTAATTTCAATAGCCTAGGTGATATAACTCTGGTTAGGATAACTATGTCTATAGTCACCTTAACGAAAAATATTTTATAAAATTTCTTCCAGTTATTGAAGTTACTATTAACTTTAAATTTGCTCAGCTCAGTAATTAATTTTAATTTTATTCGATGATCTCTGAGGAGTGAGAACTGTGGAACTGACCTTAGAATAATTAAATTATTTGTGCTTAGTGAACCTTCTATATTGATCATACACTGAAAACAACTTATCATATAGGATATTCAGATAATAGGAATTTCTTGAACAAGGTAAATTATTTATACATTTTTTAAATTATAAATCAAAAGAAAATTTATTCAACAAAATAACTCAAAATTCTTCATGGTTTCTTTCCACTACTAAATAAAATTTTAAAGTCTAAATTTACTATTTACATCCATTTATTACTTCTTTTAGGTAGAACCATTTATTCTTTATTTAAGCTTTTATCTATTTTATTTAGTTTTACTTAATTATCCTTTCAATTAATTTTATTATTTAATTATGAAAATGATTTTATGTATTTAATTTACAAAATTAATTATTTCATATTTTGAAAAACCTAATTAACTATCTCAACCCAGTATCAATAATTATTTGAATTAACTCAGGCAATATTTTGGATAGGGGACATCGTAACGTTGTTGACAGACCTTTTATTACTGCGACCCTTGACTCTGAACTGCTTTCCCAAGAATGTTGATGGAAATACAGCCTCCCTGAAGTCCGGTTCTCGTTGGTATAGCTGACCGTCTCCCGTGATTTGATTCTGCCTAGTTGAATTTTCCTGGTTTAAATTTCCTTGAAGTCTTCTAGTGCCTTCCCTGGTTTGATCTTCGCTTATTTATTCCAGTAGTTTCTCAAAATCCATTTGGTGTTCCAGTTGTTTCCATTACATCGATCCTGTGATTGTCGTTACGTCATTTACTATTGTTTTGACGCCTTAGCTATATGCATCCCTTATAGCCTATTTCAATTAAATTGTTCGACTGTTTTTTCACTATCTGTAATGAAAACTGATATAACACTGTCTCTATACATTTAGTTAACTTGTATATAAGTTCGAATGATTTTAATAGAAACTGTTCGTTGAAATATTATATTGCATAATATTTTTATTAATTAAAATGTTCACTGCTAGTTTAATACATTTCAAACCACTGGTTTCGTAATACTGCTTTCAAGAGAAAATTTATAAGTGTTTAGCACGTCTTTACACAAGAGAAAATTAAAACTGTTCACTGTAGCACATCTATACTATAGAGAAAATATAAATTGAGTGATCTCGTCGTACATCTCTCCTCCAGAGAAAAATTCCATAATAACCGCCTCTGCTTCGGTCAGCTCCTTTTATCGGCAGTTTTGCCTCCTCCGGGTTACCAACTACTTCCCTTCTTTTCTATACCTTTTTCGCCATCTCGCAATGCAACTTGTATTTTTTTCTGAAGTTCTTGGGTTGGTACTACCCCCACTAACTTCCTAGTATGACGTTTCATCTTACTATCTTTTACTCCCTTTACAGGCATATTGTCCTATTGTTTTATTTATTTTCCCTGGAACTTCTCTGAAACTTGTTTTACAAGATTGCGGTTTTCGTAGTTTTATTCCTTGTACTTTTTCCTTTCTTCTGAAAGTTGTGTGATGGTCGTGCGACATTTGGTTTGCCTATGGCTCGACTTTTTGTTTTCCGCGGTTTTTCCTCGCGGAAACTCTTCTGTTTTTGTGAAAAAATGTTTTTTCTTTTTTCACATATGTTGGTTATGGTTTTAATATCTACTAGCCAAAATTTCATTTCTGTCCGATGATTTTTCTTTTGCTTTTGGGTCTCGTAGATTTGCCTATTTTAACATTTACTTTTGGATTTGAAATTTTACTTGTTAATTGATACTTTAGCTTGAGATTTACAATTTTATTTTATTATTACCTTCTTAACACTAGGTCATTTCTTTTATCACCTTTTTTTCTTTTATTTTAAGCTTAATATAGGTGTGAACTTCTTCACCTATTATTTTAATTAATTAACAATTTTACAAAATTATATCTTATAAAACTTTTACTCCTTTTAACTTGTATACTTTTTTATTTTTACCTTTTCATTTTTTCAGGTGCTTTTTCACCTTCAAACTTTAACAATTATCTCTAACTTTTAAAATACCAAAAATTTCTTAATTTGTTATTTAACATTTTTTATTTATCTTCTTTTACTCTTTTCAAAAATATCTCTATAATTTACTTTTGATCAAATTTGAGAATTTTCCATAACTTTAGTCCTTTCTAACTTTACCATTTTTTAATTTACAAAATTGTGATTTCCATGGCCAATGTTACACCTCCCGTGTTTCACATTCACCCATAAAATTCATCAATTTTATTATTATAATTAACACCTCATACTCTCATAAAATAACTACTTTTTCATAAGTCTTTTCAACAATTTGAAACAAGCTCAGGGACAAAAGTCAAGGTCTATTGACACAGTACATCTGGCCTGGATTTGTCTTTTTCTAATCTATTTAAGTATAGGGTGCACCACAACTACTGTTATGAAATCTTGATTTTTGCATTTTATTGCAAAACTCAATTTTTCATTCATTGCATAAGGTTACACCGTTGCAATATATATATATATATATATATATATATATATATATATATATATATATATACATACATACATATAGGAATTAGGGGCAACTTCATAGGCTATTATAATTCTTCATGTACATAAACAAATAATAATTATTTAATGTAGTTTATTATTTTAAAATTAATTAATTAAAAAATATTCTAAGTTCAATATTAATTTAAATAAAAACAAAATTTAGGTAAATCAATCCTAATGTTGACACTTAACCCTCCTCCTGGCGCATGTTAATTTGTCTTAAAAATTCTTCGTTCGTTTAAAAATTAATAAAATATATTATTTGTATACAAAACCTAACTTATAAGATATCATTTTTCTCAGAAAGATGCATAGAATTCATCTATGTAATAAAACAAAATTTTTTGAAACGGTTTTGGAGTAAGTATGTTAGATGTCAAAAATGATATTAACTTTTTTTCAGAAAAACCTGTATCACCCAAAATCAATAGCTTACTACCTTTTTCTAAGATATACACAATTTTTGTGTATTATTTTTGAATATATTTAGGGGAAAAAAATAAAAATTTGTTACATTTTAAAAATTTAAAAAAATATTTTATCAAATAATGTCAAAAGATATTTTTTCTTTCAATATTTTACCAAATATAGTAATATATATTCTATACAAGAGTACTATATATCATTATGTCCAGAAAGGTGCATAGAATGTAGGTGTGTAGTGAAAAAAAATGTTAGATGTATCACATTTGGAGTTTTTTGGTCAAATACCAAAAAATTGAAGAGTAACGTAGAGTAAAATTTCACAGAAATCAGTACATAAACCATATTAATTTTTTTTTGATTTTTTAAAAATATTACTACAGATTTGTAATATATTTGTGGATAAAAGTTGCTAAAAAAAAAAAATCAATTTTTAAAATTTTCATTAGACATGGGTCATTTATGATAAAAATCTACCTTCACAATAGCCTAGACGTTGAGGTTAGGGCTGTGAAAAAAAACCAAAAATATGAAATATCACTAATAAATACACTCTACAAACATTGACACATTTGTTATAAGTTGTATATACATTTATATATTATGTATATACATATTATAATAAATAAATGGTTTCTTGAAACTAAAAGTTCCAAAAGCAAATCTAGAACTTGGCCTGACATATGATTTGGCTAGACTAGGCCTGCAAAATACGTGGAAAATATGAATTATCACTCATAACTACACTCTACAAACATTGACACATTTATTTTAAGTTGTATAAACAAATTATAATAAAAAAATCACTTCATGAAACTTATATTCACTATAAAAACACAAAGCTATTACACTTTGAAATGTCCACATCGGCAAAAACCTTGCGAGATCGAAGTAACAAATTGAGGTTATTCTAGGTTTTATAAAGTACCACATCCTTTGTATTTTTCCTTCTACAGATGTGTTTCAAATACAAGGTTAAACATTGAAACCTCCTCTTTACAGTTATATCAAAAACAACAAGATTGTATAAAAATAAATATCGGATTCTTCAAGACTGTCTCGACACTGAATATCGCAAACCGGTCTGAAAGTTCAGAGGATCATTTCCTAGAATGGATATAACTCATAAACTATATAACTTAGGATAATTTCGACTTCATAGTTCGAAAGAGAAAGAAAAATACTATATAATATTGTCAACTTGTAACATTTGGACAAGTTTTACCATTTCAAAAAAATATATGAACATATAGGTGATATTTTCTATACAAAACTCGCCGTGACAAAGTGTCGGAACCTGGCACTATGAACGTCAACTTCAGTCAAGTCGTGTTTTTATATTTTACGCAACTTTAAATTTTCTAAATTTGATTATGGATGATTGAAAGATTACCTTTTCAATGGTATATAATACATTTCGATAATATAATATCTACTAGGATAAAAGTTGAATGGCCAAAAATGTAATTTTTAGCGTGTAAAATAGCGTTAAAATTCTTGATTTTTTTTTTTATATAAGAAAAACTATTTTACGTAGAAACATTTGAAAAAGACGGATTTGAAGAGAAAGACGCGATCTATCAAGCAGTGTTATGTTAAATCTGCCTGACAGAAATTTAGAATCGGGAATATCAGACAAACGAGAGGTAAGTTTTGTTTAAAACTTGTTAACGTAAAACTTAGACGTTACGGATCAAAAATATGCAAATTTTACCAATTTTTGGAATATTCATTATAACGTTTTGTGGTATTTTTTTGCATGTTGTGCATCTACGGAACATTAGCTTTCCAATGGTATTTTATTTATTGCGATAGGACAATTTTAAGTGGGCGTAACGTTGAATTGCAAAATACGTGTTTTATAGTTAGTGAAGTGAGCCATGACTAATGTCGCAACCACTTTTTAAGGCAAAAAGTGGTCGAGCACCAGATGGAGGGTTAAGATGGTGGTTTGGCAGAATTTTGAAATTTCTGAAAGATAAATAAATCCTACACCAAGCGGTTTACTAAACTCATCATCCAAAGAAAGATAGAAAGTTTGTTGAGGGGTTATGAGCGGAAGTGATAGTTTACCAAGAATTAGTCAGTAATAGGTATTTAAAATAGTAACTCTTTTTTTCTTCTTGAATTGTAATTTTAACATATTAATTTGTCACATATGTATATAACTGAAGGAGCCGATAAAAATAGTCAAAACAGGATTTAAATCGGTTGTTTTAAAGTTGAATTTACAAGACATATTTGAAAAATATTAAATATAGGAATAGTGCAGGTAAATGTAAGCTTTATAATAAAATTAACTTTTGTGTGTTTCAATGTTATTGTATTATCAAATCAATGCACTATATCTAGAATACTTTAATGACAAAATTAAACGGTTTTGTAAAAACAAAGCAAAACAGTTGCTATAGTGTGCCAAACAATGATGACAGTCATTGACTATTTAAAGACAAACTATTACAATACTTGTAGGTCTGGTCAGGGAAAATGATGAATTGGACATGGAAAAGTTAGAGGATATCAAAAGTGTATAACTTTAACTAGCCGCCCTAAAATATGTTTAAATTACTAGAGTGACTATTGCAAGTTAATTTTTTAACACAAGTTGGATCCAGAATATATGAACATTTGCAATGATTTAAACATAAAAACGTTGCCATCCTGATATACTCCAAATCAACAATACAAAATATAACTTCAAACAGCAATAGACATCAAAAGCTATTCATGAACCAAGAATACTGGACAGTTTGGAAAGACAATATACCCACAGTGGATAATCTCAGACATCAGCCTTTTTGAAAACAATGTGGCAGATATCTTTGCCCAAACAAGACTCAGAATTACCAAATGTTACCAAAATAATGAGCGAAACTGAACATTAAAAAACCACACACTACAATCACAGGGAAAAAGGTGGAGAATATTGGAAGGACTTGGGAAAACCACTGCCAAAAACCAAGGAATGGGCAATGAATATAGGCCCATGACTGTCTGGCTGAACACCTTCACAAGATACACATTTTCGAGGATGAAGAATGTATATTACGATGTATATCGGAATTAATCATGAAAACCTTCTATGTTGTGCAGAACTTTTTAAAAAAACAAACAATTTGAATGGTCTTTATTAGAGAATAAGAAGTAAGTGGGTTAAAGGATCCCAATAGCAGGCCACTAGAAAACAATAACAATATATTATATTGTCACATAATCGAGAGAAAGAGAAAAACAATATAAAGTTATTGAAAATCATTCATTCAATCAGTTTGGTGAATAGTTTAAATTATTTTAACTTAAAATCAAGTTCAAAACACTCTCCAAAATGTTTTACGCTGATGTAGGCAGTAGTGGTGGGCATTAACGCTAACAACGGTCAACGTCAACACCAGTTAACGTTGAGCGTGATTAACTGTTGAAAAAAGTGCTAACGTTAACCTGCCAGACAGAACAGAAGACTAAACGTCTTTGTTCAGTGTGCACGTGTTTAGTGAGAAGTGAGAAGGCTCTAGTCATCAATCGATTATTTATACAGTTACTTTCCTTTCGCACAAGCACAACTCTAACCTAAATATTTACACAGTTAGTTGACAGCTTTTATCAGCTAAAACTAAAATTATTTACACCACACTATTTTCATATTATCCAGTCGTCGTTTTATACAGTTTTAGATTTAGTAAAAAACAAACCGTAAAATAGGCTGCGGCAGAAACATATGTTGATTCGTTGATGAATAAACGTTGAGGTTAATTGATTCGCTTTAGTTGCTCAACTAAACTAACAGACGACTGAGAGGCGTACGTGTAGCTGGGTGCACACACATCGAGTGGGCTGCTGGTGCAAACAAACAACCACTAATGCGTAACCTGCAAGCACTAAGCAGTTGATCAACGTTAGCAGTTAATGCACTTCTTCGTCAACTGCGTTGAGAATTGAGATGGTCAACGTTGACGGTTAGCTGTTACCCGTTAACGGACACAGCACTAGTAGGCAGGGCCTAACCTTTCTTTGTGTTGAATGATTAAGGGTGGTGAAGAGTTAATCAGCTGATGTAAGTGTGGTATTAATTGCTTTGGTAACTAAATTTGTATCTAAACTCTCATAAGAGATGTTTTTAAAATTTTTTAAGCATTTTTTAAACTAATGAGTAATGACACTATTTAGAGTTTTAATTTTAAAACAAAAAGTCATAAAAATAGGTCAGTTGTTAATGAATTATGAAGGGAAAAACTAGTGTTTAAAAATTAGTTTTCCTTAACATCCGTAGGCCATACGTTATGCCTGTAAGACTTATGAGGACAGGAAATCACCATAACCAAGTTAAAAAGATTTGAGATGTACTACCAAGGCTCCAATCCTCAATCACAGGATTTTAATAGTGATGAACACATGTCATAAACCACTTAGCTATCATGGTATGGTACCTTTTTGTTTTAAATATTTAGGTTATTAATTAATTTATGCATTTAAATAATGTTGAATAATCTTTCAAAATATGAAATTAGAATATTTATTTTATTTTAGATGGGTTACTTTGTTGAGTTCATTAAAAATGCAGCATCTAAATCCCAAATTTTGTGTCACCAGCTGATTTGGAATATGAAAACCAACATGTACATTGATGAAGACATGAAAACAAAAGATTGTAAGTTTTGACAAATTAATACATTTTAGATAAGTACAGTTAAATCTTGAGCTATCATTTCCGTGTTGGTCTTTTCTCACATTTATCATTCAGGTTCTGCAGTTAATATTGGAAAATTATTTAAACAATGCATATTTTTACCACATTCAATGTTCTCTGAATGAAGATTTTCCCCTATCGACCGTTTAAAAATTAAGTCCAGTAGAAAATCTTTTCCATTTTAATCATTTTATAAGCAAAATTAAAATTAGCAAAATACAATCTCAAAATTTAATTTTTAAGTAAACTATTTATATTTACAAAATGTCTGGTGATTCAACCAAACATGCATCCTCTGCTAATGTAGAGGGTTGTAAAATTAGACTGTGCAGGAGCACCAATTAGCTCTAGGCCTATATTAGATTAATTCACACACACCAATTCACAGTGACAAGTAATATCTACGTTTGAAGTTATACACATTTCCTGTAATAATTTTCCATTTTTCATAATAAGATTATGTCCTGTAAAATAAAAATAAAATAAATGACGAACTACTCTATTGAACTACTTTAGAGTTGTGGTGTTAGGTGGTTCAAGAAACCGGTTCACCCTTAATGTTGATTGAGAATCTCTTTATCTTATTCAACTCTGTAGGCCTATATTAAAATAAGGTAGAATAAAAAAAAAGACGTTTTAATTCCAGTTTTACAATCCTTAATTAATTATTTCCGATAGCAAAATATATAAAATGAATTAAACCAATTATGAAAAAATTGCCATTTTCTTACTCCAGTTAAATAGTTTATTTTATTTTATATCATGTTAACTAAGAAACTGTTATTCATTAAATTGTATTACACTATAAAATTGTAAAGAATACTTTCTGAATCTACAAATTTACAATAAAGAAAAAAATATAAAATATATAAGTGTAACCAGTTCAAGGCCAATTATTTCTCCCACCTAGACCTAGTCTGATGAGTTGACATTGCTGTTTATCCTTTGTTATGTAACATATATGTTTCATCCCTTTTCTATATCACCTTTCTTTTTAAATTTAAAAACAATTAGTAGAATAAGTACATGTAAAGAAAATTAAACATTGCAACGGACAACTACTTTTTTATTTAACTCTGTCTTTATGTTACCCTGTTTGCAAAATATGAGTTTTTTTTGCCTAGGTTCTCAAATTCTCCTCAGTGCTTCCAGCCTTCCAAAAACACTGGTTTCCCCTTTACTAAAACTTCCAGTTGAATTTAAAATTCTAATTAATTTCTGACTCAGCTTAATCACAATTAAATTTAAACATTTCTCTAAGCCGCGAGTACAGTGGAATTGACTGAATAAAACGTTTGGTCTTGTAAGATTCCGCAAGAAAAATTTGGTTATTGATAAATTAAAATCTTCTTAAAAGGAAGCAAAATCAAATTTATTTTTTCAAAATTCAAAACTCAAAATATTCTTTTCAACTAAATATCAACTCTTATACAATTTACTAAATTAATACTTAATCTATGCGGATTTGAACCTTTATTTAAATCAATTATTTTGTAAATTATTATTTTTATTAATTAATTCTCAAGTTAATTCTAATATAATTTTAATTTATTAATTACAAAGTCAAACACCCTAATGCTCTCAACCCAGATTTTCAAAGTAAAACTAATCTTTTTACAAATGAAGTTAACTCATGCATAACAATTTTACAATATAGAAATTCATATGATTGATGGTTAGAACTTCCTTCTGATGAATGCGCATTGAGTGGAGGTTGATCCTGGCCTGGAGTTAATGCAGGGTATCCTGGAAAGTCCTGGACTGCCTGTATTTGCTGTGCTGTCCTTCAAAGTTAATTGATTCTCATATCGCGTTGTGTGTCTTGGTTGTCATCGGTGTCTGCTCCAGCGGTTTATCATTTAATGCATGTTACCTAGATATTCACCATCTGCTGAATTTATCACCTCATTTTGATATTTCATTTAGTTTTTTAAATTTTTATTTATTTTAAATTTAAATTTTAGTAAAAACCCATAACCTTATTTACTTCCGTATTTATGCAACCTATCTCAACTACACTTTAAACATAATAAAAATTTAAAACTCATTGTGTTTGTATCCAAGTCACTCTTTTTTATATAATAAAAGAACAATAATGTCCGTCTATGTGACTTTTTTAATAATAAAGTAGTTACTTACTTTATAATCATATGACGCGTTTCGGAACTCGTTCCATCTTCAGAAAATCGCTCTGCTGAGGTCGTTAAAACATTAAAATAAATTATTACACAACACATATATCGCAATACATATACACATACACGCGCACATTAACACAGAAAATATCAACGCGTGTGCACACCATCGAATACGTTTAATACACTGATCCCTAACCTGCAGTACCGCTTATTGTTTGTGTTTCTTATCTATTCCTCTAGCAAAGTCGTACATTAAGTTGGACTTAAAATTCAATTGGTCATTCAACATATGTTCTGGACTTTTTAACTGCGCTTTATATATTTCATATTCCTCTAGCGCGTCCATTTGTTTGCTCTTCTTACATATGTGTATATGTATTGCGATATATGTGTTGTGTAATAATTTATTTTAATGTTTTAACGACCTCAGCAGAGCGATTTTCTGAAGATGGAACGAGTTCCGAAACGCGTCATATGATTATAAAGTAAGTAACTACTTTATTATTAAAAAAGTCACATAGACGGACATTATTGTTCTTTTATTATATAATAAAAATGCTGCATTTTTAATCACAAGTTATAACTTATATCCACTGAAGATCAAAATCCAAATTACTACTTAACAATTACTTTACATCTCGTAAAAATTAAAATGATAAATCACATCTTTCGAATAACTAATCACCCTGAGATTATCGAGACTCGCTTCTGTATGCATAGTTTGTACCTCTTTCGTGTACCAATCCCTGTACTAAATTTCCCTTTTGTTTTAGGATAATTTGCTGTTTATTTAGGTTAATTTTCCTTTCTGAAGTCTGGCTTTATATTATCATTTGTTTTTCTTGTTAATTTGAAAATTGTTTGGTGATTTATTCGTTTTGCTACCCATGTTGCCCCTCCTCTCCTCTAGTCAACGTCACTAGGTCAGGCCAACTTCCAACCCTATCTTGTCTCAACTTCTATCCTGTACTTCTAACTTGTATTTGTTTCTTCAATAACTTTCCTTCCCTGGATTAATAAAGCTATCCTTGATTTATGGATGTCATCCTAATGGTAGTGACACATGCTTTCTGTGACAATTCGAACTGATCTTCTACACTAACGCGTTTGCATACACGGACCCACCGCGATTTTTCCTTTCATTCGCAAAATAAAATCCTGAAATTATTCCCTCAGGACTTCTACTTCTTGCTGGTATGTTCCATGAGATCTAGAATGTATATGGCCATGAAAATATTGTATTTACCCTGTTAGCCGTTGAGTTATGGCACCTTTTGTATTTGTAAAATCTATTTTTCTTTCTTTAATTGATTTCACAATAATTACTTTTACTTTGAGCTGAGAACTTACAAATTTATAAAACATACTATTCTTTACTATACTTTCAAATTTTAAAATCATTTGCTTTTCAACTTTACCTATGAACTTGAGAATTTTCTCACCTTTTCAATTTCAAACAACTTTAACCTTGAATTAATTATTTACAAACTCTTTTTTTAACTTTTTGTATTTTCATTTTTTGACATTTTCACCCATTATTATTATTTCTTACTTTCTTCAAATATTATGAAAATGTCAACAAATTTTCAAATTCGAGCAAATTTGACATATTCTTAATACTTTAACATCTTATAAGTCATAATGTGATTATTTCTCAGATTCGGGATATGAATTACCATCATGTACACTTCCTTGCATATCATTTTAGTCGCCCATATTCCCGAAATTGTATTTTATAAATTCCCTTCATTTCTACAAAATCACATTAGTCTTTTAGAGTGAGATTTTCGTTCCGTACAAGCCCAAGGTCAGGTGACATCACGGTAGATAACGAGCTCTTGGCTTAGACCTGTAGATTCAAAGCGGTCCCTGTTCAGATTTCAAATGCAGTTTTGAAAAATATGAATTTTGTTAATAAATTATTAACTTAATATTTTTCTTCCTTATCTGTCCATTGCAACATATATAACTACATTTATATTTAGTGTAGAGTATATTATTCTCTTTAAAATATTGAATCCAGATTTAAAGCTTAGCAGGAGTGATTACAAATTTCATTCTTTTAGCATAAACTTCTTCAAAGTAATAAATTCTATCATCTAATCTAATTGCATGCAAATTCCATGCTAACACAATCAAATATGAATGATATCAAATATGCCTCATAACAGTACAATAGATAGAGTTTATAACAGTTTTAACATTTCAAAAACTCATTTCTTTGTTCTTTGGTGTTAAAAATGATTAGGAAGTGATATAAAATGAATAACAATGAAACAAATTTATATTAGTTGTTATAACAAATCCAAACACTAAAAACAATCACAAATTCAATAAAAATACTCTAAAATTGTTAATTACAGTACAGCAGGTTTTTTTCCTTTTCAATCTTATATAGAAATAACTTAGATTATGCAGATTGTAAATATTCCATCTAGAAGAGTGCCAAAATTTCATTTTTTCCCCTTATGTTCATGCAATGATTTCGGATAATCCGAAAAGATTCTGGTCCCAATTAGTTCAAATTTACGAGGTTCTACTGTAATTAATCAACAAAGTTTGAAGGAGGATTCTGTACTTGAAGTAATATGGTCTGGGCGAGCTGATGTATGTAAATTAATATAGAAGATTGTTAATATCTTGAATTAATTAAAGCTATTCTCACACAAGCAGCAGCATATAACTAATTCATTGCGGTTTCTGTTGCAGCACTGTTTGATACATTGGATACACTAGTTAATGATATTGTATCTTCTTTATCTGGACCAGCCAAGAAATTCTACGAACGAGAATTTGACTTTTTAGACAGTATAGCTGGAATTTCTGGAATTATTCGACACTTCCCTAAAGGTTTGTAAAGATAAAATTAAATACCAGATGTTATTATATAACAATTTGTATCTCTTATTTTAATGACTTGTCTAATTGCAGTTCTATTCTTGGTTGTGAATGTTGGATAAAAATCTATATTATGTTCTTAAATATTTTACTATTCGTTTTGTTAACAGTATTTAAAACAATTCGTATACTTTTTAAGTTCTAATTGTATGATTTCTCAATTTCAAGTATGGAATTTTTATCATGAACCCATAATAATCATAAATTAGTCACATAGGCAATTTTGCAACAAAATGAATATCAGCTGACAAATAAAATCTTAATTGTTTGCTTCTTGAATAAACTTAAGCAACATATGATAATATAAGTTTTGTCATGGATCAGCTATAGAAAATGTTATCTAGCATGGTATAGTATACTGGGCATTTCTTTTGTGACATTCTACCTAGTTGAAATCCAAGCAGCTGCAAGGAGTGTGACACCAGTGTTTGATATTCTAGTAACTAAGAGTCTTCAGGCATTTCTTTGCTAGAGAATTTATGTTTAAGTGACATAAATTGATCTCAGCCTTGTCTATATGTTGTAAGTTGATAGTTCACTGAGCAATGTCTCAAGAGTAGATGCATTATCAGTTTTAACTCTCTTATTTTACAATAACTTATCTTTCTTCCAATATCTTCTGGGGAAATTTTCTGTCTCGCTGAGGTAATATGCTGAAGCTACCAACCATTAGTTTGCCTTAGTGAGTTTAGTTGTCTTTATTGCAACTAGGCTAGTTCCAGTATGAGCTATTTTGGAATGGGAAGAAAATTAATATTGTTTTTGAGTATTGGTATTGCTCTTGGCTTCTCTAGACTTTTGTAAGAGATAAGCTCAACCAATCGATCATGAGATTACATAATTTTTTTTTGCAAAATTCAGTGAAAACCTACAATGGTGCTGAAGGGACACAGGATATATTTTTTAAAAGAAAAATCCGACATTAAAGACAGAATGTTCTGACTTTTCTCCGAATATGTTGAGCTCAAAATGTGACGTCTCCACTTCTTTTGACCATCTGGAAGCTCCGGCTGGCTGGAGACATCATACACTTTAGCCGAATCTTGTCAGCCTGGGCCAAGGAGTCGGGTTAGGACGCTAATGAACGCACGCAATGCAAGTTAAATTAAATGTTCTCTTTTATTTTAGTACCGAATTAGAAGATTACAGAAATAATTATAATTTATAAAAAAGACATAACGGTTAGATAAAGCCTTAATAGTGGCCGAAAAGCATACCGATGAATTATATAGCACGTGGCCGAAAATGGACTGACCTCGTCCCGTATCGGTCTGCCGTTCAACTTCCTTCTTGCGGCTCTCGGAACAGACTCTCGTTCAGCTCGCTGGTTCAAGCCCTCCACTCCTCGTCTCTCCCCCCCCCTTATACATAATCTTGCACTGCTCAACAAAATCGCAAGTGCCAATTCATATTTTATTATTTAGAATCCCTTCCCATTACATCCTAATTTATACTTATTATGGTTTTTATTTGGTGGGCTCCTTGGCTGGGCCACAAAAATAATTTCTACTTTTTTCTCAGCGTATTCTGCCTTCTAAATGTGGATTTTCTTTTCAGATTTAATTGTTACATAATGTTAGTTAATTTCTATTTGTGGTAAATAACTGTTAGAGAGATGTTCGCGCAATCGGGTACCATTATGGAAATTATATAGGTGTATACAGTCTGGAATACTCTTAATGTCTAGAGAATGGTAAGAATTTAAATTTAAAGTCGGTGTGGTAGTTGAAGTACATTAGCTTTCATTTCTTGTACTTCTGTGGGTTAGGGCCCTTTATTTTATATTCTTTTCTTCCTTTTAATTTAAGATGATGGCAACCAAGAGTACTTTCGCCTTTAACACTTCAATGTGAGAGATTTTCATAAGGAATACTACCAGCTGCGATACTATTTCGAGATTTTTTAGTAAGCGCTTGCAACTGTTCATTCAAATATTTATATTTCATTTATAACATGAGCCAATATAAAACTCTACCACTAAAAATACTTTTAATATACTAAAAAACTCTTAAAAGAATTATAAACAAAAGTAATCACAGAACTAAACTATAAAAAAAATTATTTGATAAACACACACTTATCTTTAAAAAACTATAAAACATACCAACAAAATTACAAAACAATCTTTGTACATAATTTAAATGCAACAATTCACTTTTATCATTCCAAAATGTGACGATAATACTATAAAAACATAAGAAAATACTATTGAAAAACTGTGTAAAAATAAAAGTTTCTTCAGTTTTAGCATAAAATAGCACCTTACAGCTGAAGCTGAGAGAGCTGATTAGCAAACAAACATTTTGTTTTCAGAATTTCAAAATAAATGCATTGGGTTCAGGCAGTCTGTGTAATTTATTTTCTTGAAACAGTCTCAAATATAGTCGGTAGAGATCACTAGCTGACAGACTACTGCCATGTGAGCAATGCTCAGTAATCCACAAATACAGCAAATAAAATCATGGTAGCGCAAACCATGTTGAGGGGTGAATGGATAAGTAGACAAGGATTAATAGAGTGGGTAGCCAGATCTCCTGATCTATCTCTTCTTGATTACTTTTTATGGGGACATTTAAAGAGTAAAGTGTATATGAACCGAGCTAACAGGATGAGGAGTTGAAAGAAAGAATCGGACGAGAGTACATGATAGCTAATCTATTCTAACAACTATCATCAACTTTAAAGTTTAAATTTCTTCCCATTCTCTAGATATTAGGAGTATTCTATAATTTATTTCCCTACACATATATTTCATAACATATTTCTATTTTCAACTTTTATGGTGAAAAGGTGACTTATGCTTAAAAATAATATTTTTCCTTTTTCAAATAAGGTACTAAATCAATTTGCAAAATTTGTAACTTAATCTCATGTTTTATAAAGTATAATGTGTTGCCTTGGACTGTTTAACCCCTTAAGTGTTTTATTTTTTTTGCCTAAATCAATCCAAAAATGCCTATTTTTTTTAGTTGATTATTTTAATGTTTGTTAACTTGGAAGTTAAAAAATAGGCATTAAAAGAAAATACAAGCAACATCAAAAGTATAAATGTCATGTTTAAAAAATTTCTGCAAATACATTAAAAACACATTTACCTAACAATTAAAAAAAAGTAAAATGTAATAAAACCATTGTTAAAAATAAAAGTACACACAATAAAGATTGTTTACAGTTTCTTACTAATGTTTAGTAATTTTTTTGGGTGTGATATATTTTAAAACATGGGGCAGCACACAGCCCAACATCACATTCGCTGCACTGGTATCGCGACTCCTTGCGGACCTATCGCGACTCCTTGTAAATATAATGTTCACGGCGGATCCAAAGAGAACAAAAATAAAGCGGTAGTTTTATAAGTTATGCTCTAGAGAACATGCCAACACTATCTAGCGGCAATACTAGCAACTACAACGTAATATTATGACAGAGAACGAAATAGAATAGGGCAAGTTAAGAGCATCGGCTTTAGCCGACAGCAGCACTTTTTATCGATATTTGTAGCGTCGGCTTAAACCGACATAAACACTTAAGGGGTTAATATATAATATAGTTAATTACCTTAGAGGTTGTCCTCAGTCTGTATTATAGTTATGGCTACAGCGCTGTTTCGCCGAACACTGTCGGCTTCGTCAGGCCCGCACTAACACATAAACACATAACATAACACAACACTAACACATATAAAATCAGAGTATGACATTATTATAATGTGGCCACAAACAATTTTATTATTTATGTACGACGAGTCATACTCCTATTTTATATGTGTTAGTGTTGTGTTGTGTTACGTGTTAGTGCGGGCCTGACGAAGCCGACAGTGTTCGGCGAAACAGCGCTGTAGCCATAAGTATAATACGGACTGAGGACAACATCTAAGGTAATTGACTATATTAATCTCATGATCGATAGGCCAAAATTTTACCCCTACTCTTGGTTTCTCTACACCATTGTTGTAAGTCAACTTACATGTATGATTTGGTAATTGTTTAATAATTCTACTGAAAATCCTTTTTTATATCTCTCAAATTGCTCAATCTTTATTATTATTTTTCTAATACTTTCGGGTCTAAAAGATTCATGTCTTCTCATTTAGCTACTTTATACAACTCCAAGTGTAAGAAATTACCAGTAAGATTGAAATTCATGTATCTTTTCTATTGTCACAAAGCAAATTTATCTCATCTAACAAAAAACAAAACAAAACACAATTACAATAGAGTCTTGATTAATGGAGTTAATGTGGACCCCAGCAACCTCGGATATGCAAGTTCTCAGTTAACACAGATATACAGTACGTCACCCGTCAATTGAGTACGCTGAGTCACCCACAATCTGTGCCCTTTTATGCCTCTAATAATCTTCAGTGATATCCCATGCCCAAATCACTTGCCACTTTTTTCAAGGTTTAGCCCTAATCTAAATGTTTGATAGCACAAAGCTTGTCTTCCAGTGAAAGCACCACACGTTTTATTTTTGCACTCATTGTAGAACAAATTTTGCAGACTGATTTAACAAAATCCTCACTTGCACTATTTGAAACTTGAAAACAACTAACATACTCTTAAAAGAAGAGCAAACAAAATCAGGTAGGCTGGTTATGAGGGGTGGGGGTGTGACCCATGAAGTCAACAACCTTGTGTACAGTCAGGTTTCAATAAAAGTAGCTACAACTCTCACGTGGATTCATGTTCCAGTTAAAGTGGTTCTGTTACTACTAAATATATGATCGCAATTCGTGATCTTTAGAAAATCCTTTGTTTTATTTTTCACTTAGATTTGGGTTGGATAATACGGAACCTCTACTGCATTAGGATTAAATACGCATTTTACTTAAAATATTAAGATTTATTAATTAAAAGTCTCATGTTATCTTTTAATTATAGTTATTCTCATTCTAGAAATTTCACAACAGTTTTTCATTTTGTCAGAACACAAATTACTTTCCTCTTTTTATATTTAAGTTTTTTATATATACCATATCGTTCCCATTTATTAAATTTACACTTAATTACCCATCTTGCGAATTTCAAATATACTTTACTGTTCTTCATCTAGTTTAGTCCACCATCTTTCTAAAAGACTTACTTTTCAACAAGACTGATATTATTAGTCCAAAAGTTCCAATACATATCCAGTCCAGAGTCTTCTTCTATTGTCTTAATAGCCAAAAAACAACACTGTACATAGTTAACGACTCATTTAGTTTCCTATAATGTCTTATCTATGGTCATGCTTAGTAATAGAAACTAACTTAAAATTGTCTTATTTGATTCTCTGTAGGTGTTTCATACTATCAGTTATGGTCCAAGGTTATTTATCAAATCTCAAACTCAAATCGCCTTCAATTTTTTAACACTTATTTACTAAGTTCAATTAGTCTTTTGCTAAAGTTTATCTTTATGTTTTTGTTTAAAAAGTCTCTTACACAAGTCATCTTTCATATTTACTATTCATTTTAAAAATATAAAGCCTAGCACAATTATACCTAAATCTGTTGTTCTTCAACCAAAATTCCTAATAAGATGTTTTTTTATTAATCTGTAAAGTCACATGCTTACATTCACAGATCTGCTAGGACTAGCCTCCGCTGTATCTTCATAGATTTCTGGAGACACCTCATTTTGGAACAAAGTCCCTCTGATAGTGAGCCCCCCTCCCCTCCTCCCTGAAATAGGCAACTGAATTTTGTTCTTTAGAGATGTCTTTTTCCATCACAACTCTCCAATTCTCAGAGTGTGTCTGGAGATGGGGATAGGTCAGATCAGACAGCCTCAGTGAGACATGCAGGATAGTGTTTGATCTATAACAGTGTAAGTGTATGTGAGAAGTTGTGTTGTGTTAAGGAAAATGAAGTAAGTATTATAATTTCTTACATTTACATTTATTGTATATTTCAGGAGCAGAACGAAAGCGGAGCTGTTTAAATGAATTAAAAAAGATAACCATTAACCCAGGTTGTTATCTGTCTTGTAACCCAGAAGCCTTAGTTCTTGATGTTGATTGCAAAAGTGGTACACCTCTTCAAAGGTAAATATAATTCCATCAAATAAAAATTAATACAATAAAGTTCCGGTTATTTGGCGTTTCATGTTATCTGGCTCGATTTTATAAATAAAGCCTACAGTGAACAAGTATCATGTGTATAGTATCCTAACAATATTGCAAGAGCTCAACATTTTCCTTTCAACAAGTGGTGAATGTACCTCGCAACAACCCAGTCAGCCTAAAGGAAAAAAAGTTACATTTTAACTGGTTTACTAACAAAATTTATGTATATACAAATTCAAAACCATAAATAGAAATTTACTTAAATCTAAATAATTTATGACATAAATAGCTAATCTTACACTATAGGTTAGAGTTTAACCCTCAAACCGCCTTCCAAATACTTAGTGTTTCGGACAGACGTGTCAGTGCTGTAAATCAACACTTTTGCAAATCTTAGAATTGTCATATCGTAATAAATAAAATACCTTTGGAAAGCTAATGTTCCATAGATGTATAATCATGCAAAAAATTATCCTAAAACTTAATAAATAATATTTTTTAAATTTGTAAAGTTTGCATTTTTTGATGCGTAACATCAAACATTTGCACTGAGCGGTTGTAAACAGAAATGAGATCATTCTTTCTCTAATTTTCACAAACCCTATTTCTGTCAAACAAGTCTACCACAATACTGTTCTATAGATCACATCTTCCTCTTTCGGTTAGTGCTTTCCAAATCTTTCTATCTGTTATAGTTTTTAATATATAAAAATTAAACAAAATCAAGAATTTTAACACGTTTTTAAATCACATTTTTTTCAATTCAACTTTTATCCTAATAAATATTATTTTATCGAAATGTATATAAAGGTAATGTATACACTGTAAAGGTAATGTTTTAATCTTTCATAATCAGGTATACCAAAATCCTTCTCACGAAATATAAAAAATTCAAGAATTTGATAAAGTTTACTAATATTCCGTGAGATCGATGCACCTGATGCAATAGCGTTTATATAGAAAAAAAGTGTACTCACTGATCATATAATTTTCCAAAATGGTAATTCTTGTCTAAATACCACAAGTTGACAATATTTTATAGTATTTTTATTTCTCTTTCGAATTACGTATTCAAAATTAAGCTATCTGTAATAGTTTTTGAGATTTATTACATTCTACGAAGTAGTAACCAAACTGAACCAGGCTCATTTTCTTTTCGGGGTGGTTACTAAATATGAAATATCGATTACTTACATTGATATTTTGTAACCGATCTTTAGCACTATTAGGAAGATGAAATTTAGATCTTTCATTTGGTAACACTTTTTACGTCATAGACTTATTTTAGATGATTCTTTCTGAACTTGAAATTGCCGTTGTATTGGCTTTTTTGTGTGTCCTAAATATATGCATAATCAATAGTGTTTCATGTGTGGCTCGATTTATTTCTGTTAATGTGAACTTATTTGGTATGTACAGTGATTTATTTATTATAATTTGTTTATACAAGTTGTAATATGTATATTATTGTTTGTAGAGTTTATTGTTTTGAGTGAATGTTATTGTCAGGCTTATCTAGTACTGACAATAATCAAATACAGATTTTTCTGAAAAATGTTAACTTCATTTTTTGATTCGTAAAATACTTACTCCAAAACCGTAACAGATTAAAAAAATTTAACGACACAGATAAATTCTATACATTTCTGAGAAAAATGATGTCTTACAATTTAAGTTTTGCATAAAATTACTATTTTTTATTAATTGTTTTCAAAAGGAAGAAAATTTGCACTGCCTGGTCTAGGGTTAATAGGGTACATAGCCTATTAGTTTAGATTTTGTATGGATAGGAGACACAGGCTTACCTTGGAAAGTGGTCCTTGGTAACTACCTAATAGTATACAAATAGGAAAACACACATAAAATCACTACAGTTCTGAAATATTTCGTAAACACTGTTCACTTTCTCAATCAGTAGTGAGTATAAAAGAATATTGAATTGTTGTAATTTAGGATAGATCTATGCTCGTTTTTTTTACTGATTCATTCTAGATTACAATAATTCAGTCTTCTTTTTATACTTTCTTCTGATTGAGAAAGTGAACAGTGTTTACAAAATATTTCAGAACTTTAATGTTTGTGTGTTTGTTTTCTTATTTGTGTACTACTAGGTAGTTACCAAGGACCACTTTCCAAAGTAAAGCTGTATCTCTTATCTATACAAAATCTAATATTACACTATAATAATCTAATATGTTGAAATTTAAAATAATAGAAACCGTACAAATAACTGAAATTCAGTTTCAGGCCCATTATAAGGCGAACATGTTGCATACATAATTTACATAGGACAATGCAATTAAATTTATTTGGATTGTGTTTCGTGTTTTCGCCCTTGTGAAGACAGTAGTTTTATTCATATTCCGGATTATATGGCTTTTTGTATCTGGCTCGGCTTACAGTCAATATTAGTCCGGAACACTACCACTTTACTCTTTGTGTTTGTATATAAAGTTTAAAAATATATGTTTTATTAACTTTTTAATTCAACACCTATCACATAATTAACATGGTTTTTAACTCAGTTTATAAATTACGTTGTTTAAAACAGTTGTTACATAGGTTTTCTGAACCTCGTAATTAATTGTGTTTATCAGTACTCTCTTCACATCGGCTAGGCCGTAGCGGGCCTCGTAGATGTATAAATATATTAAAAAGTAGCCACTCACTTTGCTCGTGTTAATGTTTCAGCTATAGCAGGCTTCAAAGATGTAAAGGAATCTTCACTCACAATATTCATGTTGCTAATTCATAGAGAGATGGAGTTGAAACCATTACTTGCAGAATTGAAATCTGTAATTTTTTATCTAGTTAAGGGTGTTATAAGTTGAATAACACATGAGTTAAGAATGAAAAACTGTTTAAAATGGTCGCCATTTTGACATTTTCTATTTTTTAAAACTTCAATAGGATTTTATATGAATACACTATAGTCCCCTATACCAAATTTCATGTTCCTATCTTATTTTTTGTGGTTGCTATTGTACTTACACCGATGACAATGACACCGAATAGATGGCATGTTGAAAATCACTTTTTCTGTATCCTGAAGCCATGAAATGTGAATATTAGTGAACAAACGAAGGTTGAAATTTTTGACGATTACCAAACTTATTATATACTTTGTTACTAGGTACGTAAAAATAACTGGACCTATAGGTCTATCACCCACTACTCAAATAGTTAATTATGTGAATCACTTATTTCTGTTTTATAGAATATTAAAATTTATAAATAACATAAAATTATTATGTTAACTTGTCACAAAAGAGTTTTTCAGATTTTTTCTTTAAAATTATTACTGTAAAAATTAATGAAATATGTTATTGTTTCAGCGCTGCTAAAGCACCATACTTGGCAAGATTTAGAGTTTGGCAATGTGGTATCAAAGAACTAGAGTTACTAGCTTTAGCAATATCAGAAGACACAACTAAGGAAGAGCTTAGTAAATTCTATAGGGAAAGTAAAGGTCATGAAATATGGGAAGCTGCTATATTTAAAGTAAGTAATTAGTATACAAATAAAATAGGTTTTGTATTTATAAAGAAATTTTGATCACATTGTAGTTTATAATCACTATAACTTAATGGAAATAGTCCCACATTGACGTTGCCAAGTTTACGATAGTCTACTATGTTTCAGATGCATGTGTTTATTATCTTTACTTAATAAGTGATTTATATTGTCATAATTATATACAACATAAATTTATTATTGCTTTGAATTAAAAGAAATATAAATGTTTAAAAACTAATACAAAATTTCAGTGTATGATAACCAAACAGTGTATGATAAACAAACATGGTAATCAATATGATAAAAACAAAATCAGATGTTTTGAATAAATAGTAATTATCAAGAAGATTAGAGAATGTACCAACTGTGACAATATGACAACATCGCAGGGTAGGGGAGGGCGGTCCCAAAAATAAATGCCAAACTTTATGTTAAAGAAAATGATGATTGATGAGTGAATTAAAAAATATCAAAATGAACTTTGGGTTAAAATTTATTTTTCCAAAGGTTAATTTTTCTTTATAAATCAATAACTCCCCAACTGCCATCTACAATTTTAATAACATTGGAGTTAGGAGTTTTGGCAGTTTTTTTCTTTTTACGAGTCGACAACCAAGGTCATAAAAGAATTTCTTTCCTATCATAGTTTGTGCACCATTTATTGTTATTTAACACTGTATTTTTTATATAAGAAATAACATAATAATTAAAGTTTTGTTTTATTTGTTCACCAGGTAGGAGATGATGTAAGGCAAGACATGTTGGCTCTGCAAGTGATCAGTATTTTCAAGAATGTTTTTGAACGAGTTGGTCTGGAATTATTTGTTTTTCCTTATAAAGTTGTTGCTACTGCTCCTGGAGTGAGTTATATTTAAAAAGACTTAATAACTTTAATTCCAACACAAAAATCTTTCCATTGTACACACATTTTTTTTTTTTTTTTACAAAATAGTGAAAATTCTTGCAATAGCGCACATCATTTTCTCTAAATACAAAGCGAAATAGAAATATTGTAATGAAATGAATGTTTTTAATTTTTTAATTTAAAATTGTACTCTACTACAAACGTATTAGTTTTATATGAAAAACATTTATTATTTAATCAATTACTCAACATTAGAAATTTTGTTATTAGGCCCCAAAATTTTCTCTTTTTACACATTAAATTTGTTTTTTACTAGACAGTCATGTACTCTGAATTCTAAACATATTACATTGAAAATTACGATCTACTTAAAGTGATGTACAACTATAGAGACTTAGTATCCAGTCTGTGAATTCACTTTACTGGGAGGTGTTGTTTTTTATACATATTTGTACGTACCTACAAATTAGGAAATGTTTTTAAAAATTTAGGTTATCCGGAAGAAAACTTATAAAATATAAAATAAATCGAACAAAATTAATACAACCAATATCAGATGTTAATTAAAATTTATTCACAAATAATTTTTATTTTTGAAATAATTCTTTTACATTTACAAATACACTAGGCCTACTATTATATAGTATAATTTATTTTAATTTTCTTTTGGATGGAGAGGGTGGCCGGTAATGGACAAGATGGGAGGACGCTATAATGTCTGACCTGAGATTGTTAGTCTCTTCCCCTGCTCTATCTCAAGTTGCTCAGTATAGTATCTGTCACAGCTGTCTGTTGAATTACTACAAGTATAATTTTAAATTGTGCTATAACTGCAGTGTTTTTTAACAGGTTACAGTCCTACTAGTTCTATTTACTTTGTGTTTTCTTCAGTATTTTTTTTACAATATGGAGGCATTTATTTAGAACATTATTAAAGGAAAAAAGCTCTGTGAAATAATTTTTGTGCATTAATGACTTAATGGCTAATGAAGCCAAAAACGAAAATCAAAGCATACCATTAATTAAAAATCTGGAAAGAACACAAATTAACTGCTTGCGGTGTTTCATTTTGAATAGTTAAAAATATACAAAAAATTAAAAGAATATGGATTCTTTAGTAGAAAATCCGTTTTCATTTTTGACTCCTAAAAATAAATCGTGGTCAAAGACTGTGACTGAGCTTGTTGACTTTAACAAGTGTATTATTCGGAAAACAGTGTACAACTTTTTTACAAAACTGATAACTCTCTCTCCACATTGAATATTTAAAAAATAAACTATCTGTATCAATAATTTTCAAGGGAGTATGTCTAGTCTGCATCAAATTTTGATGTAACTGAGGTTATGTTCAAAGAAAATATTGATTAAGAGAGGTGATATCCACATGAAGTGGAGAAGACTATTTGAAGAAAATGAACTCGGTAATCAAATAAAATAAAATAAGTAGCTTATCTGGACGCATCTTGCGTATTGTCTTCGTACATCACCCAGAAAGATTGATGTGATAAAAGTAAGGAGAGAGGGCATAATAGAGCATGCTGGTGGTGAAATGGGGTTTATCCATATGTAGAATGATGTACTTTACTTTAATATATGTGGAATGAGTGACTATCACAACTCTCTAACTTTTCACTTGGAGAGTAAAAACTTTATGACTTTGACATGAAACAAACTGATTACCAAATCTTCCACCTCAGTTGATTGTTGTTATTGATAAAACATCTTAACAATGTTGGTTGTTGTTGATAAAGCACCTAACTCAAAGATTCCGAAAGCTGACATTGTTAAGTGGCTCCAAGATAAAGTTATCACATTTTATGGAACAATGCTAAAACGTCAACTTCACACCATTATTCAGAAACACAAAGGAAAGTATAAGCTAACGAGCTGTTGGAGAAGAAGGTATGGATTATGACAGTCCACTAATGACTCTGATAAACTTACATTTCTTTTCAATAAAGAAAAATTGCATACAATAATTCCCAATATAATTTTTTTAATATTTATACTTATAACAATAACTGCAAGTTAAGCAACACCTTCAATCTTTCAGCTGGCATGTGGATGCAACCCGAATAACCAATAGCTGGTACACAACAACTAGTGCCAGCACTGAGGGCAAAGTTAAAATAATTTATCTTCACTTTAAAAAAAACAGAAAAATCAAATACAACAATAATAATTATTAAGGCAGATATCCTTAATATGTAAACTTATCTCTGTAGAAACAAAATACTAAAAAGGAAAGTGACATTGGAAGGAAAGGATCTCGAAAGTGTAGATGTGTTCCTAAGTAAGATCACTGACATGGTAAGATGCAAGAGGGAATAGGGCAGAGGATATGGAAGAGTGTTTCTATTACAACTCGGTGAAGGATATAATATGGCTATTGAACATAGAGAAACTAACCAAAACAACGATGTATAAATTTGTACTATCAACCAAATTTAACATATGAGTCAAAGATATGAAAATTTAAACAGATAGATCTGTGTAGACTACAGGTGACAGAGATAAGATATTTAAGAGGAAAAGAAAATGTTACAATCACGGATAGAAATAGGAATGTGGAACTTCGTGACAGCTTCATACAACTAAATCAATTATTATTTGTAATATACGAGGGGGGACCCAAAAATAACGGGAATCGTGTAGTGAGGAGAAGGGGGTGGGCGTGGCCTGTCGGCTGGAGAGGAAGTCTTGAGTCACATTGCTACACGTCAGTGTGCGACGTTTGTTCGCTGTGAGTGGATCAGTTCGTCCGTGAGAACTTTTTTGTGAAAGACCTTTTTCCGTTTTGGCGAAAATGTAAAATGGCTGACTGCTGGGAGCAACGTGTGGCTGTGAAATTTTGTTTCCTGTTAGGGAAAACGCCCGCGGACACTCTTGTAATGCTTAAAACAGCTTATGGGAAAGCTACTTTAGGTAAAACAGGTGTCTACAAATGGTTTCAGCGTTTTAAAAATGGAGAAATGTCGACTGAAGACCAGCCTCGTTCTGGGCACCCTTCAACGTCAAGAACTGACGACAACATTGAGAAAATCAACACTCTGGTTCGTGAAGACTGTCATCGAACCATTGATCAATTAGTTGTGATGTTTGGGTTGACTTGGAGTTCAATCCAGAGGATTTGTGCATGAGAAGAGTTGCAGCCAAACTTGTTCCACGGCTTCTCACAGATGAGCAAAGGGAGCGCCGACTTCATGCCTGTCTGTGAAGCAGTTTTTGACGAAAAACAGTATGACACTGATTGCTCACCTCTCCCCCCCCCCCCTATTCACCAGATCTCACTCCCTGCAACTTTTTTTTGTTCCCCCGACTCAAAAGGGATATGGAAGGTAAACATTTTGAGACTGTGGAAGAGGTGAAACAAAAATCGCTGGATGGACTAAAGAACATTCCATTAAGTGAATATCAACAATGTTTTGAACAATAGAAGAAACTATTAGAGAAGTGCATTGTAGTCAATGGTAATTACTTTGAACGTGACCAAAATTTGGTGTAAAAATATTGAAAAATACAGGAGTTATGACTAAATTCCTGTTTTTTTTAGGGGTCCCTTCTCGTACATATCAGGCCAAGGATTCATTTTCCATTTTGCTTAAAAATTATGATTTTAGCTGTAGGGACAACTGGACACAGCTTTCCACAAATTTAATTTTGTCTGGAAGTGAATTCGACAAGCGGCAAATGGACACAGTAACAAATTTATTTAACGCCATAGTTTTGTGAATAAGTATGACAAGTGTTTTAGATCCTTCTCTTGTATTTTTTGTATTTATATCAGAGGCCAAAACCAACTTTTTTATATATAAGATGTCCATTGATCTTAGTTTTAATATATTAAAGGTTTTATAATAAGAGGTAACCTAAACATCTTGTTTTAAATCGTAAACGTAACGTATACAATAATTCTATCACCATTCATCTCATACTCGGTGACAATATATATATATATATATATATATATATATATATATATAAATGTTTAAACTTATATAAATGGATTCAAATGTTTTTACTATAGGTAATTATTTATTTTTTGTTTCAATATAGAGTGGTGTGATTGAATGTGTACCAAATGCAAAATCAAGAGATCAGCTTGGTAGACAAACAGACATAGGAATGTATGAGTACTTTATTGCGACTTATGGAGACGAAACTACCAAAGAATTTCAAGTGAGTATAAATTTAATATTTGAACCATTTCAATCTTTATACAGTTTTCATTTTCTACCTCTAGATATTATTTGTATTTCAAACCTTAGCATCCATTTAAATGAGGCAGATAATCAACTTGGATTATGTAACTTGGAAGAAGAAATAACTTATTATGTTTAGATTTTGTATGGATAGGAGAGACAGCCTTACCTTGGAAACTGGTCCTTGCTATTACCTAGTAGTACACAAATAAATTTTTTTTGAAATATTTCGTAAACATCACTTTCTCCATCAATAGGGGGTATCAACTAATAAATATATATGTAAATTAACGCAGCAAGGAAAACATTATGCCAAATTGAATTGAATTATTGGACGTTTCAGTCACATTATACCGGTGTTTCCGTTAGAGACATTACAATAGCTTTAATTCACGAATTATAATAAATAAAATAATAGTATTACAAAAACTACACTATAGACTCTATAATTTTAATGAATATATTTCATAATATGATTATTTTTTCCAACAAATGTCCTTTTTAGTAAATAAACAATTAGGATTGTAAAGTCATTACATTCTTTACTATAGTTTTGTTTAAGTAAATTAAGCACATACACATATATGCAATTACATATGAGATTAAAGGCGTGTACACTAACATACTAGCAGATTAAAAAAAATCCAACCTCAAACAAAATATGGTTAGACTTAACTTGGCTGAGCGTCAGCAATGCTAGCATACAATATGGCTATCTCGGTCAATGACAAAAACAAACAAGATTCTGTCTGGGAAGCACGACTTTGAAGGTACAGTACAAACAAATTATTTGTATCACAGTGATGTGCTATAATATACCAAACGAAAGCCCTAAACTTTGTCTTTCCAATGATATATAAATCGTCAGAAAAATTGACATATTACTAATAGGGCTGTGCCCGTTATCGTGGCGTATGTCTCACTAACTATAAGTGACTATAATTTGGAGTGCACCGTTAAAAAAAAGAATGAAAAAATGCTATAAAATATTTTATCTTTGGAATAGTTTGACAGAAATGTGGACTTGTGAGCTTGTGACAAATAGAAAAATATGACATAATTTTGTCTTCTGCTTTGATAACCGTTGTCACTTTTATCGCTAGCAATGAAATACAGTAACTTCAGTGGTTTATTCAATTATTTGTATTACTATTTATGAACTTTTGTTTATAAGAATTTATAAGTACGGATTGTGAGCTCTACAATAGTACTTAAATTATTGAGATAGAACTAATTTTATTGGATGAAATAATTGAATTGTATAAAAAGCATAAACAACATAACTATTAATACAAGTTTTCTATATTACAGTCAATTTTTAATATGGATTAATCACCATTCCATCTAATTTTTTTTTCATAAAGTCTGTCATACAGTCGACCTTTATTATAGTCTCCTCAAATATTTTTTAAAATTTTCATTTTTCAAATACCACTGTTTTTACTTCTCTTAAATTCAAGTCGTTGATACCTCTAGAAAATTCCTCCCAGTAATTTCTGTCCATCACGTCTATTTCTAACTACATTTCTATATACCATGCAACTTTCTTCTCCCAATTTTTTTTTCACCTCCTGCCATTTGTTATCTTCTCCATGCTAGCCAAGCCTCTTGTATGCCCTTACACCCCTCCAATATCTTCCACCTCTTTTTTAAAATTTTGTATATTCAGGAAACTGGAAACATACAAAGGAAGGACAGACAAATACAGAATTGTCGTTATGTGTTAGGAAAAGCTATTGTAATATACTTTCAAAATTTAATTAATATTGAGTTTTTATATATTTTAATTAAGTATTTCCATTTACTACATAGATAGTTGTTGATACTAAGTTAGTAGCAAATAAGTTTGAAGAGCTGCTTTTATTTTTCAATTACCCTCAGGGACTCAGTTGTAGTGGAAACACAGGATTGACAATACAGAGGGAATCTAGCTGAATCTACACTTTTTACCATGTAGTCTTGGGTTAGATCCCTCTCTTTCATCTTTCCTATAGAAGAAATAATTGCATAGTAAAAGTATTATGAGAAAATAATGGTTTTAAACATTTTAATCCCTAGAACATATTTAGATCATTTTTGTAATGGTCTTCCATCTTTATGTCATATAAAAGGTTTGATTATAATTTTTAAATCTAGTGCTAGTGGCTGTTCTTTAAAATGATTAGGTTTTGCACAAAACCGAATAAGGGTTGTGATTTAAAAGTTATTGTCTTACATTATCAGATGATCATAATTACAACAATAGCCGTTATAAAAGACATAATTTCACAACATTATCCCTAGAGATTTCTTTCAAATGTTGGTGAAATGTGAAGATTAAGGATCTTTACCAATGTATAAAAGTGCAAGTAAAAGAAAATTTATAGGAAAAACATAAAAGTGATCTTAAATCGCTGTCATTAAAATGTCTACTTCAATTAAATGTAATGTACACTTAGTTCAAATTTATGGTACAACTAAAGCAAGCTTAGGGTTTATTTAAATACAGTAGAACCCCTCAAACTCAACACAATGTGGACTTTAAGGTTGTCGAGTTTGGGGGTTGTCGAGTTTTAGGGAACTTTGGTATTTAATGGTTAGGTTTGCAACAAATACTCAAAATTACTTGAAATAACTGTACATTTATTGATTATCAATGATTACACGTTTATTGCAAAAAAGTCCCTGCCTGACAACAACAAAAATAGTGTGTTCAATCACACATTAAAATGAAATTTATCGATGGTTCAAATGAGATTTAAAAAGTCTTGTACAATAGGCTCAGTAAACTAAAAAGACCTATCCTAATATGCTGTAATAAAATTTACAGTAAAGTCTACAGTAAAAAACAGACAGTCCATTAAATTTTTTTAAAGATTAAAACAATTTTATATAAAAAAAAACAACAATAGAGCAAAGTTAGCATTGTTTGAAAAAACTTTTGATTGATCTTTGTTTTTCATTTTCGACTCGACGTCTGGCAGCTTCATCTCGAAGTCGTCGAAGAAAAAGAATGTCCATACCAAACACGGTCCAATACAAATGCTATAAATTGAACTGCTGATTGCATATAATTAAGAGTCGGATCATTTTTCTCACCTGGTTAAGACCTTTATTACGAACTTAAGACCTCCTTTGAATTGTTATGACAAAAGACTTGCCGCTTACTTTAATGGAATCGGTGCTAATGACCGGTAGCATCCGGGTGGTTTGGCGCTTGGGTTCACAACAATATGAATGTTTTGATAACACATGATAACCGGGCTGTCCCGGTCTACCTAGACCCTTTATCTTTAACTTTGGCCTCTACTATACAGTAGGATTAGAAAGTGGCTTGACAAAGGAGCATCCCTCACAGCTGTATAAACAAAAGTGACAAGCCTCAACCTTCCGGCATCTGGCAGGCGCACATGGCGTAAAACAATGCAGTAAATGTCCTTGGAAATCCCATGCTCCTGGTCACTGGCCCTGTCGAGTTTGACGGAATGTCGAGTTTGAGGGGGTCGAGTTTGAGGGGTTCTACTGTATATAAAAATATTAAAAAAAAATTTTTTTTAATTTATAAGGGGCCTTCACTTTTTCTTTTTTTTAGACAGAAAACCATTCTAGGTTTACATCACTTTAAAAACAGATCATAAAATGTTCAACCTAAAACTAAAAGCAAGAGGAGGATCAGCAGTTTTAGTTAAAGAGAGTATATTGCACTACGAAGAACTGAAAATAACAGAACTAATGATGCAAGTAACAACAATAACCATCCACAATAAAAATAAAGATATTAAAATGTCAGCCATTTATTGTCCACCTAGATACTGTCCAAGGAAAGAGGACTACCTGAATCTTTTTAGAAATCTTGGCGACTGCTTTATTATTGGTGGCGATTTTAATGCCAAACATACATACTGGTGTTCCAGACTGGTGACTTCAAAAGGAAGGGAACTTTACCAAGCAGGAAGAGAGCTTAAGTGTAATTTCATATCCACAGGCTCACCAACATATTGGCCGACTGATCCAACCAAAGTCCCAGATCTGATCGACTTCTTCGTGAAGAACATCCAGAACTTTCAAAATAAAGTCCTTCGAGGAATAGTTCAAGCTCTGTGGTACATCCGGAACAGTGATTTACACAGAGAGTAAATTTCGTAAAAGAAGAAGTAAGGAAGGTGGCTTTGAGGCATAAACAACGTCTTCTAATTCATGTTCATCGGGACATGAAGGCAATGACTGACAACGTTAATGATGAGAGTCGCCACCTCAAGAGAACTAAACCTCATGATGATTTGATGTAATAGTGATCTGGTGATTAATGGTGAAGGGACCAAATACTAGTGGTAGCCCTACAAAAGTAATGTAATATAGATATTAGTCTTTAGTCGATCCTATTGGGATTGGTCAAGATGTTGATTTTGTTTTGTTTGTTATTTGTATAATTTTATTATGTAATAATAAATAAAATAAATTGTGGAAAAAAAAGAAAAAACCTAAAACTAACAAATTTAGCAAAAAATAAATGACAATATTATAAATTTTGTATGGATAGAAGCAACACAGGTTTACCTTAGGAAGTGGTCTTGGATATAACCTAGTAGGACACAAATAGAAAACACTAAAGTTCCGAACTATTTTGTAAGTACTGTTCACTTTCTAAATCACTAGAAAGAGAGAATAAATTGTAGTCTAATTGCAGAGGATGGATCTGTATTCGACCACAGATACAATGTACTCCCAATTATCCGCGAAATTTGGTGGGACAGATATCGCGGATAATATCTGCAAGAATGCTAAAAATAAAGGGAAAATAATAAAAAAATATTTGACATAAAAAGACTATTTAATATACTGTACATAAAACACAGTACAAACTTATAAATTACATACAGTAAAAACATTTTAATGTACATTCTACATGAAATAAAAAGTGTAATATAGGAGATCTGTACCAACAAAATTTTGAAAGGCTTAACTGTCCTGATGTCCAAATTAAAATGATATCATCAATGTATCTGTACCAACAGGGGTTGACTAGGTTGACAGGGTTGTTTCTTAACCCATTGGCCTAGACATATGGAACTGTTCCGTATAGTCCCCAAGCGACCCACTAATAGACATACGGAACTTCTCCGTGTTCCGGAAAACAACATTCTTTATTAAGCTTTATTAAGTTATTGTACGTTAACTTATATTTGTTATAGAGAGAATTTAATTTAAAATAAAATGGTGAAAACAAAACAAAAATCACAATTACGAATCAAAAGTTATTTATATTTTTCTAATAATGTACAAAATCAGCCATTTTAATTGCTAGATTAGGGTCAAGTAAAGTTTCCGAAAAAGGCTAGGCCAATGGGTTAAGAAAAGTTCCCTTCAAATTCTTCCATGTAAAAACTCTCCCATAGGATACAGCCATTTAGTACGCATTGCTGTTCCTTTTATCTGTAACAAGTTTTTGCCTTGAAATTGGAAGTTATTCTATTGAAGAATGAACTTAATGAGGAGTGATGGGATAAGTGTTGTTCTGTTGTTTGTTTTAAGAAATGTTTTAGAGCTGATAGGCCATGTGTGTGAGGGATATTTGTGTAGAAAGATGCAACATCTATGGTCACACAAATTGTGTTAGAAGGCAGGGATTGTGGTACTGAAGATAGCATGTCTATGAAGTGATTGTGTCTTGGATATATGTAGAAAAACTTTTTATTAATAGCCGTAGGTATGATCTAGGAAAGTTGAAATCCTCTCTGTTGCGGAATTGTAGCTAGCTATTATATATATAGGTCTAGGTGGAGGATTAATGTTTTGTGAATTTTGGATAATGTATAGACTTGGGGAATTGTAGGATTTTCATTGTGTAGAAGTTTGAGAGTAGAGTCTGAAGTTTTCTGTAGAGGTGCTTCATTTGTAACCATTCTGAAAGTAATTTTATGAATTTTGCTTTAGGATCGTCTAAGACCGGTTGCTAATTATTGGTGTCTGTTAGTTGTTTATTAGCTTCATTTATACAATTTGCTTTGTTCATGATAATTTAATTTTCACTGATGGGTATCTGACTCCATGCACCGAAGTGAAATTAACATATTTTCTCTGTTCTTTTACTAATACCATCAAAGTCGGAAGGGGACAAGAGTTGGTAAAAGAGAAGAATCTAACCGAAAACTAGACGATGAATGGTGCAGATCCAGTAAGGTCCCCTTGGAATCACCATGTTCATAGTCGCTATAAGTGAGACCTTTAGGAGGAATCTTAAGAGAAGACGAAAGTGTAAGTAACGGTAATTGTATGTGAACTGTGCATTAACGAAACTAGTTTGTGTTGTAAGTGTTTAACTAGGATAAAAGGTGTAGATAGTTTCCACCTCCCTCCCCCCTTCAGAGCATACCAATCTATGTCTTATAAGAAATTAAAAGAGAAAACTGATTAATAAGAATATTTTTACTCTTCTCACGTATAGAGAAATTTTTGCAGAACAAAAATTAATTTTGGTTACTATTTGGTTTTGTATTTGTGACAAAGGTAATGCAATATTTTTACCCAATTTATGTGTTTTTTCCTGTTTTCATCAACACCTGGACTGTATGTATGTAACTGTAAGTATTTTATCAAAATGGGTTGATATATTTTATGGTTTCTTTTATTCACCTGATCTAAAATCAAATGTTTACCACATTGTTTTCTTACACAGAATGCAAGACGTAACTTTGTCAAATCCATGGCTGCATACAGTGTTATTGGATTCCTTCTCCAAATCAAAGACAGACACAATGGAAACATTATGCTGGACACAAGTGGTCATATCATACACATAGGTAAAGAGTAGCTTTAATTAATGCTATTAATAGCTGTAGCTGTGCAAAATGTCTGCATATATTCAAAAAGAAGATCAATATTTTTTTACATTATTCTGTTGAGTGAATTATTTTAGTTAATAAATATATTTTTTTAAACAACAAAATACTAATTATTATTAGGAATCTTAAACACGACTCTGATTGGAAGCTGTGTTTTTCCAAACAATTATTAATAACTCTATTTCGTAAACATACTTTACAATTTTCGCCCCCTTTAATGTGTGCATTACAATTAGATTTTTAATTGAATCCTATAATAAAAATACAGGTTAATATTTAAACATTTTGATTTGGTCCCATAGAGTCTTTCCCTTGCATTTTTACCTTGTTGTATAACCCTTAAAAGACTATGTGCGATTAGTTACACTGAAATGTTACACTCTTGAACTGATGAACATATTTTTCTGTGGTGGCTACCATTTTTAAATGGTTTGTTAGTATATTTTTTCTTAATTCATAAAAAAACAATTTTTAATTTAAAATCTGTTTAAAACATAACATGTAGCATAACATTTTTCTTTTCTTTTTTCATAAAGAATTATAGAATCTACTTTTTTTTTATATATAAAAAAGTAAATTTTTCCATTTTTTTATTTAAAAAGCTGGGCATACTATACAAAATTCAGAATAGCCAATTTTTGTAAGGAATTAGAAAATATATACTTTATAAGGTTTATTTGGAAAATAAGTTATGTAGCACCATAATTAAAAAACCAAAAAAATCTTCAAAACCACCAACAAATTACATTGTTATATAAACAAAATCATATAATATAAGACTTCTAACATAATATACTTTAAAATACATTTTGTTAACATAAAAATTCACAGAATAATAAAATTAATATAAAAATGGCTTAGATTCATATTCCTGTGTTGAGAAAGTCTGATTATCAGTGGAAACATGTGAAATTTACTCAAATTTTATTTATTGGTTTGTAGCACTAAAACCTTACACACTTTTCTAAACAGCTGAACATTTTATTTGATCACACAACAAACAAATCTTTAAAATTAACTAATACTCTCACTATAACTATAAAATAAGTATAAAAAAGTAAAATTACAAACACTAAAAATGGATACACGATATTGTGAGTTTATTACACTATCACCAAGAGTATACATCGCAGGGATTTGGCCCCAACATGGGCTCTTATGGAATTATTCTCGACCAATCAAAATCGTCCATTTGGTCACGTGACCACTTCTCGTCCATTCATAATGCTCCATTTATAACTTCAACTGCACCGCCGCTTCTCGTCCATTCATAATTCTCCATTTATAACTTCTTGTGTGTGGGTGTGTGTTAGTCTTATTGTGGACAATGTTTCATACTGTTTTTGCAACCTATTTATCTAAGGTAATACTGTTTCTGCATCCGATTTACCAACCAAAATATACTTTTAGCAACCAATTTACCAACCAAATATCATGTTAGCAAACGATTTTAAAATTGGTCCTAGAGTTTGTCTTCTAGAGATTTGTCCGCATAAACTTGCCGCCATTTTGGTAGTACAGACCTGTTTTTGCTTACCTGTAGACTTTCCTTTTAGGCGTCATTATTGTTCTGTTTGTTGAAGTCGTGGTATTTGTTGTTGGTCGTGGAAGAGTTGTTGTCATTGTTGTGTTTGTCGTTGTTGTTGTTGTTGCAGACTCTGACAGTCTGTACAGATTTTATACTGTCAATCGAACGTTAATGTTTCTATACCATACAACACTGAATGTCTGGCACTTTCTATAGGCCATGCTCATGACACTTGTACACTTTGAAGCATTTGTCTACACAACCATACCCCATTAATAGCTAAGTCATTGCTAGTAATTTGAAAGGAACGCTGTAAGATGTCCTTGAGTTGTAGTCCTCATGTAAACAGGCACAGAGACCCCCCCACATAACAACTTGATCTTTTGCAAAACACCAAATCGTTAATTTCACTTTGCCAACATGTACTGTCACAAAATACTACTTGCAAAGAGATAACTCCAATATACAGGAATATGAAAGGAGAAAAACAAAAGATATGACTACTTGTCCTCTGGGTTTTACGTGGTTGAAACCGTCACATGGTACGGTGAAGCCGTAACCCGTGCCCACATTACAAGCCGGGGTAAGCAGAAGGCTTACCCCTTGTGGAAATAGCTCCAAACCATCGCTATTTCCTGTGACCGCCACTCCATTACAAAATGCGATCCCCAAATTCTTTTTCGTATTTTACTTTTTTAGTGCATTTTCATGTTTCTTATTACTATGACTTTTACCCACATTCAAAGATTTACAGGAGATTTAACTCCATGCCAGTGACCTCAAGGTTTGCGGGAGACTAACTTCACACCAGTGACCGCTAAACACACATATACACACTATTTGAGAAAATCATAGTAACATTTAACACTATGTAATGCACATTTACAATTTTTATTATGTTTTAACATTGGCGTTAAAAATCTCAAAATCATAAGGTGCCTTAAAGACATTAACCCTGAAAAAGTGATCACTAATCCTTGCGAGTTGTTGCATCTATATATTCTCAACTGAATACCGATTAACTTTGCCGCCCTGTTCGTAAGGATATTTGATATATTTACCCTTTATTTAGTCAATGTGTTATTTACTTAATTATAGGTACTATTTATAAGTCATAATTATAAGTACTTGTCCCAAACATAGGGAATTTAACTATCCCCAAAGCCGCTAGTATTAGGTAATTATACTATATCAATTGTAACAAGCAAAAGTTCCCTTGATATTTCAGAGGCTGTATTATATAAATTTTGGGCAAATCTCAACGGTGCCAATCTACAGGAACGCTCTCCACCTAACATTAAAACCTGTATATATGTTTATTATTTTTAAAATATGAAATTAATATACTTTTGTTAGTTTTAGAAGTGTCCACTCCTCACTGTGAAATATATAAGCTGTGATATATATTTTCCCCTAATAACAAACCTTATTGAATTCTTTGTTTTTTGTAACCATATGGCATAGTATCATAATTTCCCAATTTTTTCGTTTTAGGACCTGTTACTTTAAATACTATTGAGTCCTTTACAGTTGCAATATCTACATCTTTATTTCTTCTAATTCTATTCTCTTCAATTTGTAAAGACAGTTTAGCTTCGCTCAGGACCATTTCTTTAAGTTTTTCAAAGTTCAGTTTTTCAGATGTTTTAAGATTAAGTATTAGACCTTTAATTTTACACACCTCTATAATATCATTACTGTTTGTAGAAAATACTTGGTATGCGTATGTTTGAGGACCGCCCGTAACAAATTCTAAAATGTAGGAACCAGGGCCATACTCTTCCAATTCATTTGTCATTTCCCCTAGGTAATCACCATTAGCAACTTTATGTGTACCCTCCTTGTATGAATAAATAACACGAACCGTGTCAAAATATAATACTTGCTCTCCTAAAGGATCAAGGTGGTCATACAGTTTAAGGCGGGCCTGACTAGTTGTGTACGCTGCCAGTACAACATTTACATTTTTTAATAACTCCAATCTCCTCTGAGTATTGCCAATTTACTAAAACGGTGTCGTCGTTAATTTCTTGTACTCTATTAACCTTTATCAATGGACTAGTTAGTAGTTGGAAAAATACCGTAGAATCTCTCTTAAAAAGTGTCTTAGTTTGGTTTTCCCGTTGCCCAAAATTACCCCAAAATGAGTTTAGCATCAATTTTGCAAGAGAGCGGAGCCCCCGTTTTTTCTTTCTCAATTTTACCGTAGTCAAGCACGATACCTTCGCAGTTATAATAATCTTTCACATACTTGTCTTTGTCCCACTCTGACTTAATCCACCAGGCAGACCATCCCTAGCTTCTTGTTTGATTTTTTAAAATTTGTTGATAAAATCGGTAAACAGGCCTCCTTTCTCAAAAGTAGCCATCTTGTACTCCGAAAATTCGTAAACGTCCAATATAACATATCCTTTTTCTACCGCTTTCCTGAGCTCATCCTTTGTCCAAGTACAATTAAGGCCTTTTCTTCACTACTATGTTTACAATCACTAGTACACAAGTTTTAACCACACTTACAACACAAAACAAACATTAATTTATCATTCATTCTTGTTGGAAGAACAGGATGATACAAAACGCTAGGTGGCAACACTGTACACTTTAACAAGCCTTCCACTTCCTGCATTATCTATCCCCAACATGAATAGTCGGATGGCCTAGGGGGTATTTTCCGTACTTGCATACCCAAGGGTAAAGTGGGCATACATCAGCATACTGAATGGTTTTTTCATCAGTACACTTGTGGTATGTTTTGGCATTTCCAGTCTGGCCACCGAAAAAAGCATGTCTTGGATTAAGTGGTAAAGTGTTCAATATTGGAAGAGAGTTCAAATAGTCCATTTTATTTTCCTTTTTAATAGTTTTAAATGTACACTCTCACATCTCTACTACTTCATAGGGTGATTTTGAAAGTTTCTCAACTTTGGCTTTTGTCCTTTCATACCTTAAGTGCAGACTGTCAAAAGAGTCCTTTTTTTAGCGGTTCCTCCCTCTTATAAGGGAAACATTTAGGACAACTGTGAAAGTAACATACTTGAAATTCGTAGATACGTTCTCCATCAAAACCATCAACTTTTATCCCTTCTATTTTTACTTCCCTTTCACGACCTGTGTGGTGGATTCGAACACCTCTTTGTTCCTCTTCCCAAGTCATCCACTGTAAAGCAGAGGCCGATTGGTTGTCTACAAGACGGTATCCATGTTTAGGGACGAGGTCTATTGTATTATTTTTCAAAAAATTACGTCTGAACACTAGATTACATGCACTAGCTATTGTAACTGCTTCTAAAAAGGGATCCCACATTACACTGTTCCAAGAACATAGATCTGAATTTCATGGACGCCTGAGCCAAAATGTCTACGTTCGAGATGCAATACTCTACAATTTCTTTATGAAAATCAAAAACATAGTTAGTAAGTAGCTGATCGTTATGCCATTTTTCAAAATCTTTGTAGCTCTTAACGAACATAGAATCTGGACAATAAAACTGTTTAGCTGGTATTGGTTCTTTATAATTTTGATTTTCCAATGTATTGAAAAGGTGAGGAAAGTAACTCTTCTTCTTTTTAGGGGTAAATCAAAAGCTTTTGGAAGAGCAGACAGGGCCATTGGAAAGTAATTTAATGAATCTATGAATCCATTGTCCATCTCTATCAATATGATCTTGGTTCCCCTCATAATAAGTTTTTGCGTGAACTTAGTATGATGAATAACATACCTGAAAGTCAAATGAAGATCCGTTGTGAGCGAGTAAGCATAAGTGTTTATAGCTTTTCCTGATTTCTATGACATAGTCCATAAACTGATTGATAGGATCTTCTAAGATACGGGTATGTGAAACACAATTTTCAGAAGATTGCCCTGTAATACATTTATGACAAAACTGCTGACTTGCGCACAAGTTAACTTTGTGGACTTTAGTTTCCGGATCATTTGTAAGACTCTCGTCTTGGCGGGTATCTAAATCAAAAAAATATAAACAAAAAGTCTTTACTTTTTGGTGTACCCCTATCAACCCTCATAAAACACTGATGATAAGGAGGTTTGTATTCTACACAAATATTACCAAACAGTTCACCACACATATGTACTGATTTTCTAGCCCTAAATCTAATAATCTTACCACACTTTTTAATAGAGTTGCAACGATCACCTTGGTGTGCAATGAAACAAACTTGATTTTTAAAGTGAAGATTGCACTTGGGACAAGTTATTCCTCCATATTGTAATTTACAAGGTGGGGACGAGCGCTTTTGTAATCAAAAGGAACATGGCATCCTTCACAGAAGAAATTACAAGCGAAAGCGGCTATCAGGGTAGTGATTACGTTGAAATGGCCGTCACTATATAATAGGTTTATTTTATACACAGCACTTTCATTTTCACCACAAAAATACACATCACGCCCTTTCCTGTTGAAATTGTACACTGTAATCTTGTGTTTCTTTTACGGTCCTGAAATTTTTCTAATTCCGGGATCCCTGCTCCATTCTCTGGAATTACCCCCTTGCCTTAACCATTAGTTTTTCGGCTCTAAATATTTGTCTTTTCCCCTTGTTTGTCTAATAGCCTTGTACTGGAGATCTTTCTTAGCATGAGCTTTGCCTACAATTAATGCTCTACCTAAACATAAATTATCGGAATTTTTTATCACTGCTATCCCCTTTCGTGCATTGGACTTCTTCAACAAAATTATTATAAAAACCTGGTCTTCTTTGACCATCATGGCCCATGGGGAGGTTAATTCTAGTACATTCAATTTTGAATGTATCTGTTGAATTAATTGACTCAGCATTGCTATGAATAATACCAATGAAAATATCCCAAATCCACTTGACTACCTGTTGGAAAGCTATATACCCTGGTTCCTTATTTTTTAGTTTTAAACTTGTTAGTGTAAGCCCTAATTGATCATTATCTTTTTTACCATTATCATTATCTATCATTACCCTAATTGAGGATTCGGCTTTCATTTTTTCAACCAAACTTGCAAAACCCAATTTAAGCCATGCAATTTCTGAAATGCCTTCAGGAACAGGATTAAATTTAAAGGTAGTCCTATAACCGTGCAATTTAAAGTGCTTAACGTATGACTCATCTGTATTTACTACATTTATAGGATTCATATTTACTAATACACATTGTTGCATAATAGAAGAAAGATTCCGTGGATTATTAACACCTTTTTACGAACTCTACTGAAAACCGTTATAACTGTTTGCTTCTCACAGTTCAAAAGTCAAAATGAGACTGAATGAATATTCCCCAAGAAAGCCCCTTATATACTCTTGTTACAGACTGTGATTAGCCAAAAATAGCCGAACATTTACAAACTCTTCCGAAACAGGTTCAGTATCTCACAGGTCCTGAGACCTTATTTCGGAAGAGTTCGTGAATGTTCGGCTATTTTAGTTGCTTCGTTAAGCAAATTGATATTGTATGTTTGAAATGAAAAGTATAGATTTCTAGCTTTACAAAGAACCGAAAACCATCAAAATTTACACTGTTTAGTCAATATAATATCGATTGGTGCAAACAATATTTTGAAGGTTGCTTAGCGACTCTTGCTACTACACAAAGTATTTTAGAATGTCACATAGCGAAGTTTACCAACTCACGTAAAACTCTCTGTCATCATCATCTTAAAACAAGACGTGTAATGGACATAATATAGAGATCCCAAGTTTTGAATACTCTATTAGAATTAAGAAAACTAGAGTTAGTCAAGAGAAATCTGATAGGAAAGATGAAATTTAATATTACATGAAGAAAGGTATAAATCCAACTTAGTATTCATCCTCACTATAAGTGGTTAAAGTTGTGTTATGGTAATAAAGGGCACACACATACACAAGTGTTTTTAAATCACATAAAATGCGTTGTACTTGGCCAAGCAATTAAGGATCCTATTGCTCAATACCACATGTTGATATAGGCTATGGTTTAGGAGATACATTTGTTCTGTAATTTTACCCCATCCATATTATATAGCCTATACAAGCCCAAGCACATAAAATAACAAAAAAAATTACGACTGGATCATTTGTAAAGTTTGGCAATATGTTTTTGTAAATATGTATTTAATCTATATTTTGTTACATGTGTATTTCTTAATAATTTGTTTGTTATAGACTTTGGCTTCATGTTTGAAAGTTCCCCTGGTGGAAACTTAGGGTTTGAACCTGATATAAAGCTGACAGATGAGATGGTAATGATCATGGGAGGCAAAGTGGATGCAGCACCATTTCGTTGGTTTACTGAGTTATGTGTACAAGGGTATTTAGCTGTCAGGTAATGTTAAAGATTTTATGATTATTTTCCTATTTAATTATTACATAAATGGTAAAGTAAAGCTTACCAACCTCTTTTACACTACATTATAATACATTTTCAGTGAATTCTAAAATAGAAAGTTTAGCTATTGCTCTTTCTTATGTTTCAGTTTTTCAAGGTTTATAGATATTTACAATTTTTGAGAAAGAAACTCCACTTCTTTTCTAAGCCCAAATCGATAAAAATTGGAGGATGTCCTAATGTATCACCTGTAGAATCCAGATAGCTATTTGTTATTTTCATTAATATCTTTCTTGGGTAGTCTACCTTTTTGCTAGTGGTTTGTTTTAAACAAATTTCTTTTTACACCCTTTTCGAATGGTAAAGATAGAGGCTAGGAAGAGTATATATATCATCTCCAATATGTGGGATTATGGACGTGTTCTCGTGGTAAATTGGGACACTCAAAAATCATGACAATAACGGAGGACCATGTACTGGATATGATCTCTGACCATATGATAGTTTGTTACTCTTTCTCAAAACTATTTGTAGTGGTAATATCAGAATGGGAGGAATGGACTAAGGGAAGGAAACTTATACCTTTAGGGTGAACTGGATTAGTTTACAGATAGCTCAAAGACTAAATGTGGAATAGGGGCTGAAATTTATGGAGGTGAAATTGGGCCGAATATCTCGTTGCAACACCTCACAATGTTTCAGTCTAAAATTACAGCCTTAATAGAATGTGCCCCAGAAAATTTGAGACTTGGGTACAGGGATAAGGAAATTCACATGTATAACGACAGTCAGGCAGTCTTTAGCACTGGGTTTGAAAGAATTTAGAGTTAGTCTGGGAGTGTTTTAAGACCATTTCACAGCTACCTAGGTAACACCTGGGTGCAACAATGTTATACTTTGGTGGGTGCCAGGACATGATGGGATCAGTGGGAACAAAAACGCTGGTCAATAGACAGTGAAGTTTACAGGACCAGAATCGTTCTGTAGGATTTTCAAGAAAAGGGCTATGCACACCATTAATACTTAGATTCAGAAAGAGTATGGGAAGAGGTCGAGGGACATCTCAGGACTAAGAATAAGTAAATTTGCATTTCTTTCCATCTACAAAAATTGCACCAAATCGTATTGAGTTTAAATCAGTACAATATAAGAAATGTGGTAGGCTAAATCACAGGGCATGGCCATTTTAGAAAGCATCTACACAGGATAAGAATCCTCACAACGAAATTTTTGTACAAAAAATGTGGAATGCAGGATAAGACTGCGTCTCAAGAAAGGATAGGCATCTTTGAACATAGGACCTAAGACAACCTTATAGCAAGGAAGGATCCTTATGTTTGGAGAGCTTGTGGATCTATAGGGTGATATCTTGGAGGTGTGCAATAAGCTTAGTTGATGACATGCATATGGAGCATGAACTACCTGAATTGAATAGAATGGTATATATGTTGTTTGTCTGTAAATTTAATTGTATAGCTTAAATGTGTAGACCAGTTTTGTTCATTTTTTTTAATATGGAAATTTTTTGTTATAATTTCAGGTAAATTTTTAATTTATGAAGAACTCAAGACCAGTACATTTTTATTTTCGAAAAATGAGTTTTAATTTTTTTCTAAAAAGCAGACCGCAAGGGCCAAAATAAATATTTGTCACCATCTTTCTTGAAATTGCTGACTGAGAATTATCAGTTAAAGAAGTGAAAATCTATTCAAGTTACTGACCTAAAAGGTCAATTATATCACCAAGCAATTCGAAACAAATTTTTGGTATTGGTTTATAACCTAAACAAACATAAAAAAAAAACTAACATCCCATGAATAAATTAAAAATACCAAAATAAACTCTAAACTTCTGGTATTTTAATTTAACATGGTTATGGTGATAAATAGTTATATTTTATCAAAATAGCTCCAGTAGATTATAAGATACTCATCATTTTCAGATTGATCCATGATTTATTTTCAACTTGGTATTGTGACAGGTACTCTGCATCTTATATTAATCACTTTATATTATGAATATTATAACATACATTTACATACTGAAAGGAAAGTACAACAAGGCTCCTTATTCACTGAACAGGGTGTATTGAAAAATGCAGCAGTCATGATTTTAGAAAAGAAGGGGGTAAGGTAAAATGCATAAAAGATATTACAATAAAAAAATACACGGTTTACCTTTTATTTCTCACCCGAGCTAATTTCGAGGGACTTACGCCGACTGCCATTTCGACATCCTGACAACCGTTTGAACACACAGCAATGAGCGCATAAGGACCTCCACAGACAACCGGAGACACGCCATCGCCCTGGTGTTGGAGCCAGCAGTGAAATGCCCGTCACAGTATTTTATGGATATAGAAACAAATACTTTTTGATTCCTTAATCTTTATCTGTTATGTCAGAAAGTTAATACAATATTTGTGCACCATGAATTTTTGTTTTTAAACAAGTCTTGTATGTATAATATTTACAAAATGTTATTATTTGCAGGCCATACCAAGAGGCTATCATTTCACTTGTTTCACTGATGCTGGACACTAGTTTGCCATGTTTTCGAGGACAAACTATCAAATTGCTCAAAGCCAGGTTTGCTCCTCAAGCAACTGATAAAGAAGCTGCAGCATACATGATTTCTATTATTCGAAACTCATTCCTTAATTTTCGAACTCGAACATACGATATGATTCAGTATTATCAGAATAGTATACCTTACTAGACGCACAGAATGTTATAAATACTTTTTATATTGCATTTACCTATTGGTTATGTTTTAGTGTAATATATTTGTGTATATTATAACCAAATTTATTTATATTATTAAACAATTAAAATGTATATTGGGCTCTGTTTTAGGAGTGTGTTATTTCTCAAGAATACATTTAGTAGACTACTATTTTATTTATACTTTATTAACATCATTGAATCGTTAGAAAATTTCATATATAGAAATTCTAGCTATATACTATGAAATGTCCACCATTCAGTCCCACCCACCAAACATTTGGAGCTATATATTAAAAAAGGGCAACATTTTCTATGATTAAAAAAAAAAAAAAATCTTTTGTATATGTGAGAAAGTAAAATGAAGCTTTTTTCATTGAACAACACCGATTTTCTGGTTTCTCTCTCTCCAACCATTTTTACCAATAATTTTACAATTTATTTTTCCATACAATGGAGTTAAAATGAATAAATAATATCATCATCTCTTTGTAAGTTAATATATTGTTATATATCAGCTGACAATGTTTTATAAGAATATTCTATTAAATTTAAGCAGGCAACTTTTATTTTAATCTATTCTGCTCAATTTTTTGGAACAACTTGACCAACAATAGATACTGATAGATAAGCGAGTATAGTGTGAACAAGAAGGTGAAACATTGATATATCACTTTAGCATTAGTAAACATATCCAATTTAATTATTTTATATTTTTATTCAGCAATACTTCAATAGTAAATAAATTAAACAGATTGACTGACCAGCATAGAATTTAATATGAAATATGTAATTATTAAAATATTTCCAGTTTTTAGCTGGCAAAATCAACAGATAATATAAAAGTACTAAATTATATTATTTATAGATAAAATTAGTCAAGCATGGATTTTTAAAAAATAGTCGATTGTTGTATGAATACTAACAATAAAATGTATGGATAATGGTAAAATAACACATATAAACATTTATAATGTACACACAAATACAATAATTAAAAATAAGAACACAGCCTGAACAATTAATAATTTCAGAAATAAAAAAAATATCCTAAACCAATAACTACTAAGTACAAATGGTAAACTATTAGTGCTGTTGTCTAGGGTTTGCATTAAGAAAAGGTTCACTTAAAATTTTAGTTATCTCACATAGAACTACTTATCCAAATATAATATGTCATTATGGTGGGAAGATTTTGTTATGACAACACTGTATTTTATAGTTCCAACATATAAATCTCTTCGCTCTTGCGGACTATACTAAAAACCGTGGAGAAATCATAAAATTCGAATTTTAGTATGAATTTTTTTGAAAAATATATAGATCTCGGTGAGATTACAACTATCAAAATGTAAGTCTATTTTATAATTTCAATTTTTGTAGCGAACAATGGTTGTACAAAATTCTAATGATGCTGTACTCTTTTGAATATGCATAACCCTAATTAAAAGTTAATTTTACACAATAAGATTAGTTTCAATTATTATGATAAAAATTATTAGGGTGTATAGATAAATCAATTTTTTAGAAATTTTAAATCATTCCTTGATCATTATACACCCGCGTTAACTTTTAATAAAACTGTAAAATGAACTTCTTAAATGATGACAATGACAAAAATAGTTAACTTATTCACTGTGTATGAGAAGTATTTTTCGTATATTATTTTGCTAAGAATTTTAATACACCATTTTAAACAGCAAATGATATAGATTTTCATTAAAATAAAGTTTTAATTTTGAGAATATTATGACTAAAAATGTCCATTTTTTTTATCACTTGAAAAACATGAGAAATTATAAAGAATGACTGTCCATAATCTAAAAATGACCATGTTGCATCAAAATAAATACTTAAATATGAGTTAGTTGTATTTTAAAAACCTTATTTTGTTCATGTATAGAATATATTAAAATGTTCTATCATAGTAATGAAAAAAATGACTGAACAAGAAAGTAACGACTATGGTATACCACATGTGGGTACCCTAAGTTGCCTACCGCGGGGTTATAAGGCGCAAGGGGTTTTAACCCTTTGACGAGTGCGGCCGTTCCTGAACGTCCCAAATAGCCAACAGCTGGTTAGTAAGTATTTACAAAGAAAATTGTTGTCAAGGAGTAAGAAAAAAAATTTTTTAAATAGTTGTTTTATTGGTTACAAATGTATAATAATATAATAATATTGTGTTAAAAACTTGTAAGAATAAAAATTTACACTGATAAATGTACTTTAAAAAAAATTTGCACTGAAAAATCATTGTCACCCGTCGGTATAGCAGACATACACAGACAAAAACGTTTGCTGGGCCGCTTTTTTTCTACGAATCAATTTAGTATAGCCTACATAATGGAAAATATAACATTTCTTTTCAGTTTTCTTGGAAGCGTGTGTTGGTTTCGTTTGCTGATAGCGGTATCCCATTGTCGGCGGCATAAAAACACCGTGGCATTGTCACCCGTCGGTATAGCAGACATACACAGACAAAAACGTTTGATGGGCCGCTTTTTTTCCACGAATCAATTTAGTATAGCCTACATTATGGAAAATATAACATTTCTTTTCAATTTTCTTGGAAGCGTGTGTTGGTTTCGTTTGAGACGCGGCTAAATGTGTCAAAAGACTAGACAGAGGGGAATCTGTAAAAAAGCTTTGTAGTGTTTAATTTTTCATGTTTGATGTATAATATACGTAACATAATATAATGATACAAATCACTTATACTAGACAAGGAACATAGGCACAGGTGTGTGTAGGGGGGAAACAACCGCGGAGAAGACGATGCCATCGCCTACATTTACGCGTCAATCAATACGCATGGTGAATTCTCCTGAAACCACGCCCCCTGGAGTTGTCCTGCCTTACAATTGTGAAAAACCCGATTTCATGTGTTCTTAGTACTATTTCTTGTTGAATTGTGACAACACAATAAGCCATGACTAATTTGTTTTATGATAAATACTTTTATTGCTCAGACGTAACCTAAAATGTTCCGGAACGTCCATACTCATTTACGCAAACAGCACAGAGAATGTTCAAGAACGGCCGTACTCGTTAATCGGTATTTCCCTGTACTCTTCAAAGGGTTAACAACAAAAAAAGAGATATCAAACAGTGGGTAAGAAAAAGACGTCCCTTCCACTTGAGGGGAAGGAACGTACATTTAGATAAGCGTGTATGCGACCTTCAGTGAGTCAATATGGACACTTAAGCCCGAATAATAGGCCTTAGGCCTAAAGGAGATTGAGCACGCGCATTCGCTATTAATTATCTGATCCAAAACTAAGTGAAATGGTTGATTAGGCTGAATCACATTTAGCCTGGTTCAATGGTAATATAAGTGTAGTCCCCCTAATGGTGTAAATTACAATTGGAATTAACATACAGTAGGCCCCGGTTATCTGAGCTAATGTGGACCAGAGGACACTCGGATAACACGGGCAGACAGACCGGCGAACGAGAGCGTCCCCCGCCGCCATTGAAATCAATGGTAGCTTGTGCGTTTTCGGCCGCTGGTCTGTGTTACAAAGACGTTTTGGGGTTGATACAGTAATAAATAAAGACGTAAAATTGAATTAAAATATTGAGTTCACTTTATTACAAACCTAATACAGTATTAATAGAACGAAAACTAAGCCTACTTCTTGAAAAAGTTCATCAGAGTTTTCTGGTTTATTGAACTGGCCCGCTTCTTTGGAGCTGTTTTTCGAAGTCGACGAAGCAGCAGCAAATCCGTCGAAGTTGTTTCTGCCTATTACCCCAAATAGTCAATATCACTTTGTATGACTTTGAAGCCCTCGGCATGACTTATTTTATTTCCAGCCTGTCCTATCGGCTCATCTTCATCACTCACCTCTTCGGCATTTTGTGCCTCATCGTTGACTGTCTCAACAATCATATCATCTGTGACTTCATGTTGTTCGTCCACATTAATCCACTCTTCCACGTCGTCTGTAGTGATAGCCTCATCAGCAGGGATTCTTTGCACCAGGCTTACGATAGTCATCAGAATTTTCATTTTCCGAGGTTTCGGCTTCTTGAACATCAACACTATACAGCTCGTCCAGGATCTTTCAAGGGTAGGCTTTTAACTTCCTCCCAGGACTCGGCAAACATGTAGATAACATCTTTCATTGTGATAGCTGTTAGAGTCTGCAAAACTTCTTTTCCTTCATCAATTTCCCTTATGAGCAATTTTAAAAGTTATCTTTTATAATTTCTCTTAAGGTTTTTTAACACCCCTTGGTCCATGGGTTGGAGAAGTGGGGTTACGTTTGGGGAGAAAAACATTGTCTTGATTTCGCCAGAAACCATTTCTTCCGTGTCGGAATGAGCAGAGCAGTTGTTCATAAGCATAAGTGCCTTGTAAGGGAGATTGTTTTCTTCTAAATAAATTTCGACTTGAGGCACAAAGTTGTCATAAAACCACTCTTTGAAAATTTTGGAATCCATCCAAGCACTTTTTTGGTTTTTGTACAAAACGAGCAGGCTAGAAATGGAAATGTTTTTAAATGCTCTAGGATTAGCAGATTTCCCTATGAACAATAACTATAGTTTGCAATCTCCAGTAGCATTTGAACAAGCCAAAAGTGTAACTCTGTCTTTTGATTTCTTGATTTTTACAACAATTTCATGATTGGATGATAGTTTTTTACCTGAAATATTTAGCTCTCTAATTCCATACCTGGTTTTCCAGCGATGCAGCCATCCTCTGCTTGATGTAAACTACTCTTCTCCATCTTTAAACTTGTTGTGGAATTCAAAGGCTTTTTCTTGTAACATAGGCCCATTGACGGGACTTCCTTTGTTCCTTAATTGTTTAAACCACATAAAAAGGGCACTTGATGTTTTTTTCAAAATCACTAGTTTTCGTTGTACTTTTGCGAACACCACTTTTCAATATCAGCCCGTTTTCTTCTCCAATCATCAACCGTTACCTCACCAACACCTAAATCTGCAGCCACTCTTTTAATCGATTCCCCTTTGTCTAGTCTTTTAATAGTCTTTAGTTTAGTCTCTAAACTCACAACAGTTCTTTTACGTGAAGGAATACGTTCAATAATGAAAACAAAGTAAAACACCACTAAATGTAATACTGTTCGAGTAACAGCGTGACTAACCAACCAAGACTGTGACAAGACACTGACCGAGCCAAAAATAGACAGACAGTGGCACGCTTTGGACCATGTGCAGTGTGGTGAGAGCAAATGAATAATCGCGAGGGCTGTGTCAATGACCTTGGCACAGTAGCAGCTGTCACCCCACTCCGCTCATGATCGCTCGGTACGGTACTGTACAGTACTCGGTTAAACCGGAACTCGGTTAGTCGGTGCTCAGATAATCGGGGTCCTAATGATATTAAATTTAGCGTATAATTAGATTAAATAATAAGGCTTATTCTGGTGATTCACAGTCCCCTGGACAAGCCTCCTCGTGCATCCTAATATTATGATAGTGTTGATATAACCACTTATTAGTGTCTAAATAATACAGTTTTCAACCAAGGGCGACCCACCCGTTACATGACCTCGAGATATAGACAGTATGGACAGGAACAAGATGAGAATAATTGAAGCTAAATTTCATCATGAAAATTGTAATTGAACTTGCTAATAGTAGTATCGAATACAGTTATATAAGCCAACTATATTTACTATAAATTCTAAATAAATAAATAGACATACACTTATTCTTAAATAATCTCACTTTTTCACTTCTTCCACAGTTTATTAAAAATTATCAAACATGTCAACTATAAAGAAGTAGAAAGAGAAATAAACTATATATGTGTATTAATGTTAAAATAAAAAGTACTTAGAATCAATTAACATCGCTAGGAATTAATTATAGTTAAAGTAATTAACACAATTCAGAAACTTAAGTAAAATAAAGACGTAAACAAACAAAAATATTTCTTCTTATATTTTTTATTACCTTAGATTATAAAATTAAAATTAATTATCATACATACTACAAAAATTATTGTAAAAGATTATTGGACTTCCCTTCTAAATATTAGATGTAGCTTGAACTTGCAGGTAGAAGTAGTATTAGGTCAGAAGTAGTTCATGAATTACTGACAACTTTATTTTTCATAGAAATAACATGAAATGGTGCTCAAAATATACCAACTTTTTTACACATCCATGCTACACAAAGCCTAAACGAACTAAAACTAATTCGTTGCCATCTGATAAAATTCTGATGTGGGAGTTATTAGTCAAAATGTATCTGAACCAGAAACCATAAAAAAATAGACCTAGATCTCTTCAGAATGTCTCTCTGGGTCTCTAAAGTCTAAACGACAGGTGTGATTTTCATTAATCTGTTACTTCGGTGGCTTGTTTAAGATTCTGGTTTAAACTCCTAAATTTTTATTAAAACCTCCAAAATGTAGCAAAAATAAGATAAGAGGTGAGGGAACTTTAATTAATTTCTTCTGTAAGAAATACATGAGGGGGAAAAAAACATTGCAAGATTTTTCTTAAATACTAACCAAACAAAAATATTTGTCACCCAAAAAATGAAAATCAACCGTAGATTAGATTTTCTAGATCATTTTAAACAATTTTTATATATTTAATTAAGGTCTACACTTTTTTTCTTGTCATATAACTCATTTTAGGCATACATAGTATAAGATAAAATGAGGTTTAAATACGAATGGTCAAGGTTTGTTTTCTGGAAAATATTCCTTAACAGTATTTTCTAATTATTTGCAATGTTACAGACTGGTGTGGGTCATTAATTTTCACATTAAACCAAAATTTTAAGGAAATTAATAGAGCTGTTTTTTGAGAAAATACATCATAATTATTTGGTTTTTTTACTGATAACTCGGATATCAGTATTTTTAGGGAGATGGCAACCATTACATTTTGTTTGGATACATTACATTTTAACAAAATTTAATAAAAATTGTTAGAGCTGATTTATAGAGAATTCAAAATTTTGTGTTTTGTCTTATGGAAGGTACCACGAATTTAGTTATAACAAAAAATGGGGGTAAAACAAACAAACAACTCTAGATATGGCCAAAATATGTTGACAAACCAAATTTTATTAAAATCAGTCCTCTGTAGAGATGAGACCGATATACAAAGAACCTAGAAACTCTAAATAGATATTTGAGTAGCCTTGACATAACTTTCTATACTATGTATATAAGAAAATAAAAACTCAACTTCATGATAACACTACTAGAGATTAAACACAGTATGAAAATTGGTTCAAATGTTTCGACTATAGAGATGATATATCGTGGCTTTTTATATTTTTTGTTGATTTGGTTTTAAATTAGACCTGTTTTCAAAATTTGAGCTAAAATGAGTTGGAAATTATTTTCCTCCATTCTACACTTTCTATTTAAAACTACATATAAACTTTCCCCAGTTTTTTCATGACATCAATTTGCAAGGAACTCTCCCCTACATTAAAAATTAATTTTATTTGATATATAATTTAAAAATACAAATTTGTCAAATTAAAAAAGTTAATCATAATCTAATTCATAATTTAAATAAAAAATCTTTTTATAAAAGCTTATTACAACAAAAGACATGTTGTTTAGAAGCATTGTCAAACTCGAAATTCTTTGTTCTAAAGTTTCAGTCTTGTCTCTCCTTCATACAATGCTACTAATCAACATGTATTTTACAATATGGCTTTACCATTATAACTCGCCCTTTGTAATGTACAGTTTATTAACACATTTTACACTATAAACAAATTGAAACCAGTAAAAAAGACAATAAATACATCTAGGTAATTTGATCTGATCTCAACTTTTGAAATCCAAGATATTGATCATGAATTTGATCTTAATAAACTATGAAGACTGAAAATATCAAGATGTACATAACACATTATTACATTTATTATCAACAACAAATTATAATTTTCTGGTTTTAGGTTAATTTAATAGGGCACATAGCCAATTAGATTTTGTACGGACAGGAGACACAGGCTTCCCTTGGAAAGTGGTCCTTGGTATTACCTAATAGTACACAAGTAAGAAAACACACACTTATATATTTCAGAACTTTAGTGTTTTTGTGTTTTCTTACTTGTATACTATTAGGTAATACCAAGGACCACTTTTCAAGGTAAGCCTGTCCATACAAAAAACTGTAATTATCCCAATTCTAGATATAACATTTAAGCTGAGAATTGAAGATTGTAAAGATTATAAGGTTAGGTTCTAACCTAACAGGTTATTATAAGCATGATAATCTATTACTTACTATATATACAACCTATAGAGAAATTACATGTAAAGAGTTTTATCATTCAGATTTTACTTACAACCTTTATACAAATTAAGATAATTACATTTTAATCAACTGTTTGATAAATAACAATCATTACTTTCCCTTGAAGTTATCCTTTAAATGAACCATTACGCGTTGTTCGTCTGCAGATTGTTGCTGATGTACCATTCTTCTTCGAAGGTGAGAGTTCCAATATTCTCATTTTTCCTACAAAAGACATACAAGCACTCTCTGAGACTTCTAACTATAACAATATTTAAATATAATTTCAAATTTTGAAACCTGGAATAATAATATCATTCACCACCCATCCATTTAATAACAACACATTTATATTTTTATAAATATACAAAAATAGTAAGAAAATGAGCATAATTTTTAAAAAAATCTTTATAGATGTGAGAATTTTAAATGTAGCAGTTCCGTTTCATTCACTCGTTTCAACTTTTATGGTATTTAAGAATTTTTTACAATTTAATAAATATCAAAATCAGATTAAGGATAAGAACCAATATTAAAATTCAAATCAAGTACCTTTTAAGAGTGCCTCAGTAATCAAGATCAAAACAGGATATTCATGAAGTAGAAAAATTGTAACAAACAAGGAATGCATATAACAAACCAATTCATATATCATTAAAAAAAAGAATAAAAAAAAAGTAGGACTCCAGAGCATCACATATTTGGAGAAGAAAAAATCAGCAGGGCAATATCCAAGAACAAAACAAATAAAGTATCACATATAAAAGTGTTCCCGAAATCTTACCGTTTCATGATTCTAATATTCTGATGCACTATAATAATATTTTTTTAAATTATTAAATAAAGTTTTTACTGTAGTTATTTTTGACTTACCGCCAGCAATCCTTGGATAATTCTATTTTAGTTTATATTGTCATATATTTATTCACTACACGTGTTTCGGACATTATCGTCCATCGTCGGGTGATAACACTTAGTTAAAATATTCAACACAAAATATTGTGTTTCTCGTGCGTGAATGTTATGTGTTACTTGTATTTTTTACTTGTATTCACGCACGAGAAACACAATATTTTGATGTCACCGCGCGGTGACATCAAAATATTGTGTTTCTCGTGCGTGAATGTTATGTGTTACTTGTATTTTTGTGTTGAATATTTTAACTAAGTGTTATCACCCGAAGATGGACGATAATGTCCGAAACACGTGTAGTGAATAAATATATGACAATATAAACTAAAATAGAATTATCCAAGGATTGCTGGCGGTAAGTCAAAAATAACTACAGTTATTCAAGCATATCCGGTTACTCTAGAATATCATATGATGAATTACGCAAGCCAAAAGTTTTTACATTTAAAAAAAAGAATACACAATCAATATACTAGATATATAAAACTTATCTATTTGAAACATATATAATGATACAATAGAGTCATTTAGTTCATAAAGTTTGTGCAATTTTGCTATCTCATCCATCGATGTAAGTACAATCAACCACCTCAGTCCTCGCTAGAATCTTTCCCACTGACTCATAGAAATTTAAAACCTTTCTTCTTCTGTATAGCTCTCCTGACTTAAACTTTGTTTAAGCCAATATATATCATTTCAGCTGGCTGGCCATTAAATACAATATACCTGGTGTTCAGGTTATGTTTAAACTCTTCTCTTCTGGAGAAATTCTTCTTTGATTATCCTTCTTGTAAATTAGACTATTATCCCACGAGGATCATGCTCGATTTATGGAAGAACCCATAAAACAGTGGTATGCATAAATCACATCTTTTCTGAGATTACAACATCGACCAATATTCTATACAATGCTCATTACATCTTCATTCTTCTCTTCAGGGATGTTATTTGATCTCTACACAATTAACTTGCGAGTATTGTTTGTTATCTTCCAGGTGAGGTTCTAGTTCTCTCACTTTTTTACGCAAGGTCTCGTTTTCTTCTTTTACATTTACGAAACTTTCCTATGCCTTCATCATGATTGATTGATTTTCTATTATACTTATCAGTTCGCTAAACTTCTCGTGGCACATTTCCACAGATTTCATTTTCAAGTTCTTATTTTGATTTTATGATTCTTCCTTTACTTCCTTCTGAATTTCCCACAGATATCACAACACCATATCTCATTATTTTACACAAAATATTTCACATCTTCACGAGACATAACTAGCATGATCATTTCTATAGCAGTCAGAGCATTGAATTTTTTAATTCCTTGAAGTTATTAACTTTTCACATCCATTGGATTTATCACTTATTTTAAATAACTAAAAAACTTATCAAAACTAATAGAAAAAGAAACTGTTATGTTAAAATATAAACTATATAAAGAAACATGTACACAACAGTAAAAACATGAACTGCTAATCACTATGTAAACATTGATAAGAAGCCATTGATAAACTATATGTCCATATACTCCGGCACTTTGTGCCATTCTGATGGATCAAAAAAAACCAACACTAGCGGATATGTTGTATGGGAGACATCGAGCCATCGGAGCACTTGGAGTAAGTGAAATTAAAATGTATTTTGGTTTGTCTATTTCATCATAACATAAACTCTAAATCTATCATTCTCCATCAATATAGAATTTAATAAATGAATTATTTCATTAAGTTAATAATAAAAAAAAGTGATCATCACTTTAACAAATTCATAAATTGCATTTAATTCTTGTAAAAATATAAATGATCTATAATTTATTTATAATTAATTCAAACTTTGAAAGACTAAATAACTCTATATATTTCTAATATTAATAGGTTTTTCTTATTATTTACAGTTTAATAAATATTGTTCATGTCAATCCTAAATATTATTTCAGTTTCATTTATTTAAATAAATTGCTTTATTAAAATTGTAATGTAATGTTTATAAGAAAAACAGATCCATTTCCAAAAGTTTATATTACATTATCTATAATTATTATAAGTAGATTGTTTAAAATTGTCACCCTCTGTGACATTGTTACTTGAGTTGCAGATAACCATTATTTAATTTCCTGACATTAAAAAAATCTTTACTTATTCCACGTTTATAATTCATTAAAAAATACTATTTACTTTTTTAATTTACACCAAATTATCAACAACAGCACTAATGAAAAATGGAAAATGTCCAAGTAGTTTAATATAGACAATCAACTAAAGCAACAAATGTCAAATATTTCAATAAAATTTTAAATATATAAATTTAAAAACATATAATCTGTAAAGAAAAATAAATCAATAAATTGCCATATTCATAATGGGCATAAAACAATTGTGAGGGGCGGGCAATGTAAAGTGGAGTTGACTATTCATTGACATTTATTTATGACAAGAGTACAAAGTTCAGTAAATTTTGATTTAGTTATTAGGAGGAAAATTTTTCAAATAATCTCTATTATAAACTTCATTAAATACAGATTTGGTTAATATAGTCGGGTAGTAAATAAATCTGTTAAGCAATTACTTGTGGCACTGAACTCATTTGGTTAGTTGACCTATATATGATCAACTTGGTATTCGTCATTTCTTACATTAATCTGCTGTTCGTTAACTTGTAGTTTACTTAACCCTCCACACGTCAAACGACCCACAACGACCTTTCCGTCATTGCAATTCAACATTTCGTCCACTTAGAATCATCCTATCGCAATAAATAAAATACCGTTGGAAAGCTAATGTTCCGTAGATGCATAATCATGCAAAAAAAAACACTACAAAACGTTATAAATAATATTCCAAAAATTGATGAAGTTCGCATATTTTTGATACGTAACGTCAAATATTTGAACTGTGCCGTTGTAAGTAAAAACAACGTCATTTTTTATCGTATGTTCACAAATATATTTTTCTGTCAAACAGGTCAACCAAAACGCAGTTCTGTAGATCACATCTTTCTCTTTCTATCCGTGGTTTACAAATTGTTCTATGTCATAGATCGCAAGATATTTCTACTTGACCAAAGTAGTAACCTAACGGAATGAATTTCACTTGGCATTCGGAGCATTTTACTAAATATGATAATCGATTATTCAATCGATATTTTGTTACCGATCTTTACAGTATGTTGTAGATTTCATTCTACAAGTTGGTATTACTTGATATAGGCTACAGTTACAGGTCTTGTTTTTAACTCGGAATATAGCCAAGTTTGTGACAATTGTGACTAAATTGACATGGAAAGGCGTGGCGCTTATTGTTTTGGGATTATATATTTCTGTTATTCTGAAGGTTTGTGTATACAAGTTATAATATATGTGTTTTTATTTCTAAAGTTTATTTTTTTGAGTGAAGTTCTAGTTTTTGAATGGTTTATATTTGGGCTAACCTAGATAAGTTATAACCTAGGCCTAAAAGCAAATTTTCTTATATGGAGCGTTTTATTTGATTATACAAGTTAGTGTATATGTGTGTTATTCTTTGTAGAGTTTATTGTTTTAGTGAAATCTAGTGATTTTGTTTTAGGCCTAGCTTTAGACAGTTACAAGTTAGGCCTAGGTTGTCGAGGTTACAAACCTAACCTAACTTTTGTCGATTTTCACTTTTACGGAAAAACATTATTTTTATTTTGAAAATTTTAGAATTTGATTTTTTTTTTTACCAATTGTTATTCACATTTATATTAGAAAACGTTTGTAATACTTGAAAAAAATGTAAAACAAAATATTCTAAGCTCAATTGGACTTTGAAGTGAAATTCAGCCTTCAATTTTTGTGTGTGTGTTTTTTTTTTGTTCTTTGCCATACTGACTCCAAAATTATGTTTCAAACTTTTTTTTCATTACACTACTAAATTCTATGAACCTTTCTGAATATAATGATATACAGAAGTTGGTTTTCCATAAATATTACAATAAATATTATTATTTTTGGTGAATTTTTGAAAATAAATTCAACAAATTTCCTTTTTTCGTAAAGCAATTTCTGTATTTTTGAAAATGTAACATTTTTTTCCCTCCCTAAATATAATCACAAATATATTACAAATCTCTAGTAATAGTTGAAAAAATTCCAAAAAAAAAATTTGTATGGTGTAGCAGCTACATTACCATTTCTGTGAAATTTTTCCGATTTTTTGCTATTTGACATAGCTCCAAATTTTTTACATCTAACATTTTTTTACACAGATAAATTCTATGCACCTTTCTGAATATAACGATATATAGAAGTTGTGTTTTCCATAAATGTAACAATTTTTGAAAATAAGCCTAACAAAACCCCTTTTTTCGTAATTTTTTTTTGTGAAAATGTAACAAATTTATTTATTTTTTTTCTAAATATATTCACAAATATTACACAAAACTTTTGTATATCTTGGAAAAAGGTGGTAAGCTATTGATTTTGGATGATACAGATTTATCTGAAAAATGTTAACTTTATTTTTTGACATCTGACATACTTACTCAAAAAAAAAAAAAAAAAAATTACATGAGAAAAACATAACATATTTTTTATTAATTTTTAAACATTGACAGTTTGAGGGTTAACCGCATCTCTATATTGTCTTAGGGTTCTTTTCTTAGGTTGCTAGTTGTAGTTTCCAATACAGTCCTAGGATACTAAGACAACATTTGGCTCTTTTCTAGCTCTTTTTTACGCTCGACAAAAAGAGTTGATCCAAACTCTTGAATTGTCATATATTAGTTTATACACTAATGATGGTAAATAACTATATGTCCATATAAACTATATCAATAAATTTGATCATCTATATTATTAATAACTAAATTTACTTTTATTAATTTATCTTTATAAGTATATAATTTAACGAAAAATACCTGAAGTTCGACGACTACATCTTATGGCTCGAGGTGATGAATCTCTGCGCCGTATAACTTCCTCCATGGCATATGTCATTGTTTCACCCTCACTTTGTATAGGACTGCTACAACGACTAGAAATACAAAAAAAATAAATAAGCAAATGTGTATTTAATTTCTTAAACAAGTGCAAATGGGGATATATTAAGAAAAAATGGTACAACCAATTTTTTAAATTTTAGTATTCATTCCGAAAAGACAAGAAATATTTTTACCGTGGTGTAATATGAGATAACTTTTATTTTTAAATACTTCTTCAACATTATTCAACGAATTATCATTGGTTTTAAAAAGCTGGTTTGTTATTGAAATTTATTTACTTAAAAAAAAAAAAAAAAAAAAATACCACAATTACATTACATTACTCCAACATTACATGCTGTTAAATTCAGAAGTTATCTATGTTCTAAATCTGAAAGATAATCAGTGCTATCTATGAAACTTGTTCTCATCAGTTTTTAAAATTTCAAAGTTATCAGCAGCAAAAATAATAAATCAAAATAACTTTGATAAAATATCTATTTAACATTCTATTTTCCCCCTTTTAATCACCTTTACAATATATTATATTAATTATTTTGAAAATTGTGATTAATTACAAAAGCAATTAACTTTTCTAAACTATGACAATTTAAATTTTTTATTTAAAACAAATACATTAAGATGAAAATTAATAACTCGTCAAATGACATAAACAGCATTGACATCTAAGGTTGAACCATATAACTGTAAATAATAATATAAAACAGTTTTCTTAGGACCGGACTTTGGTAAAATAGATCTTACTCACTCAGCAACAGCGATTCACCAACTTTTAAAATCTGAAAAACTCAATTTTGTTTATTAGATTGTCCATCTTTGTTACAAATAATGTACAGTTCTGTTGTTACTTGCCTTGTCCAAAAAAAGAAAGGGTAAATTGAAATGTAACTCTTATAAGATATTGAAACTTACCTAAATGCATACAAACCTTGTTCAAATCAGATAAGATTAATACTTGAGATTTTACCTGAAAGTTCAATACTTACCTTAAAAATATGAGACAGAATTCATAAACTCCTAGACCGAAGAGGGATTAAGGTAGTTTTTGAAATAAAAATACAGGTTTTTAAAATATATTTGCTATTTATTTTAAAAACCAATATTACGATAAAATATATTTAATTAATATAAAAAATAATTCCTCTACAACTAACTACCCCAGTAGAGACAGCTACTAAGCCTGCAACAACTAAACAAATTTTAATATCTTATAAGAGACGCTTTGCATGACTTTATGCTACATTCATCATACCTCCCACTCTTGCTTCTTTTATTCGAGTTGTTCAGTTGTTGTTCCTTAGCACGCTGTTTCATTCGATGCCACACTTTAACCATTTCAGGAGTTGGATTATCCAGTTTGTCCGGTATAACCTCGGAGATGTTAGGGCTCTGGACTCTGTCCGTTAACCTAAAACATTATCACACGATTTTTAATTCTGTTACGTTACAGAGATAATTCTTTTATTTGTATATATTACATTTTATAATTTTCAAGATTTCTACCCAATATGAGGTGTGTCTATTAAATATCAAAATTGTATTTCTAGCTTTTGGATGAAGTAGTGACAACTAATTGTGACCTTATTCGCAGAGGTCTTGGATGTGTCTGAACCTGTATGATAAACATCAACACTCTCACCCATTCAGTTGAACATGAGTTGATTTCGTGAATTTAGTGCAGCTGCCTTGTATTATATGCTAACTTTAAAAGTTGAGTAGTGTGCCAATTTGAAATTTTGAATAAAATTGAATAAGACATCAATGGGATGTTTTCAAATGCTAACTGAGCCTTACAGCGAAAACACCATGTTCATACACATGTGACACAAAATATTCAGTAAAGGATGTCGGAACGTGAAGGACGATGAATGCCAAAGGACAACCTTCCACTTCAAAAGCAAAAAAAAAAAAAGAAATATTAGGTAGGTTGTTCGAGAAGATCACCAACTAAGTGTCTGAACATCCATTATGACTGTGTAGAAAATTTTGTGTGAAGATCTCGACATGGAACAAGTTTGTTGCTAAGATGGTCACTAGAGTTCTAACATCAGAGCAAAAAGATAACACAAGGAAATTTGCAACGACATGCTGCAGGAATTAGATGTCAAACCCAAACTTTTGCAAAAATAATTACTTGATATGAAATCTGGATCTTCCAATATAATCCTAAGACGAAACAGCAGTCAATGCACTAGAAAACACTGCCATCTCCAAGCATGAAAAAAACCTTGTTAAAGCAAGTCCAAATAAAGGCTAGTTGGGGATTTTTAGTTGTAATTTTGGAAGAATGGACTTCATTAGGCATAATACTGAACAAGTATTATTATAAGGAAGTTTTGTCAAAGCTAAGGGAAACAGTGACAAACAAAAAAATTACCAGAGCTTTGGAAAAATAGTTTCATTCTTCAATAGGACAATGCACACAGCACATTCTGACGTCCCTATGATATGACAGAAAATTGATAGTTCCTTAAAAAAGTAGATTTTTAGGTGTGGTGTTGATGTACCAAATCTTATTGATTTATCTGTTGTCGTTTAGAAAATATTAAGCCCGTGCGGGACTTTATGTACACCCACTTTAAATGGCCGCCATTTTGTAACGGGTGATCCTTTTGAGGCACGGTTTCCGGCATTGAACTCTGCTAGCTAAGCCCTTTAAACTGATGTGCATATTGACCTATGCTCCTATTTAAGATTTCCTTCTGACTCCTTGCGGGACGTCCCCATGATATGACAGAAAATTGATAGTTCCTTAAAAAAGTAGATTTTTAGGTGTGGTGTTGATGTACCAAATCTTATTGATTTATCTGTTGTCGTTTAGAAAATATTAAGCCTGTGCGGGACTTTATATACACACCCCGTATATCCTTTAATCAGTAAATTTTCATTTTTGAAGAAAAAAAAAAGAAAGAAATCAAGTGCTCAAAAGAAAATTAAAATTAAAGTATAGTAAAATTTTATTTTGGCGAGATAACAAGAGCTCCAAAAGGCACACCCTTGAGATAAGAGTATAAGGGAGCAAAATTGAAGGTAAGATAGAAATAGAGAATTAATTGAAATAGTTTTGTTGTAAATTGTTAGAATAAGAGTTTTAATAATATTTGTACCATTTAAATAAAATAGTGTACGGTATTTTATGAAATTGATAGGGGAGTTAGGGTATAGGCTACGAACTGACAAATCCTCTACCTTTCTCTCTTGTTACATTGTTACGTACGAATGGCGTAAGATGGTGCCCAGAACGTGGCATCAGAAATTTAAATTCTCCCTTACGCGCCCTTTTGGCGTAATTGGCAACCCAGAACGTGGGGCTTCTCGGAAATTTAAATACACCCTTACTTGCGACCTGTTCGGCGTAGGCTGTTGATAGAAATGCAGTTTAAACAACAGCGCCTGCTGCCAGAGAACAAGACAACATAAAAGCTTCAAATGTTTAAACAGCTGGTTATTTTAAAACAAACAGCTGTTTCTTTTATTTCAGATCATTGTATTGTTAACAACTTTTATTGTGTTCTCTTAGACAACAAACATAACCTAGGTTGTTTTTGCTATGTTGTTTACAATAATAGAGCAGAAGGTTTTATACTGTGCTTAGTTTATTGGTTTTAATAATGACAAAGAAACACACAGAATATTTCAAGCTACATATCCTATGATTAAAACTCCCTCAGTCATGTCCTCAAAGTGGAGGAAGCTCTTACTTGAAACTGGTAGTGTACAGAAAAAGTATCGCCTGTAGTCACCTGAATTAGAAGTGGCCGAAAATGTGTGTGCTGCTATTCTAAAGTCTCCTAATAAACCCACATCGATTCAAAAAGTATCCTTCAACACTGGTGTCTTAGTCTACAGTACATCGAATAATCAAGAAACATGGGGTGAAGTTTTAAAAACCTCACAGAGTACACAGGATTCTTGAAGACGACCCAGACATAAGAGTGGAGTTTTGTTCCAAAGTGATTGAAAATTATGAGACTGACAATTAGTGGCATCTTCGTTTGGTGTTTTCAGACGGGTCTACATTTTATCGTAATGGTTTAGCAAGTAGACACAATGTTAACTACTACAAATCCTCATATTGCAGAAGAAAAGAAACTAAGGGCATTACAGTTTGGGCAGCAATGTCAGCTAATGGAGTTCTTTCCTATGACATTTCTGAATTGACAATGACTGGGCCTAGGTATCATGAAGTGTTGAGCACTCACATTATTTCCGCATTGTCTGTCGAAGAAATGCAGACTTGCATATTTCAGCAGGATGAAACCACTCCACACTATGCTCGAGAAGTGATTTTATGGACTAGCCACCTAGATCACCGGACTTAACAGTTTATAACTTTTTTCTGTGGCGGTATCTAAAAGAAAAGGTGTACTCCCACGATATAGAAACCGATGAGGATTTAAAAAGGCTAATCAAAGAAGAAATAATTGACATCCCTAGGGAATTCTTCAGGAATGCCTTTGAGGCTTTTGTTCATCAATGTTACCAGTGTTATCATTTCAATGATTTTTTTTGTTTGTTAAGAAACATGTTTTTTCATAAAAAGAAATTTTATTATTTGTTATATTGTGGTAATTAAATTTAAAAGTTATTAAAATCTATGAAAGAATAAAAAGTTATTTTATTGCTTGCTATCGTTTAAATCATAAATCGCTGTAAATAGCCGCCATTTTATTTCTATTCCAAATACCAGCGTACAAATTTGTTGGTACACTTTTGGATTTAAAATTTTTTTTTTTTTTTTTTTTTTATTACATTTAAATAAACAAAACATGATTTAGATTCAGAAAAAGACATTAAGATAAAAAATAAAGCTTTCCTTAACAACAAACTAAAACAAAACAAATAAATTGACATATGACACAATAATACATTACTTTAAATTAAAATACACAACAGGAAAGAAAAACCAAAACAATATTACTTCTAAATCCTAAACATAAACAAAGATAAACAATTTAAGATAAACAAAAAATATACCGTATGGAATAATAAAGCAGCCTCCATGGGTCTACCCGTTTTGAGGCTGCATATCTCAAGTAAAAATAGAAAAAAAGAAGAAATAACAAAATTCAAGAGACCATCGGGAGCAGTTAAACTATTAATAAATTTAAATTTAATTTAATATTTATTACAAATATTATAATTTGTTAAGTAATAATTTGTTCTATGATATTTAATTATGAACATCTATTTGGATCTAATACATAAATATAAAGTGGTAAAAACTTACACTACGTAACATACAAACACTCACATACCATAATAGTCCATACATATTCTCTCTCATACCAATATATACACATCTCTATCTCAAAGTTTAACATGATAAAAATAAATACAAAAATAAACAAAATTATTAAGAGAAAAAAACACTTCCACACCCCTATCACATCTCTTACACTCATCCACTCATCAAAACAAAATTAGAATGGTAATGCATTCCTATATCACAACCTCCAACAGACCTTCAACACAGTCCATGCCCAAAAGCAAGCTTTTCAAAAGAATTAGATATTTGTTTAGGTTTGTGCAGGCTTTAATATTTTCTGGAAGTTGGTTATATATTCTAGGTGCGACTACAGAGTAAAATTTTGAATAGATTGTCAATTTTGCTCTGGGTACAAAAACTTTGTTCCTCTGTCTAAGCAAGTAATCATTTCTGTACTGCAGATCTGAAAAGCGTCCGCTCCTTATATAAAAAATTTTCATAACCTTAAATATATATAAATATCTAAGAGGTAATATAGATAGTTGTCGAAATAATGGCAGTGATGAAACGTTCCTCCTTTTATGCATGATCAGTCTTATAAACATTTTTTGTACTATTATCAAAGGATTATTGCTCGTGATATATGTACCTCCCCAACAACAGATTCCGTATTCCAACCTACTATGAACCATTGAAAAATATATTTTACGCAGAACATACCTAGGAACAATTCCCTTCATGTGAAAAAAAAACACGTAAGTTTGTTTGCAAGTATGTATGAAAAAAAAAAAATCTTACAATTTAGTTGGTGCAAATGTACTTGGTGGTTGTTTAAAAATGTAAATACCTTCGTGGGACACTATGTATATGTGAGAACAGTAAAACATACATCTTAACAAATAGTGGTGGTAGTAAAATATTGAACAAACCATAACAATAGGAGAACAGATAATATATGTCAATTACATAACTTTCTTCAGACCTTCATTCACTTTAGAAAGACACAATTACTAATAAGAAGTTGATAAACAACCAAAGATTATATTATTTGTATAACTAGAGCAACCATTTGAAAGTAGGGGAATAACTACTTTAGACTAGATGTCATTGGCTGTAGTTTGCAAACATTTTGGTAATCAAGAGATTAAGATAAATTTAATGATTAACTAATTCTTTACTTTTTCAATTTTAACTACTAACTTGTTTGAGATTTCTGGAACTAAATGGTCTATTCTTGTTATTGGAAAACAGACAGATCTTTCCTTCTTAAACATTTTCTCTGGATCTGTAGAAAGAATGGAAGCCCAATCAAATTCACTTTTAGATCTCAATGAAGGGAATAAACTGGCTGAATTTCTTGTAATCCTAGCAAGAACAAACAATAAATATGGCTAGAGAAATTAGAGAATTAGAAATAAAACAATAATTTCAAAAGAAGATCTTCTTTATTAAATTTAATACTAAAAACTGCATTAAAATAAATACTTTAAAATATTTATATCTTTAAATTTAAAACAAAGCATGATTAACCCTTAAACGGTTACCAGACCCGCTAGCGGGTCGATTTTTCATACATGGCTTAGTTCAGCAACTCTAAAACACGTATTTTGCAATTCAACATTACGCCCACTTAAAATTGTCCTATCACAATAAATAAAATACCGTTGGAAAGCTAATGTTCCGTAGATGCATAATCAAGAAAAAAAAAAAAAAAAAAAAAAAAAATACTACAAAACGTTATAATATTCAAAAAATTGGTAAAATTTGCATATATTTGATATGTAACGTCTAAGTTTTACGTTAACAAGTTTTAAACAAAACATTCGTCTCGTTTGTCTAATATTCCCATTTCGAAATTTCTGTCAGACAGATTTAACATAACACTGCTCGATAGATCGCATCTTTCTCTTCAAATCTGTATTTTTCAAATGTTTCCACGTAATATAGTTTTTATTATATAAAAATTAAACCAAATCAAGAATTTTAACGCTATTTTACACGCTAAAAATTACATTTTTTGCAATTCAACTTTTATCCTTGTAGATATTATATTATCAAAATGTATTATATACCATTGAAAGGGTAATCTTTCAATCTTTCATAACCAAGTTTAGAAAATTTAATGTTGCGTACAGTAGAAAAACACGACGACTCAAGTTGACGTTCATAGCGCTAGGTTCCGTCAATTTGTGACGGCGAGATTTATATAAAATATATCAGCTATATGTTCATATATTTTTTCGAAATGGTAAAACTTGTCCAAATGTTACAAGTTGACAATATTACATAGTATTTTTTTTTCTCTTTCGAACTATGAAGACGAAATTATCCTAAGTTATATAGTTTATGAATTATATACATTCTAGGAAATGGTCTACTGAATATTTTGTTCTCCTTGTGATTTGCGGTTCCTAGACAGTATTCGATATTTCTACGTTGACGTCATTGATTTTGCCATTATTTCTTACATCATTTTAAAGACGAGATTTCCATCTTTAATTTTGTGTATGTTACAAACTTGTGGATTGGATATTGTGAAGGCTGTATTGTAGAGAAAACCCTCCAATATCCGTCCAAATCGCCACATATCTAGTGAAGTATTTATCTCATATAGTGTCAGGTTTTTTTGTCTGGTAATTTTGTGAATATTTAGTCTTTTGAAACGGGTTTTTTATTATATTTTGATTATACTTTGTATAATCAATGTGTTTGTGTTTGGGAATTGTTTTTTTTTTTTTAGTGGATTTTCAAAATATAAGTGATTGAAATTCTAATCTACAAACACATGGTCTCTTAGGTTTTAGGCCTATTTTTATCCATTATTTTCTTTTATTTTGATCTACACAATGAAAATAAAACTGTAGGGTTGCTTTAGCGTATTATTTTGATTGATTTTCATATTATATGTTATAGTTTTATAGGCTTAGGCCTAATTCTTGAATCATTTATATTGTAAGGCCTAGCTTAGACCTTGCAAAATCACATGATCTGTGAAGTGAGATCTAATATTTTGTTTATAAGGTAAAATAAAAGTTTTATTTTGCTATAGTGTATTATTTTGGTTCATTATTCATACTACAAGTTTTATTTTATAGGCCTAGCCCTAAATTATAAGCCATGTGTTTGTTAGACTAGGTATTTTAGAAGTGATAAATGTGTAAGTGTTTTTCTTTCGAGTGTGATCTTTCATGTTATTGGTGTTTTCTAGGCATATGTAAAAACAATTAAAAATAACTAACTTTTTAATTAATAATGGCATCTAGAAATTTAGCCATGTCTGATAACTTGGAAGGCGTCACTGTTGACCCAGAGTTATCAGACCTCGAAGGAGATTACGATGATATATCTACTTCACCCCCGAGAGCGTACCATGATACGATGTCTAATATTTTTGAAGACGATCTGCCTGCAGGGGATGACTTCCCTGAAGGCAGTGGATCTGATGAAAGTTCAGACGAAGATCATGACATGTCTTTTGAGGGTGATGTCGTCCGAGTTACTGGTGAGGGAGACTTAGCTGACGAATTAGAGTTCTTTGGCTTTGATGCATCAGACATTGTTATACCGCCACCAACACTTGCACAACTTGATATTGGTCTTCCTGGACCATCACACATTACACCTACTCGTCATACAACATTAACAAGAAAACGTACACTCACAAAAACACAAACACCTGTGGTTCCGTGGGTAAGAGCATATCCTCCAGAAATGGAGAAGGAAACAGCGTCAAAATTCACGGAAGAAAATGCAGGCCCTAGAAATGTTCCGCGTAGTTCAAACCCGATAGCATTTCTTTATCTCTTTATGGCCCATGCTATGTGGGTTCTTATGGTGGAACAGACCAATAAGTTCGCACGAGCAGTGTTACGTCAACGGCAAGATTCTGGTAATGTAACACATTCTAGAATCTGTGACTGGGTTGACGTAACCGTAAACGAGATGAAGAAATTCTGAGGAATGTTGATCAACATGGGTCTTACACCAAGGAACAATCTTAAAGATTATTGGTTAAGTCTTGGATCGCAATCTATACCTTTTTATCCCCGAATGATGACTCTTAGACGCTTTGAACTGATTATGTCAATGTTTCATTTATCATCCATCGAAGATCCGGGGCGGAATGAACCAGGGCATGACCCCTGGAATAAAGTCCGGACATTCATTGAAATGATGAATGCATCATTCAAGGCACATTTTGTTCCAAGTCAAGAGGTATGCATTGACTAGAGCATGATTGGGATGAAAAACCGTTGTGCTTTTATTCAATATATATATGCCTAACAAGAGACATTCTCGTTTTGGAATCAAGAAGTTTGAGATTTGTGACTCGAAAACTTCCTATGTTCTCCAAGTGAGTTTGTACAGTGATAGAAACTTCTTGGCCAATGACTCCAACCCATTCACCCAAAAAGTAGTCAAGGATTTGATGAAAAAAAAACAGATTGTTTGGGGAAAGGTTACCACCTTTTTACTGATAATTTTTACACAAAGGTACCTCTTTCCTCATATTTGTTGTCGAAAAACACCTTTTTGACAGGCACGATTACAAAATAAGCAAGGATTTACCAAAAGAAATGGTAGGAGCAGAATTATCTGCGGGTGAATCTTTGTATTTCAGGAGAGGTGAAATACTTCTCCTGAAATACAAGGAGAAAAAAAGTAGAAAACCTGTGTTGCTACTTACCAGAGGTTATCATGCTGCTACCATTGATGTGAGAAACAGATTTGGTGGTACCAAAGCCAGGCCGTTTGTTATTCACAAATACAACACCTTTATCTACCATGTAACTTGTTCACGGACCTGTAGAAAATACTGGCGTAAGATAGTCTACAACTTTGTCGACATGTCCCTTTTCAACGCTTGGATTCTGTACAAGGCACAGAACCCAAACGGTAGAAACCGGCGGTTTTTCATGATAGATTTAGTTGAGAGTCTAACTACCGCACCTGATTTTGGCGCTGCTTCTATTATGCACTTACGGCACGGACCATCTACATCACAGAGTACCTCAGCAACTTTACTCACCCACACACTAACAAGACTGCCACTTGATGGCAAAAGAGTTTGTGTAGTGTGTAAGGAGAGTAAAGTTTTGGGCGACAAAAGGTCACATTTCTTCTGTCCAGCGTGTAACATCGGTGTACACGAGAAATGTTTCCATAAAATGAACCAGTACTGGAGGTCTATGCCAGACCATTCTAAAATGGCAAGCCTTCCTACCAGTAATGATGGTTCGTGATGTTCCGGACAGCTGTAGTGCGCTACACGATAACTGGATGCCATTGTAAACGTAAGTACACAAAATTTCCGGTAAGCGGCTATACAATTATGATGAGACTGAACCTTAATTATAAAATTATTTCCGTCTTTTTATTTAACTTTCCTTTCATCTTTAGGTTGAATTAATATTACTTCTTTCTTCAAAGTATATAAACATAAGTTTAAATTTGTTATAAAGCGCTACTGATGCTTAATTATAACTAATTGTGGATGTTGATTGCACAGGAAAATTAGTATTTCAAAATAGGACCCCAGAATTATTTCTACTGTACAATCTACTCTTATCGGTAATTATCTTAAGACAAATATTTTTGTCTTGTTATTTTCATATAAAACAAAAGCTACATACGAATTAAAAAACTTGAATTGCAACTATCCTATTGAATAAAAATCCTTGAAAATCTGCAACTAGAATAAGTCAACTTCTCAAAATCTGCATGAAGGTGAGGGTCTGCTACTCCCCCTCCCCCCATAAAATCAAAGCAACATAAAATTTAATAAATAACAATCACAATATGTTCATCAACCCCAGTCATTTATACCAACATGTTATGAGTATTACATTAAATCCACAAAAGTAGTATATTCAGATGCTAGGCCTTTTTTTACAATAAATACTAAAGAAGTAAACTAACCTGTATACATTCTTAGGAACACATGGTTGTCTCGTAGGTGCTACAATTACCTTCTTTTGTTTAACTCCTTTGTTCTCTGGTTCAACGAACACCAATTTCTAGAAAAATCGTAATTGTGAATAATTACTTATAGAATAATAGTATTTTGTCAAGTCATCTAATTATTAGATTTTAAGAGAGTTATTGGTATTTGATAAATCAATGACTTTGATAATAGATGGTGTTCAAATAGAAAGTTTAACAGGTTTGAAAGTGATGTTTGAGTTTCCTTGCTGTAATTGGAAAAAAAAAAAAAAATCATATGATAAATACTTTCAATAATACTTTTTGCATGGAAAAACCAAAGGAAACTAAATAAAAGCTAAAAAAATATTTTGGGGACTATGCTCCATTACAAGGATTGTATTATAAGTAGTCGTCATACAAAGAAAAAATGATGCAGTGTCCGGGAAATCAAAATGAGGACACAACTGAAGGGACAGTCAATAAAATCATTACTATTGGGTTGAACAACAGTCGAGTTAAGATAAGCGAGATAAATAAGATGGGGTAAACAGCTCACATGAACAAGTTTTAAATATCCTGTATGAATTTTTGTTTACGAGAAAGCTATCGTGAAGATAGTCGCTATAGTTTTTTACAGTTTACAAAATATGAAATTGTATGACCATTTTAAATCAGTGTTTGGATATATTAAAGTGAAATCCAATTTGAGTTTTTGAGGAACTATATAAATGATGATGAAACATAGAACCATTCGACACTCCAAAAATAAAAGAGCTGTCAAAACAGTAGATTTCTCCTGGCGAACGTTGTCCAAAGAAGGCAAAAATGGTTCCAAAGGTCGGAAAAGGGCATGACCACATAAGGGCATGGTGAAGAAAAAATATTCACTTTCACCACAACAATTCACTTGTTCATATGATTGCAAAATTTTTTTTATTGCGCTACAAATCCTATTCCACTTTCATCCACCCAATTTCCACGTTTGGCCCCTTGAGCCCTTTGGATACTGTACATAAGTACAGTATAACTTGGTTATAACGAGTCAAAAATCCAACCAAATATGCTCGTTAATTAAAGCAGAGTGCTCGCTACTTTTGAGTTGCAACTTGCAACCGAAAATGTTTATGATGTCATAAACTAACATATTATTTAAAAAATCTACTAAAGAAGAAGCTCTTTCACAATAACATATCAATGTGTTTTACATTATAGCCAAACAAATAAAATTTTGCAATTCTTACATACCGTTGAAACTGGGAATGAAAAAGTCCATGTTTTTACAAATATCTGAATTTGATAAGACTTCATTCCAGTTCTTGGATAATTTGGATTTATCACCCACCAGACAGTTGTTTCTTTTCAAAGCTCGACCCGACCACTTAAAAATGAACCTGTGTTAAGAATACACGGATTTTTAAAGACACAGCGTTAGAACATGCATCTTTACAATATAATAATAAGCATGTCCTTATAAGACAGTGAATGGTATTCTTTATAATCGATCAGACAAATGATCGGTGCTAGAAAAGGAACAGTTTACATACACGCTACCAGTATTGAATGAGTCAGCGATATGACTGGTGTATATTAACAATTTCTTATATCTGCTGACTGATTTATCTCATCCATGGGATGGATTTAAACTTTCTAGAGTAAAGTGCTCATTATAACCAAGTTCTTGATACCTTGATATAATGCTAAAAGTGAGTTAATTTATCATTACAGAAAACCAAAAAAATCTCTGTATTTTTCTTATTATTATTTATGAATTCCACTGTAAATCTATTCAGAATTGGGAAAAGTTAATGATGTGTAAAATAAAGTTCAATGTACCTTTTTAATTTTAAGTCGTTTCTGGTGATTGGTGAATGTAAGTATTCCATCATCTTGAAATCCTGCTTCACGAATACCTTGGCGGAATAGTCTCTTACAGTACTTGTAGTCGGGTTTAGTTTCAAATCCCAAGTTTGCAACGTACTGCAAGTATTGATGTAATTGGACTAAATAAACAAATTAAAAACATTTATGGTTAAAATTGTTTTCAAGGTTTATTCTATTTTTACTTTACCACCACATATGTTTTTTTTTTTTTACAATAAACAAATGCTTATGTTAGTTTACACAGAACATAAATATATTCAATGACATAAACTGATACTTAAAAAAAAATAAATAAAAATAAACCTTAATGTAAAACGTACCATTAAATGTGATTTCTGCTCTTCAAATTTTCAAAAAAAATTGGGGTATTTTTTCACAATAAATATTTTATTTTTAAAACACTATACAAGACAAAGTTTCAATGAATAAGTCATCATTGACTAGTTGTCACACACATCTGACGGTTGTGGCACTTTACAATTGTTTTTCTTAAGCAGTATATAGTGAGATCTATCCACAGGAGTGATCTAAAAGAGTTTTTTTTTTTTAAAAAGTTCGTTTCTCCAACATATAAATTTAATGAAAATCAAAAAAAAATTAGTTTAATAATGATCAAAAATTTCCAAATATTTTTTGTTGTACTACTATTAAGTAATTATTTCAACATAAAAATTCATAACTAGTACAGTCTTTGATTTTCTTGGATAATTAACAAAATATCCAGCTTTTCCCCAAGTTTTTCCAGACTCCTTAAAATTTGTAGCTTTTTTACAGATTTCCCAAATTGAGTTATTAGCCACCCTGTATACTAAATATATTTGAAATTACCAATTGACAGTGGATAAAGAAATTTACCACCATCATACATGCTCTTTAGAAAAAACATCACATTTCATTAAATAACTATATATCCAGAACAGTATATTGACTACATACATTTTTTTTAAATGATACAAATTATATTTATAGTTTTTTTGTTGACAAACTCTTAGAATAAATTTAAAATATACTACATAAACTGCCTATAAATACACATAAAATTTAATAATCTAACAGTTTTAATATAATAAGATGTGAAGACAAATCAGTAAAATTATTTTGAAATGTGAGGCTTTAATCCTGTGAAAAGTCGAGAAGGGAAAAACAAAAATCATAAAAGTGTTTATGTTTGTTTTACTACTTAGAAATTAAAATGTAAAAAAGTAAAACACAACAATGATGGAAAGATACATAACTAAAATTGTTCAGGGCCGTATAAATTATTGAATACATAAAATGACTTAAAGATAATAAAATTGTTCATTGATAGTTGCAACACAATTTCTTTTTAAAAGTACATAAATAAATTTTGTATAATAAAAACTCAAATCTAAAAAAAACCTTCTGGCAAATCAAAACATACACCACAATATAATTTACAACAACTTTACGTTGAAAAGAAAATTTCTCTTTACTAGGTGAACATGAAATATTATTTTTATTTAATATATATAATTGTCTTTTGATATAGCCTAAATCAAAGTAAAAATATTCTTTTGACAGGAAAATATCGTAAAATCAAGATATCAAAGAAGGATAAAACTAGAGAGTGTCTAAACTTCTGAAATGGTATCTATATACAGTATTAACAAATATCATAAAATTATAAATTATTAAAACAAAGTAAAATTTAGGTTATTTGAATTTATAGGCTTCAAAATTATTATATTATTATTATTATTTATTTAGTCAAAACACAACGGTATTTTTGATCATAGCATTACTATTTTCTTAATGACATATGAGGATTTCACAAAATATTTACTTCATTGGGCTCACAGCTGCTCAAATATTATTTAATACTATCTATTTCAGTTTACATAAAATATTCACATATATAGTCTAATCTCGGGATTAGGGGGTGGTGCCGGGTTTTCCCTGGGTGGGGAAGGGTAAGAAACACATATAATTATTTCAGATTTAAGGCAAATCAACTAGGGCTAAGTCCCAAACAATTGAAACAAATATAGTTCGATAAAGAGTTCATTAACATTTATGAAATGGTAATGTGATTTTGAAATGAACAAGTCAAATTGGGAGTATTAAAATTGTTCACATAATAAGTTCAATTGTCTATCACATATGAAAAGAAATATCACAGTTATATATTGTTCTAGCTTTGGAATTTTTACTGGGGTTCTACTATTTATAATCTAAATGGGTGGAAATGAATATCATAACATGGAATGATCTCCCACCAGTATACCAAGTTCAGTTTTCTTTATATTCTTCCTATTGCATCTTGACTTGTCATTGAAAAAACTGTTACTAAAATAGCACAATATTTAAAATCTTCTGACAAATTAATATGGATGAAGTTGAAGGATAATGCGGCCAAATCTGGATTTTTGGTTCCTGGGTTTTCAAATACATCTGATCTGATTCAGGCCTTCATCAACAATCTTCATTCCCATGATACACCAAATCGGCCACTCGGCAGTTTTGAAAATTACGCCTTCTGTATTACATTGCAGCACTTCCATGTTGCAACATTTTATGATTTTCGCACAAATAGTGAATACAAAATGAATGAAATACTTGAAATTCCATCAAAGTTATTTAAAGTCCAACAAATGACCATCATGACACCTAGCAGTAAATATGAGACTCCGACTAGATTAAATGAAATTACAAAAATCTGACTCCTCACCTCAAAATTATCAATTAGAAATATTTCTTGACACATTCGACCCTGATAACCACTTCAAAATCATTTTAAATTAAATAAACTATACCAGACAATTATAATATAGACATGACACAATAATTCAAACTTTATTTTCAACCTTGAAATGTGAAAGTGTAGCCGAAAACTTAACACGATCCAGACGGAAGCCCCCCAAAACAAAACAAATTATAAAAGAACAAAACCTTAACTGAGGGAACAAACGGTATTTATGGATAAAATGAAACTTAAGGCATCCGGAGAAGGTCTGTTACAAATGTATACAAAATTCAGAAGAATTTATTAGAATCCAAAATCAAGGGAAAGTAAAGTTCTGAAAAAATGGCCTCCGTCCAAATATTAACATTGGGAGACACGCCCACAAAGGGAAACGGTATCTCCGATTTTTTAAACCTCCTTGTATACTTCAAATGCCCATTCAAATAAAATTTCTTATATAAGATTTATATATAATTTAAATATGCAAATTAAATAATAATTAATTCCTATGTGAGTAGTTATTTTAACCCTGTAATAATATTAATGTAAGACACCTATCATACTAAAATTTATATCTAAATTATTTCTTTCAATTTCTAAATTATAATTTTTTTAAAAAGAAGAGAAATTATCTAATTTTGATAAAATAAGCTCCCATTAACATAGATATACAGAAGGCAGCAAAATTATAAGGTTTCCGGAGTGCAAAGAACTTGAAGATTTAAATTTATTGTTGTTGGTACCGACGAGAAAAAAAAGGCGCTTCTCAAGATTGGAGAGATTTGAATCCAAATAAAGCCATCAAATTTAACAATAAAGTATAAATAAATATACCTCAAGACTTTAAAAATAGTGCTGTATAGTTTATTGTTACAATTTATAACCAATCTCTTTAGAACTGAAAAGAAAATAGAAAACAAATTTCAACAAATATGGTGAGATCCAATTTATTCTACATTTCTCTAACATTCCATACTTGAGTCAAAGATGATAATTTTAGAGTAGAAAATTATTTTACAACTTTATGCTTGTGTTGACAATTTTTGTATATGCTAAGGCTAATAATAAGTTTGGTGTTTTTGTTTAAAAAAACATAGTATAATTTCATTCATTAGGCCTAACCTAGACAAATTTTTATTATGCCTGGGAAATGTCACTTTAGCCACTTTTGGCTTTCATATAAGCAATTTAACCCTACAACTGTCCAATGTTAAAGGTTTTATTTTCTTAAAAAATATTAATTTTACACAAAACCTAACTTATAAGACATCATTTTTCTCAGAAAGATGCATAGAATTCATCTATGTAAAATTTTTTTTTTTTGTAACGGTTTTGGAATAAGTATGTTACATGTCAAAAACGATGTTATCATTTTTCAAGAAAAACCTGATTCATCCAAAATCAAAAGCGTACCACCTTTTTCTAAGATATACAAAAGTTTTGTGTACTATTTGTGAATATATTTAGGAAAAAAAAATTAAATTGTTACATTTTAAAAATTAAAAAAAAAACATTTTACGAAAAAACTGAATTTTCTCTTTATTTTTTCCAAAAAACATAAAAAATAGTAAAATATATTTTATACAGAACTTCTATATATCATTATGTCCAGAAAGGTGCATAGAATTTAGTTGTGTAGTGCAAAAAAATGTTACATGTATCACATTTGGAATTTTTTTGGTCAAATACCAAAAAATCGAGAGTAACGGAGAGTAAAATTTCACAGAAATGGTAATCAAAAACATACTAATACATTTTTTGCAATTTTTTCAACCATTACTTGAGATTTCTAATATATTTGTGAATATATTTAGGGGAAAAAAATAATAATATGTTACATTTTCTAAATAAAAACAACGTATTTGACTAAAAAGTGATACTCTGATGGTTGAGGTTAGGTTTGTAACCTCCACAATTTAGCCTCACTAGTAACAATCTGAAGATAGGCCAAAGACAAAAACATTAGATTTTAATAAGAAAATATATACTTTACAAAGAATAACACACATATTCACTTTTATAATCATATAAAACACTAAATATAAGAAAATATGCATATAGGCTAGACTTACAATATTGGCCTAGGTTATCCCAAATATGAACCGTTCAAAAACTAAACTATCACTCAAAAACATAAACTTTAGATATAAAAACAACATTATTGTAACTTGTATACACAATTTATATACAATTTGTATAACAAACCTTCAAAATAACAAATATCTAACCCCAAAACAATATGCGCCAAGCCCAATATTAAAGTTTTTACGTCACACATTTGCTTCGTTTGGGCATCAAATACAAAGCCTTCTAAGTAAGTATTTTTTTAACATCAAGTGGTACCAACTTATAGAATGGAATTTCCCCTACAACTTAGTGTAAAGAAAAATAATTTTAAATTCATAGAGAAATGAATACGTGTATTCGTAAAATGCACCAAATACCAACTGAATTTCGTGTCATCAGGTTTGTTCTCCGCTCAACTAGGAATATCTCTGGATCTGTTAGACGCAGAATAATTTGTAATCTATGGTTAGAAAGAGAAACATGTGATCTATAGAACAGTGTTTTAGTTGACTTAAATGACAGAAAAATAGAGTTGTAATGATATCGGGAAAATGGCTTCGTGTTTACGAAAAGACGCAGAGTTGAAAATTACGATTTTACGCTACAAAAATACGTGAACTTCACCAATTTTTGGAATATTATTTAAAACGTTTTGTGGTATTTTTTTTTGCATGATTATGTATCTACGGAATATTAGCTTTCCAACACTATTTTTTTTATTGCGATAGGACGATTCTAAGTGGGCGAAATGTTGAATTGCAAAATATGTGTTTTATAGCCAACTTGTCGGGGAGAATGGGTACGATTTCGGGTCTTTACCACTTGTAGGGTTAAGAATTAGGTAAATCCAGTTGACAGCAATAAGTTTTCTGCATACTGTTGTTTTTGTAAAAATATTGATATTTCAAATGCTGGTGTTTTCAATTTACGATTACATGCTAAAGGAAAGAAACATACTTCTAGCACATATGAATTCAAACAACAATGTCCAAAATGTGGAAAAACAACTTACGGTACCATTTCTTTGATTTTCTTGCACAGTTATTGAAATTGCCTTATCTACTCCTCCCATCTTCTTGTTAAACTCTACTACGCTTATAGAAAAGTAAAACATCTCTGTGCCTTGTTACATTGACAATTTCATGTGTCTGCACCATTGATAACATAGTCACACAAAGTTTATTGCACCCGACACTATAGTACGAGTCTTACACTGTTCGGTAGCACGTCTTTTAAGCATCATGTATTATATCGTAACTCGTTTTTCATCACACAAACAATACTACTAAGCCATATAACATATTTTTGTACACTTTTTTGTTGCTTTATAAACATAGAAATTAATAAAAATGGATTCATTTGTAAAACGTTCCAGAACGGCAGTACTCCTTTGAGCACTTTTTATTGGTACCATTCCGGAACGGCATTACTCTTTTCACGATAATTTGTCTTCCTCCTTAAAGGGTTAAAAGTTGTTTGTATATACTGAATCTATTTTTATTTAACTCTGTTATTGTTTCTTTTAGTTAACAACAAAATCTTTTTAGTTCACAACTTTAGTGTTTTATTGTGTGTTACTACTAGATAATACAAGAGACCACTTTCCAAGGTAAACCTTGTATGGTAGGTTTTGAATGTATCTCCTATTCATACAAAATCTAAACATAATAGGTTACTCTAACCTAAAGACAAAATCTTTTAAAATGTATAAAATTTGATATTTTATATTTAGTCAAGAAAATATTTAATTCTGAATTTTTTACAGTTTTTGTATTTATTATATATTTATTTATACATTTATTTATTATAATGATACCATAATTCAGAGTATCAACCCAGCGTCACCTCATTAATCACAAGTTCCTGACCCGCACCAAAATAGTCAAGAACACCAAACTTCCCACCATATAGCACATTTTAATTCAGTCCCATTTCATTCATCAAACCAGACTATATAAAATCACTAGAATTACAATTATATTTTAAAATACCCAGTGGGTATATGTGTTATTAAAGTGGAGTGTAAATATATATATATATATAAATGTAGAAAATTGAAACAAGAAAAGAGGTTTCTACAGGCAAGGGAAGAAAAAGAAGGTGAGTAGGATTATTGTTGGAGAGGACATCAAACTATACACACCATTAACAAGGGGTCTGAAAATAATTCAATAATTCAAAACGAGACTTAAGTTTATCACCTCAGATAATAAAAGACACCTAAGAACAGTTTTAATAATGACAGTTAAATTTCTACAAAAAACATTTGGAAACTATAAATATCAGCAATCTGGAAAGTGGTCGGCAACAGTTAAACAGACATCAGAAATAGCTATTTTAAACAATAGCATCTTGTGTTCATTAACTTTAAACCAGTAAAGGACATACCAATCAACTGACTCTTAATCCACAATTGATTCCTTCTATTATTCACAATATTGTAAAATCATCATCCATCATCCCACACCTTCATCCAAAACCAATCACCCATATAGACATAAGTATCACCAAATAATTTTGTAAGTATTAAGTTGTTCTTTAATAAAAATTTTATTTGAAACCAATGATTATTTTCTTGTTATTTGAACATTTTAGCCATATACATAAAAATGGGTTAGCCAAGGCAATTTCTAAAAAAACAATACCCAAGTAAAACTAAATGTGTTTTAAAATAATAAAATCATAATTGTGTTATTAAACAAAAGTCATTTATATTATACATCTCTAATCAGTTAGGCCTACTGATCAATAGTTTATGAAAAATGTCATTCATTTATAAAATATTAGAATACAATCAGCCATCTACAAACACATTCTTATTTCAATCATTTTAATCACGATTTTTATTTTTTAAATTTCATTTCAATAAATTGTACTAACCTGGTGGCTGTGCAGGTCCAAAGGAAGTCTTGAGGAAATGTGAAATGTTTTTCATAGCAGCTATTTTTCTATTTTGAATATCTTCTGGTTCTAAATCATTGCCTTCCCAGGGTAGTTTACCAACTAACCACTGAACCAAGTTGTAACCTAATATTTCTAAATCTCCTCTTCGAGAATGAACTAAAACACATACAATTTTTTACTTTAGTATTTATTACTAGACTGATATAAATGAAGTCATTCAACACCTATTATAGATATGGTAGTTAAAGTATTGTTAATTAGTAGGCTAATTATTTTAGTATTTTAATATCATAAGGCTCCTCAGATTACTCATTTTGATAAATATATGAATTGTTTCATCACATGATTCATTCATGATAATATACTCTACACTAAGTAGTTTAAAATTCATATATGCATTCATTTTTAGACATTGTACAAGAAACATTATCACTTGGTGGATAGGTCATTGTTAAAAATAAAAAATAAAAACAACAACAATTTATATAGTAAAACAGTATTATTGTAGGCATAACATTGTATTGTGCGAAGCTGAAACTAATGTCTAGTGATAATGTTTTTTAAATAACACCTGAAGATGAATGTGTATATAATCATCTGAAAACGCAGTAGTATATATTACCACAAGTAGACCATATGATTTTTAAAAAATGGTATTTATATTACCAATTTATTTATTGTTGTTTAATATTTAACATGTGTTCAAGAAAGTAATGACTAAAGGTGATGTATCACATACAAGAACCTTAAGATCTTTAATGTGATTTCTCACACCGTTAATGTTCCATTGCATCACGCTATTCAAGTTTAAGTTTCGAGCTATATTTTATGATCAAGATATAAAAATAATAATAATGATGGATTAGTTAACAATTAAAAAGGGTTTGGACCTGTATTATTCTTTCCACCTGCCTGGCTTGAAAGACCATCAGGTGGTTTAACCCTTAGCATGCGTATGACGGGATTTCACGTAACCCTCAACTTGACTGGTAACGCGTATGACGGGATATCTCGATTCAACACTATTTGACTTCTGCAGGTATTTTTAATTCGTTTAAAGTCCAATAGAGTGCAGGGAAATGTCCTATTGGTGTAAAGTGACACTCCCACTACAGTATTTGTTCTCAATCACCTGTCATTGGACTTTATTTGGTTGTTATAGCAACCAGGCGCCATTTTGTGCTCTGCCCCAGCACGTATACCGTGATTTCTCGTTCTAGTAAGCTATGACTGTCAGTTGTGAAATGTGTTGTCAGCGTTATCACTGCTATAGCTGTTCATTGTTGATTTGTTTAGGCCGTATTATTTATATTTTAGGTTATAATATACATTTTTATTTTGTGTAAAATAGGCTAGTTATAAAAATGGCAAACCCTGACTACCATGGATTTGATCAATTTATCGATGAAATAATGAATGCATCTTTTTTCAATTACAGAATACATTTTGAAATATAGACAGTTTCTATGGACACATTATTATCGGCAAATATTGTTTGTGTGTTTATATGTATATTTAGTCTATATCAGTAATTTTTTTGATGTCCTGAATGTAGGTAATTATTATGAGGAGTAGAAAGATATTTTTGATACGGTATGTTGATTTTTCTCAAAATCTTTTTTTAGTAAAATTTATTTGTTTGATGAAATTCAGGTTATTTTGAATTAAATAGTAGGCCTACTTTTATATAAAAAAAATTAATATGATTTATTTGTAAATATAAAAAAAAAAAAAAAAATCTGTTTTATAGGGCGGTAAAAAATGTGAAATTAAGTATTTTTTCTTGTTTTAATCTGTAAAAAATAATAAAATCAGAATTTTAAAGCCAATTTACATTTTTTTTACCAAATATATCTGTAAGAACCCAAAATCAAATAGAACTTTAAACAATTACAAATTTTTTTTTTGTTTCCTAATAGCACGTTATGAGTAAATAGCCTAAATTGTTATTCAGCGTGCTAAGGGTTAAGTGTTGTTTTAATTTTATAAGTTTCAGGGTCAAGTTCCATAGCAAACTCAACAACTGGAATGTCAGCTAATTAAGGAACAACTGGAATGTCAGATGTTGAAGGATTGGAAGATGCCTGAGGTAATTTTGGGAGGAGTTTCGAAGATCCCGCTCCAACTTTATTTTGGTTTTGTAACGTGCATAGCCAGTGATGTGCTGGGCTTGCCTCGAGTATTTTTATTTTGAACTTTATTAAAAGACGAAGGTTTAGGAAGAACAGATACTGACTGTGATTTTTGCTTAATTAGTTATCCAGTTATCGGAGGTAGTTTGTGATTCTTAAATGGTGAAGGCACGGATTCGATGGGATGGATTTTGTTGATTTAGTAAGGACATGAGAAGAAGACGGCAAGTTAACAGAAATACCGCTTTGGACTGCCATTAGTTGTTTTATTTGCTCAGCAAGAATACGAACCATCTCATCCAGTTCCATACACAAACATGAATTTTCATGGGGATGATGTCGCATTTGCGTTCGATTTTAAAACGGTAGAAGGTAAAACAGTTCTTTGCCTGTATACTTTCCTAGCTTCTGTAAAGGAAAGTTTTACTTTAACCATAATTTCTAATATTGCCTTTTCGATCTTATATTTTGGGCACTTTGGTTTTATAAAAGGTCCCGCTGTAACCTTATTTGACAATATTAATTAGTAACACCTACTACTGGATAAACAATATGAATTATTAATTTCTCAGTTTTCTTGAAATTTAACATAATGCACATAAATTCAATTTTTCTACAAGTTATAATTTTGAAATCGGATTTTATTATTTGGCTGTTGTTATAAATCTATTATAAAACGGAAACATTTTGGTTTCCCTATGCCTTCAGTGATGTGCATTGACATTTAGTTGTCACATTTAAATCAGATTAGTGGGGGCACCACTAAAGCATTTTATTTCCTTTCTCCAAGTAACTTCCTTTTATGACTAATAACTCCCAACACATGTTAATAAAAACTGTTTTTCTCTCATGAGAAGAGTGACTAAAAAAAAATATCATATCCGTGTGTTTCATTTCATTTCCGATATCAATTCAGTCTGTTTCCGATATCATTTTGACTGGTTTGTTTATTTATTAGTTCACATTTTATCATGTTAATTGAAGTATTTTTCAACAGTTTGCGCCTTGTTTGGAAACAAACCCAGGCTCATAAAAACAAGACCTCGGAAAATCGAGCCGGGCTTGATAATTTTGTGGACATTTTCCGAAACTCGAGCTCAAGCCGAGGGGTTGCACATACCTACTTCTTTGTAAACTATATTTATTGTCTTTCCTTCAGGTGCTAAATTTACTAAACTGCTAGAAGAACTTACCTTAGAAGAATCAACATAAAGTTGACCATGAGAAAAACAGTCTTCTCTTAAATTCCTGCAAATTTTAAAGTCTGTTCTTGCGACTTATTGGTAGTCATAGGAAAACACACCTTAAGAAGAACTGTAGCCTTTAAATTTGAATGGATATTCCAATGGAATTAGTGGTATTCTAGGTATGAAAACTGATTCGCCTTGAGCTCACCAAGTGAATTTTGAAGCTTTCATACATTTTTTTTTTTTTTTTTTTTTTTTTTTTTTTTAACGTAAATAATTTGAATTACGATATGCAACATTTTACTACCATTAATATTTAAAAATCAATAGCCATATTATATAATTTATATATAAAATATATTTATTCCTATATATTTCCTATGAAACAACACTATATCAAAAAAATGCATGTGTTTCAAACGAAATCTTGAACAAAACTGAATTAGTCCAGGCTTGAATCATCTGTTTTATCTGTTATTTTATCCGAACAGTTGCTATGGCAATTACAAATTATTTATAATATTAGTCCAGGCTAGGCATAACCTAAAATTATCAGAATAATTTAATTACTGATGCTGATGAACTCATTAGCCGTTTTATCAGTTATTTTATGCTAACAGTTGCTATGGTAATAAATATAAAAATGGCTACAAATCAGCATATATAAAGATTAGATCAACATTTAAATAACTAATTTTCTACACCTTAAAATTAAAATTTCGCAAAATTCTTTCTTAGTGTACCTCTACATAGTGTTATGAAGGTACTTAGAAAATTTCAAGAATCTAGCTAGCATAGGTTTGGCTCTACGTTGATTATGAATCAGTCAGTCAGGACTTCTTATTTTATAGATATAGATTACATTTATAGATTAGTAAATACAATAAATAAAAACAACCCATCACCTCTCCCCCTTCCAAAAAAAATGATCACTCACTGTTTAGAACTTATATTTATTATTTCACATGCTTTTATAATTGATTTAAATTCAAAATATATTATTTGTTTAAAAATTAACCAAATTTTGTAGCCTTCATATATACCGTATATATATTTTAATGAGTGTAAAAAGTTATTATATCAATAATTATATCATTTGATTTGAACATAGTTACATTTCACACTTTTGGGTCTCTAATTTGGATTCATACTTGGTTCGATGTGTGACGTAAACGAGATATGTCAGGAAACTTGTGTCATCTCTCGTATTGCAATTGTATATTCAAAGCTTCGTTTGGACGGACAGACAATGTTCCAGAATTGATTAATTTTATAGAATCGCAAGTAAACGATTTCTATGAATGAAAAAGGTTAAACGTTGTATTAATAAATTTTTATAATAAGTAAATTATTTTAAGAAAGAATAGTTTTCCCCAAAGTTGAAACATATTAAGGAGCCAGTGCAGTGTGTTAGTGCGCCGGTGTGCTGCGTCAGAATGTTTCCAATTGGACCAGTAATTCAACCAATGCTAGTATTTTGAGGTTGGAAAGGATTAGTTCAATTTTTGGAAAGAAAACTAGCTCATCTTCCTTCAGTGAGAGTGATCGTGTTGACTCTCTCGCCACTACGAGACCTCATTAGGCTAATCGCCTCAGACTTGCTAATCGTCAAGAGCGACGTGTTAAATGAACTATTGAAACAATAAAATAGTTTTGATTTGAATTTAAGTAAAATCAGTAATCAGAATCCTGGATAGTTGTAATTCAAAACTTATCTTTTCAGATAAAAATATATTATTGGTCATCGTAACGTACGTAAACGATAATAACAAACTAAAAAAACATTCTAGTTAGACAATTTAAAATCTCGAGGAAAAGATTATCAATTTATAAAACGATCATAAAATAGGGATATTGAAAGATCTTTTAAAATAATGATAATTTGTTAACTTTCTATAATTTTCCCAAAAGACAGTCATTCACTGTGAACCTCATTATTTTGAACTGTTATCATAGGAAATACTTCCATATTGGAAACTATTCAATTATATTCATCTATGTATTTCAGACAGGAGAATATTTAAATGAATATTACAAATTGAGTATTTAATTGATTCTGTGGTTTGTTTGTTACTGTGAAGTATACTTTCCTTCAAAAAATCTATGATCCCGATTCGTATTAAATTAAAAATTGTAACAATCTTACTACCGAGGATTAAAAAGGGGATGTATATTTATTTGATTTGAATGAACTGAATTTACTTTTTTTAGATTAAATACGTTCATTGGGTGTCATTGTGTGATTTTAAGCACAGACACTTTGAATTTACTCAGAATCGGGATCATGGATTTTTTTTAAGGAAGGTGTAATTAATAGTCACAACAAACCACAGATTTGATTAAATACTAAATTTAGAATATTTATTGAATATTTCCCTATCTGAAATACATACATGAAATAAACTATAATGAATTCCAATTATGAAAGTACTTCCTGAAAAAACAACATAAACTAAATATATAAATTTAAAAACAAGTAAAAAATATGAAAAGTTTAAAAAATGGGGTTAACAGTATGATTGTCTTGATACTAGAGAACAGTTCACAAATTCTGTTTTTTTTTTTTTTTATGTTAATATTTAAAGTTGATGTATCTACTTTATATATCAATTTCCATATTAATCATCTTTTTCTCAAAATATGAACTTGTACTATTAGAATGTTTCTTTAGTGTTTTTTAAAATTTTATTATTATTATTATTATTTATTAATAGTTATGTATTGTGATAACCAATAATACATTTTTAAATGAAAATTGTTTGAAAAACAACATAAGTGTCTATACCAGGACGCTGTTCACTGATTTTATTTGAATTCAAGTCAAGAGATAAATATTTCTTTTGAATAGCTCATTTGTTGTGTCGCTCTGGAAGCGTAATATTGTTCTGGTAACTAGAGTTCTTGAGTTCATGAGAGAGCCAAACCAACCATTCTCGGTGAAGGAAGATGAGCAAATGCATCTATAAGAAGTGCACTGTACCACACTGACGGATAAAAAAAAGTGATTGGAGAATATTTTGGGGCAATTAGAGATAACGTGACGATTATATCTGCGCATTGAACACCTTGCACTGAATTTCGTGTTTTAATTTTTGAGAATTATTTTTTCTTAATTTAACTTAAAATATAAAAAGTCCACAATGTTCATTTATTTAATTTAGTATTGTATTAGTATTAATACAATATATAACATTTTCCATTCATACAAATCGTTTACTCGCGATTCTATAACATTAACCAATTCTGGAACACTATTTGTACGTCCATACAATCCTTCGAATATACGATTGCAATGCTAAGCTTCCCGACGTCATATCTCGCTTACATCACATATTGAAAACCCAATACTAACCTAAATTAGAGGCCCAAAAATATGAAATGTTCCAGTATCTGTGCTTAACCCTCCAACTGGTGATCCAAAAAGTGGTCGCTTCATTAGTCACGGCTCAATTCACCAACTAAAAAACATGTATTTTGCCATTCAACGTTACGCCCACTTAAAATTGTCCCATCGCAATAAATAAAATACCGTTGGAAAGCTAATGTTCCGTAGATGCATATCATGCAAAAAAAAATACCACAAAACGTTATAAATAATATTCCAAAAATTAGTGAAATTCGCATATTTTTGATGCAAAACGTCAAAGTTTTACGTTAACAAGTTTTAAACAAAACATTTGTCTCGTTTGTCTAATATTCCCATTTCGAAATTTCTGTCAGACAGATTTAACCTAACACTGCTTGATAGATCGCGTCTTTCTCTTCAAAACTGTCTTTTTCAAATGTTTCCAACTAGTATAGTTTTTATTATATAAAAATTAAACCAAATCAAGAATTTTAACGCTATTTTACACGCTAAAAATTACATTTTTTGCAATTCAACTTTTATCTTAGTAGATATTAGATTATCGAAATGTATTCTATACCATTGAAAAGGTAATCTTTCAATCTTTCATAACCAGGTTTAAAAAAATTAAACTTGCGTAAAATATATGTGTGTGTGTGTGTGTGTGTGTGTGTGTGTGTGTATGTGTAATGAACATAAGTCTTGAATTTGTAAATCATTCAATGGTTTGAAATGTTTGAACAACACTAACCCCATGCATACGTAGTAGAAAAACTATCACCCATCCAACTAATAACCCAGCTCAATGTTGCCTGACTTCAGTGATCAGTCGAAACATTTTGTTTGCCATATAAACTTAACTTACAAATTATGTCAATTTCGAAATGAAAAAATTTTTGCTCACCAAAAAAATGTTACAATTCTTATAAAAAAAAAGTATCTAGTACAAAAATAATGAAAAAAAAAATAAATAAATAAAATTGCGGCACTACAGTAAACAATCACCCCTTTTTTATTTATTATTTCAATTATTGAAAAATTTGCTTTAATGTAATAACATCTAAGTCTACGGACAAAAGCTTTATAAAGGAAACAAAAATACAAAACATTAAAAAAGACCAAACTTTATTTTAAAACATTATAGGTAAAATAATCAACTGGATAGTTCTCAAGATTTTGTGTGATGGGAAAAATGGTTTTTCATAGACTGCTTCAGTTTTGTCCCAACAACTGTGGAAAAAGCCTACAACCCTTTATTTTATTTTTTTAAATTTTTTTATATATTATTTTTATATATAGAAGTGTTCTCCTGGTCCTAAGGTTTTTAAAGAAATACCGCAATATATATATTTGTTATGATGTACACTATATAAAAACTCTCAATACAAAAAAAATTAAAAAATTACTGAAATTAGCCTTCCTTTAATATGAAAATGTGTCTTTTATATTTTTTACTTACATACACTATAAATTTTAGTTTTGCATTATATTTATACAATTACACATATAGTTATATAACACAAATCATTATACTCACTGAAATTATCACACAAATCACTGAAACTAATTTAAGTAAAATATTAATTTATTTGTTCAATAACGATTCACCATTGTAACGCTGCAACTCGTGTTCACAATCCAGAATTAGCAAGTACACAAGACAGAGATGAGAATTAACACTAATATACTAAACCTAACTTAGAAAAAAAAAAACAGATTCCCAAACATTATCAGGTAAAAAACCATAGTCTTCTACATAATCATAAAATTGGAGCCGTAAACAACATGCATTGGAACTTGCATATTTTGTAATCATGGAGCACACAAAGAATTAAAACCTGTTCAAAATGAATTTGGGACTCAAAATGTTAAAAAAACTATATTCAAAGAAAACCACAATATTTTCAATAATAATCCAACATACGCAATCTTCTCATTTTTAATTTAAATACCTCCAATATGTGCATCTCTGGATGTATATTCAATAGTCCCATCATGAGCTCTACGTTCATCGTGTCTGTATTCCTTATGTTTACCTTCTCTATCAATGTAACGTGTAGCCAGACCAAAATCCATTAAATAAACAGGGGCTTGGGAAATCAGTCCTAACATTAAATTTGAGCCTTTAATATCTGCATGAATATATTCATGATCATGAATATACTCCAGCGTATCCATCTGAAAGTAAAACATAAAATCAAGATTAATTTTCAAACAAAATCATTAGGTTTGATTGTGTGAGAGATTGATGTTTTTTATTTTGGGACAAGAACAGTAAATTTATCAACACAGAGATAGAGAAAAACCTCAGTGTACAAGTCAAATTATAAGGAATTGTATTCTTGAAAAGAGAACAGGAATTTGTAATTTATTGATTAAAGTTTAATTATTTCTGAATTGCAATTATTTTTGAATTACAATTTTGTTCTACCTATTAGTAATTTTTACATTTCACGAAAGTTTTAATGAAATTAGTAGAGACGTTTTTAAAAAATAAAATATTTCTAACCAATGTTTTTAAAAAGACAAGTAGCGAGGGCTGTTAAATCGCTTCTCCATGTTGTCGGGCAATATGTCTAGTCCAATACAGAAACGACCTTGACATAGGATCGATCTGAAAGCACAGTTAGTTACTGAACTTTGCATTGCACTGTTGTGAGGAGTACAGGCTAGTACCAGAGAGAGGGGGTTGTTACCTACCCTTCACAGCTGAGGGTAGAAATCTACCTACAAATAATGGTTGTACATAAATCGCTCCCAGTGAAAATAGTGCCCACTGAGAAATGTGTGCAAATCGCGCCCGGTATAGAAATTGTCTACCGGGGGCAGACAATGAAATAATCATATCTGCCCCAGGAGTCACACATCCACCAGCTAAGACGTAGTTTTGCATTCCAATGTTTGGCCCTTCGATCACAGCCTACCCCAGAGTATGACATCTGAACAATGCTTTGGGAATTCCTTCTTACCAACCCTAACCTAACCTTTTGAAGTAGACATATTAGTGGCGGCAGAAGGAATGTCTTGACCCTTGTAAATTTCTTCGATCGTCGAAGGAATTCCGTTTTAGCCAAAAATACTCCAGGCTAAAACTCTAAAACTCCAAGCGCCAGTAGAGACTATGCTGGGCGCGATATACATTTGGATGCGATTTTCATTTGGCGCGATTAATAGGACACCACAAATAATCACATTATTACAATCATAGAAGCGCTTGAATGTCTGTCAAATGATTTATTCTCCCTACATACATTCGAGATTGAAAATTTCAAAATGGAGACCATTTTAAATAGTATTTTGATCATATCATTCAATTTATAACACATGATGGATTGCATTTTCATTAATTTCTCTTTTAGGGTCCAAAGGTAAAAACCAGGGACACTTATAACTTGTCTGTCTGTACAATTTAAATTGCTATATAAAACTAACTGTCCCCAAATGCCCATATGTCATATAAGGACACCAAATTTTGTCTCAATTTCTCATCCATTTTCGAAACTATTAAATTTTATCCAAAGAACATTCTGTATATACGGGCCATTGAATCATAAATGTTACACAAGGTACACAAATATAAGGTTAAAACTTTATGAAATCACTAAAAACAATTACAAATAGAAAGGAATGAGCGCCGGCGTTATAACTTATTGGCGCCACTTGATATAACTTCAAATTAGAAATAATGATAAGAGTTAAAACCTTAAGAATCCACTTAAAACTGGGTTAAAACTTAATGGCACCACTTGATTAAACAAATTAAACAGATTAAATGTGGTGTTCAAACTTAATAGCGCCACATGATAAAACTAATCTAAATAAGTACACTATTAAAAACTAATAGCGCTACTTGTTAAATACATATTTAAGCTTGTTATATAGAATGGAAAAAAACGGAGTACTGTGTACAAACTAGAGGTACAAAGCCTAGTAAAAGAGAAAACAAAAAAAACTTTCGTTGATGTATTTAGGCGAGGAAATAGGGGGGGGAGGGAGAAATTAAATCACACTTCATGCTTACAATATGACTCTGACAAAGGGCCTAAACAGAAAAAGTAAAACAATTAAAATCAGAATTTATTAGAATAATAAAATATTTAATGACTTTTAATGATAATGGAGAAAATTAGGAGCAATGAAATTCCTTCCTATATGTAAAACTATGTTTATTTTTTTGTATAGACGTAGTAATGAAGAACAAAAATCTAAGTGCGGTTTTTTTGATATTTGGCACATTTTCAGTTTTTTTTTTTTAATTTCATTAATAGCACAGGAACAAAATTACAATATTCTCAAAATCGGCTTGAACGATTTTGATAAAATTTTGATCAAGAGTAGCTTCTAAAGGTTTAGACAAAACCTACTGTTCGGTACCTTTAAAAAAACGACGCTTCACAAGTTATCCGTAAGAAACAATAATAAGTTCTTATAAAATACGCAATTTGTAATCGAATATCATGTTGTGCTGAAATTTGATTGAAATCTGTACAGCCGAATGTGAGAATTTAAGTCTTTAATAATTTTCGTTTTGGTCCTTAAAAACTACATCCTAGTAAAGTTTGATAAAAATCTGTAGAGGTGATTTTGAAATTTTACATCTTTAATAGGTTTCGTTATGGTCCTGCGGGAGTGAAATGAAATAACCGAATTGACACAATCGCAACATCAGGGCACGGGAGATTTGTGAATTACTAGCACCTATGCGCGGCAGGTGTTGTACAAAATAGTCCTCGTTTCATTTTCATAGGCGGGTAAACTCAAAGTTAACATTAGGCTAGTATACTACTACGCATGCGTATAAATCAACCATCTCTGCCGCTCTTATAAGTTGACATCCTTTCTTGAAAGTGGTGTTTGTTTATATTTTCAATTCACTACGTATTCCGTGCTTTTGACCTTCAACTCAGATTTTCTTTGGTTACGCACTATGCATTGTAGATTTTGTTGACTTCACGTCAACTTTAAATTTATTAACGAGTATAAAAAAATAATAAGGTGCAAATACTGTTAATGACATTAAATAATAATAACAAATATTGTATAAATATCAATAGACAAACTTACTCTTCTCCCATCCCTAAAACCAAATAAAAACCAACAAAAGCAAATTCTCACCAAAAAATACAATTAGGTAGTTATCAATAAAAAAAAATGGATAAGAACCATGAACTATGGCTATGAATAAACAGTTATATATTGCAATTAAGGTTCAAAACTTGCTTCGCTTGTACCATAAACACGTTCGTAAACTGTATTTGGTAAACATCTAGGTTTTAATGACTGACCGATATGGAGTTCCCAACCTTCACGATTTCACTAATCAGCTATACAACACCAAGATCTATTCAGTCCTAGACATTGACCGAGCCTTCCATCACATCTCAGTAGCACCCGAAGACATCACCAAGACAGCTATTATATGTCATTTGGTCTTTTCGAATTTCAACGAATGACTTTTGGACTCCAAAATGCAGCCCAGACCTTACAGAGATACATGGATCATCTGTTCAGGGGACTTTCATTCGTTTTCGTCTACCTGGACGACATCTTGTTAGAAAACAAATATACCACTGAACATGAAGCCTATATCCGAGAAGTGTTTCGACGCCTCAACAACAACGGTCTATACCATGTCTCGTCGGATGGGATAAAAAGTGGCTACCTCATGCCGCCCACATGGAGCAAGCATTGAACAGATATCTACGTGGTTCTAGGAAGAATGACCGCACACCGCTAATATAGAGACTCAGCAGTCCAACCCTACAAGCTAGCACACTCACAGCAGATAACACAGTTGTCTCCAGTCTGTGACGCAAGTAACACAGGAATAGGAGCAACTCTACAGCAGAGGGAGGAAACAAAAACCAACCAATTTGATTTTTCTCAAAGAGTTTCAACTCCGCACAAGCAAACTATAGCACTTATGACAAAGAGTTGATAGCCATCTTTGAGGCCATAAGACACTTCTATTCTCCCATAGAAGGTAGAACATTCACTACCCTTACGGATCATAAGCCGCTGATCAAACCCTCTAAAACAGACATCCAAAACTGCCTGTCCTAGAAGATTACGCCAACTTAATTTCATTTTCACACTTTACAACTGACATAAGGTACCATGAATGTTAAGAAAACATAGTAGCAGACACACTATCACGATTTTTAAAACATTTGTCTTCCGGACAACCTTAACGCATTAGCAGCCGCACAAGAAGAAGACCAGGAGATCAAGAGTTAATTGAAACATTGGAAAGTGAAGCAATAGCTCTTTGGATTAACGAAAGAAAACAGAATTCCTAAAAATGAATGCAGCTCAATTAAAAAGATATTACGGAGGGCTAAGGATTGATACCTACATAGTCAGGAGTGTGCAGAATTTGACATACCTTGAAACAGCTCTCAACTCGACGTAATATCCAGAAAATTAATAAGAAGATTATGTGGGGGGAGGAACAGGGCATATTTTACTAACTTGGTTTTATTAGAAATCTTCCCTATTCTCTTGAATTGATCAACGGTTGTAGAAACTTCAGTCATGACAGAAAATGTAACATACTGAAATCTTTGTCATAAGTGCTATAGTTTGCTTGTGAGGAGTTGAAACTCTTTGAGAAAAATCAAATTGGTTGGTTTTTGTTTCCTTCCTCTACTGTAGAGTTGCTCCCATTCCTGTGTTACTTGTGTCACAGACTGGAGACAACTGTGTATTCTGCGATGAGTGTGTTAGCTTGTAGGATTGGACTGCTGAGTCTCTATATTAGCGGTGTACGGTCATTCTTCCTTGAACCATGTAGATATCTGTTCAATGCTTGCTGCATGTGGGCGGCATGAGGTAGCCACTTTTATCCCATCCGACGAGATATGGTATAGACCGTTGTTGTTGAGGCGTCGAAATACTTCTCAGATATAGGCTTCATGTTCAGTGGTATATTTGTTTTCTAACAAGATGTCGTCCAGGTAGACGAAAACGAAAGAAAGTTTCCTGAACAGATGATCCATGAATCTGTGGAAGGTCTGGGCTGCATTTTGGAGTCCAAAAGTCATTCGTTGAAATTCGAAAAGACCAAATGACATAATAATAGCTGTCTTGGTGATGTCTTCGGGTGCTACTGAGATGTGATGGTAGGCTCGGTCAATGTCTAGGACTGAATAGATCCTGGTGTCGTATAGCTGATTAGTGAAATCGTGAAGGTTGGGAACTCCATATCGGTCAGTCATTAAAACCTCGATGTTTACCAAATACAGTTTACGGACGTGTTTATGGTACAAGCGAAGCAAGGTTTGACCTTAATTGAAATATATAACTATTTTTTTCATAGCCATAGTTCACGATTCTTATCCATTTTTTTATTGATAACTACCTAATTGTATTTTATGGTGAGAATTTGCTTTTGTTGGTTTTTATTTGGTTTTAGGGATGGGAGAAGATGAAGTTTGTAAAACAAACCGACAAACTGTTAACAACCACAAAAACAAAACGAAACACTACAAACATCAACAATAACAAATCGACAAAATGTAAACAACAAAAATAATGACTAATTGTAAAAAAAAAAAATCCTGTAAACAACAACAATAACAAACCGGCAAAATGTAAACAACTACAAAAACAAACCGACTAACTGTAAACAACCACAAAAACATACCGACAAAATATAAACAACAACAAAAACAAACAGACCAATTTAAACAACAAAAGCAAACCAACACAATGTAAACAACATCAAAAACATACCGACAAAATTTAAAAAAAACAACAAAAGCAAACCGACTAACTTTAAACAACAAAAAACCGACAAACTGTAAACAACATAAACAGTCCGACTAATTGTAAACCACAACAAAAACAAACCGACAAGATGTATACAAGAACATAAATAAACCGACAAAATGTAAACAACAAAAACATACCGTCAAAATGTAAAAAACAACAAATGCAAACCGACTTAATGTAAACAACAACAAAAAATTCGCAAACTGTAAACAACAATAATAACAAACCGACAAAATGTAATCAACAACAAAAACAAACCGACAAACAGTAAACAACCAGAAAAACACTACAAACAACAACAATAACTAACAGCAAAATGTAAACATCAACAATAACAAACCTACAAAATATAAACAACAACAAAAACAAACTGACCAATTTAAACAAAAAAGCAAACCGACACAATGAAAACAACATCAAAAACATACCGACAAAATGTAAAAAACAACAAAACCAAACTGACAAAATGTAAACAACTAAAATAAACCGACAAATAAACAACAACAAAAACATACCGACAAAATGTAAACAACATCAATTGCAAACTGCCAAACTTTAGGAACTGATTCTGTTAGTCAGGATAAAGGAAAAATTACAAATTACATTTTTTCCAAATTACTTAGTTTCCCAGATATCCGCCATTTTGTTTTTGTACAAAACAAATTTCGAAATAGATAATATTGAGTTCAAATTTAGTATACGACATTTTGTAGGTTACGTTTTAAGTGTATCAAAAAAAAATACTTTATTTTGTATATTTACACAAATACCTGAATCATTGGAAATGTAAAAAATAAAAAAAACCGATAAAATGTAAACAACAACAAATATAAACTGGCAAAATGTAAACACAAACAAAAAATATCCACAAAATGTAAACAACAACAAAAACAACCGACAAAATGTAAACAACAAGAAAAACCAAACGAATAACTGTAAACAACGAAAAATATCCTCATGTAATTCTACTTTTAAATTTGATAATGATAAATTACTTATAATTATATAGTTTAATCAGACTTTTGTCATCAGTTATACTACGTATCGAGAGTTTCGATCAACTTCTAGTATCAAATGATAAACCCATTTTTCTAATGTTTTAGGTTTATTACTTGATAACGGAGTTGATTTATAAAAACAAAATGGCGGATATCTGGGAAACTAAGTAATTTGGAAAAAATGTAATTTGTAATTTTCCCTTTATCCTGACTAACAGAATCAGTTCCTAAAGTTTGGCAGCGTACTTACGGGACACCCTATATATTTGCCCCTCTAAAGAACATTTTCTTCATTTGTTTAAAGGCGAAAAAACTTTCGGACATCGCCTTATAAAAAAGTAACATAACCATAAAAAATAAACATCCTCTCTCTGTCGGTGAAAAACAATAGTTGGACAAGAGATAACTAAGATGAAACAGAGGGATCTAACCCAAGACAACATGATCAAAGAGTGTAGATCCAGCTAAATTACCTCGGGTTTGCCCTGGAGAGTTGTGATTTCATAAGTTGACAATAAAGCAATGATACTTGGAGAATGAATAGGATACATCTGTTATTACACCCTAACCGAACATTTCGGGACTAAACAAAAAGAATTTTGTTCTTTCTATATAGAACGTTACATTTACGGTTTAAAATTTATTAAAATAAATGTAGTGTGCAAGAGTATTGCACTCATTTTTTCATATAGTACAAAAGCAATAAACTTTACGGCAACACCTGCTAAAAACAAATCTAAATATAACTAAATGAGGGTAGTGTTAAAACTTAATGGCGCCAGTTTAAAATATATCCTTTATTACCGAGAATTCCTCAAATATTTTTTATGAATTTTGAGTTGTTATAAATTAATATTTTGAGCAGCTCGCTATGCTTGTGTTATAAACTTGGCCAGAGTGAAAATCGAATCTGATTTACATCAAATTTTATTTATAGCGGTTAATTCGTTTAAGACAAAAAATAAATGTATCCGTCATTTCTATTAACCTGTACTAATTTGAATATACTACTAGGACTATAAAATTCTTGCAAAGAGATTGTTAAGGCCTGTATTTCATTGGTTCATTACAAGTTAAGGTAGCTAGTATATATATTTATGTTTTGTAATTTGTAAGTATTATCCAGTGAGTGAAGAAAGAAATATTAATTATTACTTAAAATATGAATGTAAACTGATCCGTTTGCAAGAGGTAAATTTCTTTCATGAACAATATAAATAAATAATTTATTAAAACATGCCAAAGACACAGTACCCCATTTTATAATTAGACCTAAAATAAATATTGTAGATACACAAATATTTTATCAAATTTGTTTGCCTTCGATAATGAAAATATTGCATTATTTTTTAAATTATTATAGGAAAAATGATGTCATTTTCTTCGCAAACTAAATATGTTCTATAATACTGACATTTCAAGGAGGAAAATGATGACTGTCAAAAACGAAGTGTTCAAATATATTAACTACATGATTTATAAATACATTGATAAAATTATTTTGCTTGTACAAATTACATTTTATATTTTAGGATATCACTAAACATGAAAGATATGAATATTAAGTAGGTTGACTATGAGATAAATTAGTAAAATATTTTACTTACAACGTAAGAGGCTAAAGTGAAAGCAGTCTTAACATGAAAACGGCGGCCATGCTGTAGGAAGACTTTTTCGACATCTTGACCATATTTGGGTAAAACCAAGAAACGGTAACGCTCACCCTTGTAGTAATGAGAACCTGCTCCTACATAATAAGGCATTCCTAGTGATTTTAAACGGTGTTTACCTACCCATGAATCAACTGAAACAAGTCAAATGTTACACAAATTAGTACAAGTACGTAAATATTATTGGAATAATTCATTCGGATATTTGCCACTATTTATGTACATAAAATTAATATATTATATTTTGAGAGTGTGAATCAACTCTCATTCTCAAGTGATAAACCTAGAACGTTGAAGCCTCATACATAAAACAAACGGATATTCCTAACAGTCAAACCACAGAAATAAGACTTTAAATGGAATTATGGCTTCCATTAATAAAAAACTAAATTTTAAAAAAGATAAAATTTACCCAAGGTTTTTTGCCCTGAAACAATTAAAAAAAATTGAAAATGAATTCCTTTTCTTTGAGGCTGAAACTATTCCAGTTAATTCTGCACAAGAAGTGAACAAAAGAGGGCCACACATTAAAGGAAGTCTCGAAAAAAGGGAACAATGTTGTTCAAGTAACTCGCTGGCACACACCTCTTGTTCAGTTCAGTATATGTGCTTAATTTCTAGCTGTTTGTCATTTCTTGTGTTTTACTGTATAGTTTCCTGATCACGTTTATATAGTCTTAGTTACTTTGACACTCAGATCTATAGGTTCCTTTCTTAGGTTCAAGTTTAAATTTCTAATACTTAAGTTCTAGACTATGTTGGCCCTTTTCATGATTTATATGTTCTAGGTTTATCACTTGATAACGAGGGTTGATATATTATGACTCAAACAAAATATACAATAAAAGAAAGCATCTTAACTGATACAAATACTATCTATTCAAACTATCTAATATGCTACTTGTTTTACATGCAATTCAAGTAACAATTTTTAAATTATAATATTTAATATATTTATAAATTATAAGTACTTACTCATTTCCATTTTGGCTGCACGAATATAGAAATTCATTTCAACAAATAAAGGTCCATTGTTATGAGGTTCCTGAAAATTTAAAATTTATATTAGTAAATCTAAAGTACTGCAAATAAATAAAGAAATAATAAATTAATATTTTTATTTAATAGCCGTTTTAGCGTATATTAATCATTATTATTTTCAAAAATTCAAATAATCTGTTTGTGAACGACAATCATTATTTAAAATAAAGGAACAGCACTTCATTAAAATTCAAATCATTCTTTGTTTTTGACACAAAGTTTCACCTTTCACAACCAAGAGTTTTCAAGAAAGAACTAACTTAAAAGAGATATTAATTTTCATTTGATAATGACCTGATGCAGTTAAAACAACTTACCTACTGGTGTTTAATAATTTGTTATAATATTTTTTCCACTTTTGTTAAAACTATCTTTACATGGATATTAGTTATGTAAAATGATTTAGAAAAAAATTATCATTCAACTTTTTGATCGTAGATATTAAACAAAAATTTTAATAGACAAAAACAGTACCGAACATTAAGAATCATAGGAAATCTTAAAATGGATTAAATAAAGTAAACAATAACAGTATAAGACAAAAAATACAGAAATGATTAATCATTACAAGAGGATAAGAAATAAATAAACCACAAATAAAACACTAAAGTTTAATAAGCCCTTATGTACAATTGGGTAACTTAGCTTCCGAGGGGTATAAACCATAATATTTGTTCTTATTGTTATTAACCACAAGGCTCATTAGATGTTTATAATTGAAGAGGATATATTTTTCAAACACTTCACTTGAAAGAACACATATTAATAACTTGTGTAAGGCTATTTCATAAAGAGGAAGAAGGGTGGTGACTTACCACACAAGTGTTTTCATGAAGAGAAATATTCAATAAATTATACATGGTCTTCTTTAATATGGGTCACCATTCCTATCTCTGATGTTGTTAAGATACAAAATACATTAAATGTAAAATAAATCTCAGTTATTTTTTAGAAATAAAATTATGGTAACAATTATACAATCAATCAAAATTTAACTTCTGTAACAAAATAGAAAATTACATTTTTTAAATAGTAATAATGTTTTATTAAACAGATTAATTTAGGCAGACTAAATAAATCAAACAATTCAAATAATATATAAATGGGAATGATTCGCTTGTCATTAGTCTACACATTTCTATATTTTATTTTATAAAAAGGTATATTCATGATATAGAATTTAGATGAGTCCAAATTTTTGAATGTCTACAAAATATTATAATTTTATATGAAATTGTTTAAAAATATTTAATTTCAAATATCTAGAAAATGGTAACTTGACAGAAAATTTACAAATGAAGATTTTTTGCTCTTTATAAATTTTTTTTTTAAATCTAAAATGTTTTGTAGATCGTTTGATAACTGAATTATATATACAATACAAAATAATTGGTTTTAAATTGACTATAATGCCTGTAGGTTTTCTATTGTTCCTAATGTGCGAGATTGAAAATAGTTGATCAAGTAGTGTTTTTGTTTGGTTCTAACAAACAACCCCAAACTGTAGTACAATTGGTAAACATTTTCCTAATGGAAAAAAGAAAAGATAAAAATGATCGATACAATAAAAATAAAGTTGTGATTTTCGTTAAAAGAACAAAATATCTTGTATTTGTTCATTTTTGTTCTCTGTTTACAAGCAATTCAGGATAAAATATTTCAAATTAATACTATTTTAAAACTGATTCATATAAAAATAAAATGGTTTTTGTATACATTAAAAATATTATTCAAATATCTATGCAATATCTGGAATTGTTCCATAGATATGCTGTAAGTATTTTTTTATAAAATACCCAAACAGACAAAGAATTTTCTGTCAAGATGTTCTTTGATATTATTGTAATATTTATATTTGAATCGATCTGTACCATCAAATATATAGGTTACTATATAAAACATTTTTCAACCTGCCATTTTGTATTAAAAATTTACTTTTTTTGTAAAATGTTCACCATCACTTTAATTGTAAAAAAAAGTTAGACATGTACCCTATTTAAATAGTTTGTAAAGATAGCAATGGTAACCCACTTATAAAATACAATCTGTATAAATACTTCCAAATTAAAATGATTAATTATTTAACAACTAAAAACAGACTGGACTTTAACAAAATGTTGATAAGTTTCCATTTGTTTTTCACCTGTTAAAAGAAGAATATTTTCAACAAGCTGATATTTACCAAATTGTGCCCGTTTTAAGACACATGATAATAATCATTTGATTTTCTAACATTGGCAATTTAATTGTTTCAAAATTAAAACAACTCAAACGACACTAAAAAAAATTCTCAAGCAATCAGAAATGATTAAAAAAAAAAGAAGATTTTTAATAACCAAATATAAAAATCTTTCAGAGAGCCATTATTTTCAAGATAATTTCAACCTTAGATAAAATGAATTCCAAAACACTAAATATAATTACAAAATAATAATAATAACTTACCACTTTGATTACATATTTTGTATCTGTACTAACTGCTCTTTCCAAATCATCAGACGCTAAAAACACACAACAAAAATCCATGTCTAGAATTGTTGAGTTAAAGCAATTTAATAAATAGAGCATTGCAATTACTTAAAATTATTTCTGTTATCTACATACAGAGTGTTCCAAAAATCTCTATCTTTAGATAACTTACAATAAGAATTATTTAAAAACAAATTTATTATGTAATAAATTGTTATATCTAATAATTGTATATAATTGTGAATGACTAAATTTACCTGAATGTGTTTATAAAATATCCAAATTATCACCAAGTGTTTTCGTTATTTATTGTTAGCCAAGACTTTCCATACAACGAAATTCTTATATAAAGTCTCCTTTTATAAAAAGACTAATAATATTTCTTAACTGAAGATATATGTTAAGCAACTAATTTTCTAATACTGAATTACTAGCATGCCCTGAACAAATTAAAGAAACTGTTAAAAATAAAGTAAAGTTAAATTTTCATGTCATCATTTTCCTATTAACAATCCAATCAAAATTATTACAGTAACTTTGTTCAAACATTTGATTCGAATCATTATCCTTCATGTTATATCAAAGTTTTATTGAAATGGTTGAATCTCGTTTTTGTATTACACCTTTTTTTTGTTAGAAATTTAAAAAAGATAATTTTAAACAGGACGTCTATTGTTGTCATTTTCATCTCTTCATAAATAAACACGATACTGGGCAGGAAAAAATGGGATAGTCTTGAAATTTTGTATGCAAGTCTGATTTGGACATGTAGAAATCTCTTGAAATTAAAATCACTGAATAATATTAAAATTGTTTATCTAAATCTTCCGAGTACTTGAATTTTTATTTTGCGTTATTCATATGATTTAAGCAAAAACACATAATCCCCCCATTGTGTCCAAATTAGTCCATGAAATAACAGGGAGAGTACAGGCAAGTATTAGGTTTCATCATTTGTGATGTCTCATCAATGTTTCACTTGTAATGACCGATGTTATTCTATTGCACTTAGTACTGTCAACATGCTCATGGTGTTGATGGGAGTTCTCAACTCTGAGAGAGGGAGCTAGTTGACTATGCAGTTGTTTACAGTAGCCATGCATAAAAGATCACTACACTTGTTTTACGGGTTCTTAGTATCTCTTGTTCGATTTTTAACAATTTTATAAAATCTCTGCTCAGTGATTTATTGTGACTTGGACTTTTAGTTAATAGTGATGATCCAGGCTTTGAACTCAAAAAAATGAAAGTGACATTTCCAATTTATTATAAACAATGATAAAGAAATAGAGGACATTATTTTGCATAACACAATTAAGAGTGAACCTGAAAATGAAGATAAAAAACTTATAATATGTCAAGGTCAAAATAAATGTGAGATGTGTTCAGATACTAGGTTTGGTCCACAAACTAACATGGTCTGGACAAATATGAGAATTACACTACAAAACAAAATTACTAGCTTGTTGAATCATTGAACTGAATATTTGATTTTTCATTAAGTTTTGAAGTTTTCTTTCAAGGTTTCATATTAAAATTATTACGATACTTCCTCTTATATAGATCATTCTTTGATTGACTAGTCAGATATATTCAATATTTTGTAAAAATAAAAACAATAATCCAAAATTAGTTTTATTTATTTGTATAGTGTCCTCATCACCTACAGAACCAGAGAAACAACGTATTTTTAAGAAAAACCAAAAACTTGTTTAAATAATGTAATTTTTAATTTCACCAATTTTAACGTAACAATCAAAGGGTTAATTTTTCATATAACACTAGCAAACAATTCTCTAAAATGATAAATAAGTAAGTTCTTGCCAAAATTATAATTTCAAACTCTGTTCAAATTTCAGCGTATTTAGTTCAGGATTTGTTATATGTAACAGCTATGAATCCTGTGATACTAACACAAGCAAAGTGATACAGATACAGATACAGATATATATATTTTCATCATCTTCATATATTTCTAGTTATACATGAGGAAATACCTCTACAATCTTAAAGCAAAATATTACAGTTTGCTGTACTGAATTATTTTTAACAAAACATATTTACATAATTGAAACCCGGTAATAAGCACCACTCATCCATTGAATTATATCATATATCTGTTTATATAAATAAAAAGAAAATAAACTCTAAATAATTGATTAATTAACAAAAATTCTTATCAATGTCAACATTGAAAATCATTATCATCTCATCATCATCATCCAAAATGTGTAGTATATGCATTTCATATTAGCCTATATAGTATTTAGGAATTTTTTTAATAGATATAACAATTTAACTATCGAAATCGAATAAAGTATGAGATAGGAAAATATATCATACAAATGTATTACTTTTAAGAGTGCCTTAGTAATCATACAAAAACAAAACAAATAGAAGAAGACGAATTTTAACCCTTAGCACGCTGAATAACAATTTAGGCTATTTACTCATAACGTGCTATTAGGAAAAAAAAAATTTTTGTAATTGTTTAAAGTTCTATTTGATTTTGGGTTCTTACAGATATATTTGGTAAAAAAAAAAAAAAAAAAAAAAAATGTAGATTGGCTTTAAAATTTTTTTATTTTATTTTTTTTACAGATTAAAACAAGAAAAATACTTAATTTCACATTTTTGACCGCCCTATGAAACAGATTATTTATTTTTTTAATATTTACAAATAAATCATATTATTTTTTTTATATAAAAGTATGCCTACTATTTAATTCAAAATAACCTGAATTTCATCAAGCAAATAAATTTTACTAAAAAAAGATTTTGAGAAAAATCAACATACCGTATCAAAAATATCTTTCTTCTCCTCATAATAATTACCTACATTCAGGACATCAAAAAAAATTACTGATATAGACTAAATATACATATAAACACACAAACAATATTTGCCGATAATACTGTGTCCATAGAAACTGTCTATATTTCAAAATGTATTCTGTAGTTGAAAAAGATGCATTCATTATTTCATCGATAAATTGATCAAATCCATGGTAGTCAGGGTTTGCCATTTTTATAACTACGGTAGCCTATTTTACACAAAATAAAAAAGTATACTATAACCTAAAATATAAATAATACGGCCTAAACAAATCAACAATGAACAGCTATAGCAGTGATAACGCTGACAAAACATTTCACAACTGACAGTCGTAGCTTACTAGAACGAGAAATCACGGTACACGCGCTGGGGCAGAGCACAAAATGGCGTCTGGTTGCTATAACAACCAAATAAAGTCCTATGACAGGAGAACAAAGTCCATAGTGGGAGTGTCACTTTACACCAATAGGACATTTCCCTGCTCTCTATTGGACTTTAAATGAATTAAAAATACCTGCAGAAGTCAAATAGCGGTGAATCGAGATATCCCGTCATACGTATTACCAGTCAAGTTGAGGGTTACGTGAAATCCCGTCATACGCGTGCTAAGGGTTAAGAAGGAAACAGTAATTTTTTTAAAAGATAGAGACTTCGATATCAAGTGAATAAATAAATAGTCCCTCTGCTAAACAGAAAACTTTTATATTATGCTCATTTCATCTCCATCAACATAGCATACAATAACTATAGAGTGGCTAGCAGATGCAAAAAAAACTTAATAATAATACAAAATTTACTTTACAAATTATGTTCATCTTTCTTTAAGACAGGTAGATCATATTATAATGTTTTACTTATTCTTATCTACTTCCCTTGTTTCGTGGATAGAAATATTGGTTTCTAATAACTCAAAATAATTCATAACCAGCAACCAAACAATTAATTTTCTCATACAGTTTATAACACTGATTTAGAACATTTCACCAAAATTTGAATGAAATCAATAGAGTCATTTATTGTCTTGAAAAACTACCAACAATATTGTTAACAAATCCTAGGTTTTTTTTTTTTCTTTTTTTTTTTTTTTTTTTTTTTACTGACAACTGATATATATATATATATCCTAATTTACACTCAATTTATATAATTTGACCACTTGTAATTTAGAATGAGAGTTGTGTTACGAGGAAATTTATAAGTAATTTAATATACATAAACATATAGAAGTAAAATATTAACTAGTAAAATAAATAACTAATCTAAATAATATTTGTTTCTTGGAGAGTGAAGTCATTTAGTCTTGGAAACAATTAAAAACATCTTTATGTATTTGCTAGATTAAGATACTTATTTCTTTTATATATGAAACATTATCTCCAGTACTTGTTACATAGTGGACAAAATCTGTTGTAGTAACTCAAGCAAATCATGAAGGCCATTAATAACCAAACTCTATTGTCTTTAACTCTCAGAGCATGTACTTTAAACTCAAGAAGCTGAACATTTAGTCTTCTTATATTTCTTCCAGTTTATAAATAAATATTTATGACCTTAATAATAAACACTATATAAATAAGTGGTATTTAAACATATTAAAAACACAAACATTAAATTTATTTGTAAAGTTATTTTTTAATTTATATTTTGCTTAAATTTGTTCATTTTCTGACTATAATTGAAAGTTACTATGAACTTGGAGACCAACTATTAAAGAGGTTTAAGTGGATAATTTAAATTATTTAAAAAATAAAATATAGTGTTCATTTTACTCCTTCCTTAAAAAATTAGAAGTCCACAAACCTTTTTTTTACAATTTTTTTCCCCCACTCAAATCAAAAACAAAGTAGTTTAACAGTTTTCTTACAACCTATTTTCCTTTTTGTACATACATTTTGAAAAATCTCGGCTTATATATTCCTTGCACCAGGTACTGTAGTTAATTGATCAATTACACATGTGCATAATCAGACGAATTATACATAATGACTGCTTAAGAGTTCACATCTTGATGAAATTAATCACATAAGTTGACTAATCTAAATAGATTTTATTTTATTTTATTACAATGTGTTTATGATACAATTTATGTAAATATTTATTAGATCGTGCCCATCTTTAGATTTCTCTTTTTTCAAAATTGGTTCTAAATAAGCCAATAATTTTATAATTTTTTTAATGATAACTTGGTGTCTAAATGCTATGTATTTAAAATGGTTAGCCATTACTATATCTTATACATCTCTGTATTATCATCCATATTTTTAAAGTTTAAAGTTAAATTTGAGTTTTAGAATCATATAAAAGAATTCCATTGGCCATAAACCAATTAGAAACTTCAGAACTTAGCCCATCAACTAAATTTTGTAACTGTTTTACTTCATTGCCAATAGACAAAAAGGTTGTGTTATCAGTGCTTAATTAGTCCAATTACGCAAACAGTGTTTAAACTAAAGCCGCCAATAACTTTGAGATCTCTGAAGCGAATTTAATAATACTTTCAATTTCAATTCTAAATAACATTTAAACTATGTACCAACTTTCTTTTTTATAAATTTAAGTTATCACTGAAATATCAAAAATATATGACAAAGTGGAGTTCCTCATAATAGATAGTAAAAATTGCTAAGTACTGCAGCGACTTAACTGCAGTTAAAAAAATTAATTAACTCTGTCTCTGACAAACTATATCACGGATAATTTTTTTTTTAATGCTCAAAATATGTTGTAAAACCTGAGATTTCCTATTTTTCACAAGCTAAATATGTTTACAACTAAAAAATACTGTGCTGATATCAAACAAATATTCAGTTCTAATGAGTTCAAACATAAACAATTTTGTCAGTGACATTAAAAGGTTTAAGAAAAGGTGTAAATATATCAAAAACTTTGGTTTTCCTATTTTACCAGTATAAACAAAATTGTAATTTGGGAAGTATAAATGTCCATTGAAATCAAAAGAAAGATTACCAGATATCAAACATATATAAAAAGTAAAACAACATGAAAATCGGATCAGTGGTTTTAGAGTTATAAACTTTCAAAGACGTTGTAATTTATGCATAAAGAGATGTTACGGAGTGGATCATATCATGTGTATGATACTAATATTTCATGTTTCAAATTATGCAAATACATTTTGTGTCATTACATTTTCCAATGTGCTTCCTGATCATGATTTTTTTTTAAATTTAGACACAGTAAGAGGTAATTTTTGAAATATGATTATTTTTGTTTAAAAATTATAGAAAGATACTACTTTATTCAATAAAACAACAATCATGATGGCTAAAAATACGACAAACTTTATGAATACTTTTGATGCACCTTATAAGCAGAGCTTACATTTTAACAGTGTACAGAAACAAATGAAGTTACTTCTTACCTAAATATATTTCACCAAATCCACCATGTCCAATTGATCGACCAAGCTTCCATTTTTTCTTAGAAATATCTGTAAAAATTTCACCTTCTCGGATGGCGTTCGGCAAATAAAAACCATTTGGTGCAATTCTCTTCTTTGGTATTTCAGGCTGAGGTGGTGGGAGACGGCGTTTCATTTCCAGTAATGATCTAAAATATTTTTAAAAAGAGGAAATACTATATCATCAAACATTCTATAAACAAAATAAAGTGTGATTAATAATCTGATGTATTGGCTTATTTGGTACATAAACATGAGTAAAACGTTAGCAATTAAAATTAAGAAATTAAATATTAATTTTATAACTATTAAAAGATTACATACATGTGTTAAATATGAAACTTCTAATTTTGAATTGTAGTCAAAACTACTTGAGATAGCACTGACATAATATTGGAGGGAAAAAATGTTGTGTGGTAGTTTTACAGAATATCCCAGCTTAAAACTCAACCAATTATTATGATTTTCCTGCATTTTATATACATTTTTATCTTTTGGCATTAAATGACAAGTATTTTTTTCATAAACTATGGGGTATAAATTCAAAATTCAGATTTAAAATTTGGTAATTGAAGGTAGAATTTATTACAACCACACCTTGGTTTTGGTAGTAAGTTTGATATTTTGTATCATATAAAGTTGGGATTGACATCACTGAATCACACAGTGCAATTTTTTGACATGATTAAATTATTTTAAATTGAATTATTAGAAACTAGGGAAAACAGCCACATTTTGAAATTGTATTGAAAAGAACCTCAAAATGTATTTCAGTACTAATTTTTGTCACACACTACCTACATAATTCTAGCTCTGGTCGCAATAGCTCAATTTTCTTATGAAAATTTACTAAGTACTAAACTCGGTACAAGAACATTCTTTTGGTAATTAAATTTATATTTTTCTATTCTAATTATTTCTAAATTCTATTAGTTTCTGTATAACTTATAAACAAAAAACAAGTCCTTTCAGCACTCCCTTCCCTGAAGGTAAAGTGGAATAATCTTCTCCCATGTCTCTTCTATCTATTCTACATATTGGTGTTTCCTCAGTCTTACGAATAATATTCAACTATACAAATATATTTCACCCCCCCCCCCCATTCCTAAATCCACTTGTACCAATGTTCACAGAGAAAAATATATAATGCATTTATTAAAAGTATTGAATCAGATTAAACACTTACAAATTAATTGATAGGGTTTGTTATAAGGGAGTCCAATTCTAGGACTTTCTTCACCAAACATCATCCTAAATTCCACAAGTCACGTTACCATCAGTATACTTTAGAGTAATTTTTACCATAAATATTTTTAATGAGAGTAAATTGGAGTAGATGAGCTAAATATTGTAGAATTGATTATCAATCAGACTGATAGGATATATGTATTATTTTATGTTTGTTTAATAATGAAATAAATATAACTCTTTAACCTTACCTAACTTATCATTTTTTTGTTAAAGACAGGTTAGGCAAGGTTAAATCTATTATATTAACATAATTCAACTATTTTTACATGTAATACTGTTTATATCCAACATTATATCCTACTATTGAAATCATAATTTTTAATACAAACTAAAACAATCCCAATGACATTGAATGCATAGACTAAGCGTCATCATCAATGTGAATCTTTATATTTGATGTTGATATTTACCACGATTGTTAAAAGGTACTCAGACTCTTTCATTACCACGGGTTGTTAATTTTATGTCTAAATTTATATAAGGGTTAACAATTAAGTATTTCCACAATTTTTATTTTGAAATTTCACTTTTAATACAATTTCCACAGAAATTTTTTTTTCTTTTAAAATAGGCAAACAACCATTTTGGAAGTGAATATTAGTTATTTGACAGGTAGGGTACACTGAACTTTAAAATTTTTATGACAATAAATCAGCCTACATGACCTATTTGTATGTGTATTTGGTACTTTTCAATTTTTACGGTTATGGTGAGAAAGTAAAAATCATGTTTTAAAATGCTATTTTTCCTGATTAAAGTAAATTTTTAGGGTAAATAAATTTATTAAAAAATACTGACTAAACAGAAATTTTTATTAGTGGGTGTAGCAATTAAATGCATCATGAAACATACAAAGAAGTTTCAAACTTACTTAAATTTTCCAATAACCTCCAAATTACACTAAATTTTATTAGTTGATCTAATTAATTCTCTAGATTTAAACATTAAGGCCGATTTATGGAAGTTATTTTTTAAGAGAATCCTGTGTATGGAACCATTTATGTTTCAATTTCAAAATTTGATAAAGACGATAATGACCAAAATGGTTTTTTAACTATAAACCACAACAATAACCAAATTAAACTCATGCATCTATAGCCATGTCATAACATAATTTGTATAAAAGTAAATAGAATCATCTTTTAAGAGACACCATCAAACCAACCCAAATGTCAACAATTTTTTTATGAAATGTCAAGATTATAACATAAATTAATTTGCCAATCCATGTGTAAATAAAAATTATGACATGAGTAAATTAGAAGAAATAACCTGATAGTAATAAAATATAAAATAAATCATATTTTTCATTTAATTGGGCTTAACTCATTGGTTTGAGTCGTATACTATTATAATATATATCAGCCAAATTTTATTGAAATCACTTAGATCAATGACCAAAGGTTTATTTTACCTTTTTACTAATAACTGCCAAACGACTATTTTTGGGGCGATGGCATCAATGTTTTGTTTGGGGTTTAGGGACTATTTAAGGTTAGGGTGTAGTTAGTAGCCTTAACTAATTATGAGAAAATTTAAAATTTAAATTTTGTATTTTGGTTTCATAATCAGTTCAAAACCTTACCCAAATAGGTTCAAAACCTAACTGACTTTTTCTCAGATAGACTGTTGTAGTGTATAGAAAGTATTGTAACTGCAAAAACTAAAAGTCGAGTATCCGTTATTAAGTGATTTATAATGATTATGTCTGTGAAGTGAGCCTAATTATAAAAAAATTGTTGAATTACTTTTGTTTGTACTTCATTGGGCTATAATTTTACTTTAAAAAATTATATATAAATTCAATTTGCATTACGGTTAAATAGTGTTTTTGTTAGTTTTTTTCAAATTAGGCTTAATATTATGCAAATTTGAGCTTCACTTTTTTCATAATTTGATACAGATTTATATTTTTTATAAATATTTATCAAAAATTACATACATTTCAGTAAAATAAACATAAACTCTACCTTCAAATAAAATTGACCATTTAATCCAGTTATTCACTGTGAAATAAAAAGTAAAAAGGAGCATTAAATGAAGTTATACTGACAATGTAATAGGAATTGACGAGTCTACGTACAAGTAAAACTATATTTAAAAAACAGTTTTTGGAGAAAAAAAATTTTCTGTACAGTAAAATTTCAAAATGAATAATATGAAAACATGTTATAAGAGTTCAATTCAATTCAATTCAATTTTATTAATCTCGTTTGACAATATAAATATTGTATGAAATATGTCATGTGACTTATACATTAATTCTAACATGAAAACAATAACAATACAAAATTATCTTTATAAATAGGCGTATTATAAATTATCAATTAATGTAAAATAACAATCAATAACAAACAAACAAAATGTCAAGACACTTAAACCGTACACTCGAATATACAAAACACACAATGTAACTTATTTATTTATTTTATTATCAGCTAGGAGATTTTATTTGACTGGTAGTGAATTTTTACATTTAAAACATTTAATACATTTTTTACTTCTAAAAAAATTACTTTCCTAATACAATACATATCCGACGTATAAAAAAGAAAAACACCTTCATCAGACGACAATCCTATGAATTCTTCTATTGAATAAAAAATACATTCCTTCAAGTAGCTTCACATTTTATTTTTAAATGTCTTTTACTCTGTCATTGCTTTAAGTTTACATCAATCAATCAATCAATCAATCAAACATTTTATTTGTTGTAGACAATTACAATTGTACAACAAACGTCAAAACATAACATTATATAGTACTTTACAATAACACAACCAAATTCAGTGCCTCACAAACTCCTCCACAGAATAACAGGATCCAGACAACAGCAGTCGTCTCAGTCTGCCTTTAAAACATGAATAATCGTTTATCGCTAGCAAGTCTGGAGGAAGGTTATTCATAAATAGTGCCCCAGCCTGCGAAGGTAACTTACTAAATAAATTTAGCCTGTGCTTTTTACCCCGATATTTGCAAGCCATTCTAGTATGGTAATCATGCAAATCCCTATTTTGGATGTGCTTACACTTAAATTTAAAATAAAGAATTGTTTCAAATATATAAATGGAAGGTAGGGTGAAGATCTTAAACAATTTAAATGTTTCTTTGCATGATTGAAATTTAGAAAGTCCTCCAATTATCCTAATGGCTTTTTTTTGGAGTACAAATACTCTAGTTACATTCTGGAGTGAGGAATCTCCCCACAAAACGATTCCATATTTTAGAAAAGGATATATCAACCCGTAGTACGCTGTTATAAGAACCTGAGCATTACAATATTGTTTCAGACTTCTCAGCGCAAAGAGACCACTACTAATTTTAGCACATATATAGTCTATATGATTTCTCCATGACAGTTTATTATCAATGAAGAGACCCAGGAATTTTGTTGAAGATACTCCATTTAGTTCATTATCATCCAACCTAATATTAAGTTTTGGATTAAAAGATTCTTTTAGATTGAAATGTATATAATTAGTCTTACTAGGGTTTATAGATAAGCCATTGCGACTTAGATACTGTCTAATAGCATTAACTTGTGAGGAAGCCCTCTGCTCCAAGTCATATAAAGATTCTGCTTGAACATTCAATGTTGTGTCGTCAGCAAACTGAATTAGTTTATCCACATGTACTGATGAAATACCATTTACATAAATCAAAAACAACATTGGGCCAAGCACTGAACCCTGAGGGACACCACTTGACAACTCTACTTTATCAGATAATTTACCCGCAACAGTAACCTGTTGAGTTCTATTATTTAAATATGATTTTAACCATGACAATGGTTGTCCTCGAACACCTATTTTATCACATTTATCAAGCAATGATACAAAGTCCACACAGTCAAAAGCTTTAGAGAGATCCAAAAACAAACTCAAAACTTTATGCCTACCATCCAAACTCTCAACAATATATTCTATTAACTGGACTATAGCATCTATAGTAGATTTTCCTTTTTGAAAACCAAATTGGCCTTCATACAGGATATTACACCTTTGCAGATGGTTTAACAACTTCTCCAGAAACAATTTCTCGAAAACTTTACTAAACACAGGCATAACAGATATAGGCCTGTAGTTATTTATATCCTTTACATCACCTTTTTTAAGCAGAGGTGTTACCTTAGCTAACTTTAATCTAGATGGAAACATTCCAGTGGAGAAAGATGAATTTATCAAAACCGAGAGAGGCTCAGAAAGTTCTTCGACACACTGTTTAATGAGCCATGTACTAAGCCCATCAATATCCATGGTTTTTTTATTCTTCAATGACCTAACCACTCGGGACACATCACCAACACTCACAGGCGAAAGAAACATCGAACTTTCATTTTTTCTAACATCATCCACAGATAAATTGAAACCCTCAATTAAATTTTTACTAAATAATGAATTAAAACACTGAGCAATACTAAAAGGATCAGAGTAGTCTGTGCCCTCAATAGAAAGGGTAATATCTTTGTTAATTTTTTTAGTTTGCTTCCGCTGTTCGTTAATAACCTTCCAAACAGTTTTACTTAAATTTTCTGATTTAATAATTTGTCTACTGACCTCGTAAGATTTTGCAGCAGAAATCACGCGTTTATAAATTTTTTTGTATGTTTTATAGAATTCTTTAATTTCTAAACTTTTTGCCATTTTACAATTTTCATAAAGACTTTTTAATCTATTTCTTGAAATAAGGATGCCTTTAGTAATCCAGTTAAGACGCTTAGTCCTATTACGGATCTTTATATGTTTTATAGGACAAGCTATGTTCAAAAAGAAGACAAATGAGTCAAAAAAATAATTAAATTTGTCATCGGTATTCTTCAGATGGTTGAAATTATTCCATCTCTCTTTATTTAAAAGATATTTCAATAACTCTAAGTTACTTCTACTATAATCTCTGCTCTCTATGAGTTGGGGTTTCAAAATTTTCTCAGGAATACCAGTCAAAATCTCAATTTCCTGCGCATAATGGTCCGATAGCCCAGACCGAACAATCTTCACCGAAAAACCTTCCCCAGGGAAATTAGTAACCACATTATCTATCGCTGTTGCAGAGGATCCTGCCACCCTGGTCGGAGAGTTCACACACCACTTCATACCATGAGATGCCAAAATATCTCTCAATGTGTTTGCTACCCTTGTTTGTCTAAGGACATCAATATTAAAATCTCCGACAATAATAAACCAACACTTCTTTTTAAACAGGTTATGCAACAATAGAGTTTGATGAATAAAATTAATAGTCTAATCTGTTGTTTTAAGATTCACCAGGGTATAATATATAACTCGCGCACTATAAGTCCCGCTCTGGCTACCCTCCGATGAGTGATGGCGAACAGAGGTGAGGGGAGGAAAATCAATGCTGTCTTGAAAACATTGGTTTTCTTGGAATTCTGATCGGTCAATTAATGGTTCCTAATAATGCCACTTGTACTTTAGATATTCCAGTCAGTCTCTTATTGCAAACTGTCAAGTTCAGTGTAAACTATAATTATTTATAAATAATAACTATAGTTTATTTGCTAAACTATGATCAACTCATAAAAGCAACCTGATTCCAAGCCATGGCAGTTGCAAAAATTGCATCTTTGACATTAAACTGTTTTTTGGAAATTTGTTACATCACAGTCAGAGTTCAAAAGGCCTTGTACAACAAAAGAACCTCTATAGTGACACTTGAAATTTTGAATTACGCCTTGATCCATTGAATCTGCTATATTCTGACATTCCCCGTTTCTTAAAATTTGCCTTTACTTCAGGGACAAAGTGGTGGAAAAACCAGTTCTTAAACAAATCACCTTTTATCCATGCATTGCTCTGAGCATCATAATGAACAGGCAAGTTTATTACTCCCTTTAAAGCTCTAGGCTTTTTATATTTACCAATCACAACAGGAATTAGCAGATGGTCACCGGATGCATTGGCACACAACAAAACAGTCAGTATTTTTCAATACCACCTGCCAGAGTTGTCGTTGGCAAACAACGCCATAAAAGGGCTGGTTTCATCGGCATTGTAAATCTGACAACAAGTTAATTGCCACCGAGTAACTATGTTACTAAGTGACCTTATATTCTTCAGCGGCGTTTTCATCAGCTGATTTGCTCTCTCCAGCTACATCCAGCTTCCTGATTCCACGTCGAATTTTTAATTTCTGTAGCCAACCATCGGAAAACACACATTCAGTCTCCATATTCATGTCACTATGAAACTGTTTAGCTTTTTCAATTATCATATGTCCAGTCACTAGTTTTCCCTCTGATCTTTTAGCACGAAACCAAGTGTACAAGACTTCATCAAGAACTTCAAGTTTAGGTTTCTTCAAGGTATGTCTTATTTCTGTAGTTTTGGCTGTTTCAGCCTGAGCAGCAAACTTCTGCAGTTCTTCTTTTTGCTTTTTTACATCATAAATTGTCAATGAACCAATATTGAAATCACGCATAATGAAATTTCTGTTTTCACCTTTTTCGAGGCGGTTAATTATCTCTAATTTTTGCTGAATTATGAGTACAACACGTTTACACTTAGCAGTCTCATTGGCACTGGAAGAACTTGTACTGGGCTTCGAAAACATTTTACTGTACTGTACTTTATATGCTTGAAATTTATTTAAAGGTTAAAGTAGAAAATACTAAACTAAAATGATCACTGACAGTTACATCACTACTATACTGTACAATACTGTAGTATAGTATCGCGTCAGACGCAGCCAAACATTGGATGACTAAGAAAACGGCGTGCGCAGCCAATGCACTGGCGGAAAATGTCAGTTCAGGCATGTTAGCCGCCCGAACATAACCGAAAAAAAACCGACCGTGAGTGGCTCGGCTGATGCCGGTAAGTAGAACATGCCGGTTGTTAGAATGCCGGATAAAAGAGTGTCTACTGTATGCCCGTTATAGTAAAACGTCTTGAGTCAGACTTTGCAGCTGTTTATAAGTTATAAAGAAAGGTTACCTCAGACTGTGACAGATGCTGAGGTTGCTAGTCCCACATTTTGAGCTGAAATAAGAATGATATAGATTAACCTAACGTAACGACCTGACCTAACCTAACTTTCTTACTGGAAGTTTGTTTCTACCTCAAAAATAAAAAGAATTCTCGCTTAGTGACTTTGTCATGTCATGCTGTAACAACTTTCTAAAACTTTTCATTAGTAAAAATTATACATAAATTTAAAGAAAAATATATTTATAACATTAGACGAGGCAATTCATGCAGAAAAAGAATATATAAGTTTCATTGTAGTTTATTATTCTTAAGAGGTCCAGGAGCGTGTAAACGACAACACACTCACCGCTCGGGATGCCTCCGTTTTGCCATCCTTCACTTAGTATGTTACGCAGACTGGCTAGTAGCTGCCGGCCCAGAGCGGGACTTATAGTGCGCAACTTATACCATATAATCAGGCTAATGCGCATCCGCATGAAAGATCATTTGTATGTTTTATATTTTATTGAAATATTAATGTTTTTCATAGTTATAATATTGTATAAATGGTATTTCATATAGCCTACTATATTAGTTTTAATTTGTAAACTAGACAGAGAAAAGCTTACCTAACTTGTCCAAGTTGTGAAATATTTATATGTTGCAAGATAAATTGCTGTAGCCAATTATGTAACTGAATAAAATAAAATCTCTTTTTTCTTGTCTCGGTTTTATTTACACATTATATTTCTATGCACAATATTGTTATCAATTTAAAAAGGAGTTAAAAGTGACAATTTTTTAATTTTACGAAGAAAAACTAGATTGGAAAATTTTTAATTTTATTTACAAGGTAGATTAAAGTTAATGCTTCTTGAGTTTTTGTTTTTTTAACCCATTGCACTTCTAGTTGAGCTAAGTGCATTACTGTTGTCAGGATAATATCAGCTTTACTGTGTAAAAGAAAAGTTAAATTTTTTTATTAGAAACAATAAAAACAGCTATCCTATGTGTCATCACTTCTTATAACTTAAAAATCTCAAATAACCCTTTAATTTCATTAAAGTTGCCTTAAAAAATTTGAGTTCATATGTTCCATCTGACCTGCATAGAAACTTACATTTTGTTTAAAACTAACTAACTTATCTGGTTTGTTTTCTTTTCATCTGCATTAAAAAAAAAAACACGATTGTTTATTATATTTTGTTAGGCTACTTCTTCTTCACTAGCATGGATGAAGGTTAATAGAAATTTTGTTAAACTCAGGTTTGTTTGAGTTTGGAGCGACCCAAGTTCCAAAAAATGATCAAATTTAAGCCAAAGTAAAAAAACTCTAGGTTAGACCTTATTTTTTAACAAATGTATGACTTGTGAAATATACCTACAATATGAAAATAACTGTATGGATAAAAATAGACAAAAAAATATGTATGGATACTGTAAAAAAGGACGCATATGTACTCTTTATATAAGTATCAAAAGTATGTTATTTTTTATATTAACAATTCAACTTTAGGAAAACCAACCATGTTATTTTAATTTATTTATCATTCTAAAATCAAATAGGGTAAATGTTTACTTTAAGGTGGCGCCTTATTTTCTGGATTTCTTTTTTTTATCTTCTACTACATACCTAACTTTTTAAGAATAAATAATTCTTCCCTTGCGCAGATCACTATTTTTAACTGAAAAATCATAATATAAAAACTACCAAATCCGACATAATTATATGTTAAAATATAATGGCAATATTAATATCATATGGTTTTACGCATGCGCATTACACAATGAGACTAGGCTACTCTACGTCGCTATTTCATATCACAACAAGTTTGTTCAGGTTGCCATTTGTATCTTTATTTAGGTTAATAATTTGCTTACTTTGCAATATAATTATATATCACGACAGGTTTGGCCAAGTAGCTATATATAGCCTATATATATATAATCACTTGGCGAAACATTTTGTAAGTTTAATGAAGTTAATAATTTGAAATTAGATTATTAATATAAAGGATTCACAGCATATCATGTGATCTGTTATCACAGATATTATAGATTAAAATATCTTTAGTAACATATGAGATGCAAATGTGAACATCTGTTTTTATATCTAACCTATAAATACATGGGATTTGATAGTTTTTAGATTGTAATTTTTCAGTGAAAAAGTGATCTGCACAAGGAAAACATTATTTATTCTTGAGAAGTAAAGTACGTAGTAGATGATAAAAAAAAAAGAAAATCCGGAAAATAAGGCACCACCTTAAAGTAAACATTTACCTCAAATAGAATAATTTTACTACTTAATATAAAAACTTATTGATATAAATATAAACCTAATCCAAACCTGTCACTAGTTGCCAAAATTTTGAGTTGACTGAATTTGAATAAATCAACAACTAAATTTTGAATATAGTTAGTATCATACATACACCTAATCAGGCTTCTATCACAGCTGCTACAATGCTGTTTTCAAGTTTTTGTCTATTTTTAATTTTCAATTTTTACAGAAAAATAATTTGTTTCCACATTTAACCTAAGTATATTATTCTCATTATTCCTATTTAAATAGCCTCCAAAGTGACATTTTTCATTTTAAAAAAAATTAGAATGGCTGGCTTCTTTCAATTAAACAACTTTCTTTTTTAATTTAAACATGCTAGAATAATGTCATCCCTAAGCTAGAATGTTTGTGCAAACATGATCTACAGTTGTAAACTCATATTAAAAATAATAATAATAATAAAATAGGCCTAATAACAAAAGGTAATTGTTTACAAAGAAAGTTAGTTTTTTAAGATTTATTTTTTTAAATATAAGTTTTCAACACTGAGCTAATTTTTTCACCAAAAATCTCAATTTCAAAACTACTGAATACAATGCATTTACAGATCACCAAAGTCAAGCAACATCGAGCGCAGTTAGTACTTGGATGTATGACCGCTTTGGAAATAATGCACAATTTCTTCTTTTTTTTACGTGTAGGTCAGATAAGTTTAATGCGCATACATCTAAGGCATGCTATTCTATTAGCTATGAAACCTAGACGCATAGGCTCATTGTGTATTCTGAACATCAAATGCAAACTTATATATTGCTTATTATTGACAGAAATAATGGATTTTGATATTTGAAATGGGTCTTCCCAGCTTAAGGATGATAAAATTGTTTAATAAGGAGGTATGTAAAACACGATTTCATAAAATTTCTATTAAACTTATTTTATTATTAAGAAAAAGGTATGTAGAACATGTAAACAAATCTTTAAAAAAGCAATAACTTTCTTTGTAAACAATTACCGTTAAATACGTTACCATTTTCATAATTTTTTATAGAAAAATCCGAGGATGAGGTACAACTGATATTACCATAAAATCTATGCTAACTATGGTTGTGTCATTGTAGGCTAGGCAAATTGTAAGTCTATCTAAGAATAACAAGTCATCAAACAATTAAAAATGTAGAAAAACAGAAGATAAATGTTGAATTTGAGCCAGAAGAAAATCATGAGAAAACTACACAGGGTTATTCCTTTTCAAAGTCAACAAGGATTGCAAGAAAATTGGTTTAGACAAAAGGCTAATTTTGGCCAAACCCTAAAAATAATAAGATTTAAAAGTACTATTACAGTATGTTGAATTTTATCTTTAAACCTCAAATTGAACAACATGGTTTGAACTCTGCAAAATGAAATTCTTCAGCACTTGCTATCCTAATCTACTACAGGCTAAAACCAAACATTAAAAATATAAAGAACTTTCACAACATAGGCATATTTGTCCATCATCATAATTTAACCATTGTGTAAAAATATTATTAAATACAATTTTATATTAACATAAACGAAGCTTAATACAGCCAAGTCTTCAAAACTCATTAAAACAAGATTAGATAGCCTACTGAGTTTACAAAAGAAAAAAATTTAGTCAATGTAAAACACTTACAGTTTTGACAAGCCGAATAAAAATAAGAGAGCTGTAAATTGAATGATTATTGCAAATGTTGTAATTGCAATAGAAAAATATAATAAATTGAAATAATATTACGTTATAACATTGATATAAATTGTCAGAAAATTACACTTTCAACTAAACTTGACGCTTCCAACTGCAAGTCTCTTCTAACTATGCTAAGTTTTCTTTACGTTAAAATTTAGTCAAGTTTCTTCTTCTTAGGCACTGCCATAACCAGATATATAAACAGTACACAGTAGATAGTTTTATATCCAGGCTAGGTGTAAAATAAGGCTTGCCAACTTACTTGTCCGCCATTTTTATGAAACACAGAAAGCATGGAAATATACACTATGTAATTTTAGATCAATGTTATTATCCACTCCATTATTAAAGATTATTTGTGCACCTCAGACTTTGACTATATAGGTTAGTACACTGAACTGACCCTTGAAGGATATTTACAGTTTTTGTGTAGCTTATTAATTTCATTTGTTAATATTATTAAATTAAAATTGGTTAAGTTGTATAAACATATAATCTCTATATGACTAACATTACATGATTTACTTTGGTGAGGACTAACTTTGAAAACTCGGGAGCAGTGGTGCCAACTAAATTTTTAGACCCCAAACTCTCAAGTTTGTCAACGGGTGTCATCCTGATCCTGTCATCAGTTCAGCTGGGTTGAATTTTAAGTGGAATGTTTATAATTAACAACTTTGAACGATTATCATTATTCCTATGTTTATTTAATTCTGTGAATGGTCATAGCATTTCTATTTGGTGATATCTTTTATGCGTATCCTACTTAAATTAGAATAACGTATAAACAGGTAGGAAAAATTTATCAAATTGTAATATTTGTTTACTAATTATTAAATTTAATCTACTTAGTAGGTGATAGGTTAATTTTTTTGGTTAATATGCAGGAGGGTTATCCAATCGATTTAAGTGCGAAATCTCAACAATTCCTCTTCAAAATAGCGTTTTATCCATCATTTCGATACTTCTTTTCCCTGCATTTCACTTTTGGTAAATATGCATGAGAGTTCTCCGATCGATTTAAGTGCCAAATCTCGGCATTTCTTCTTCAAAATAGCGTTTTTCGATCATTCTTAACAAAGCTAGTCACTTTTTATGTTTCCCAATTCGTTATTTCTGTCCGAAAACAGCGATTTAAAATGACTGTTTTATGGCATTGTGAGGTTATTTTGACACATATTTCATCAATTTTAAGTAAAATCTATCGATTTTTTTTTTTATTCTGCGAAAATAGTTCTGTTGTAAGAACTGTCGAACATTTATCATTTAGTATCGATCATGTCCTTTATATGTTTACCCTAACCACACCTAGTCAAAGAACTGGAGGTCCAGGAAGATTTATATACGGTATTTACCTTACTTTATCTATAAGTTCTTGTACTAGCTAATTACATTGAAAAGGAGTATCGAATTGATGGAAAATACACTATTTTGAAGACGAATTGCCGAGATTTTGCACTTAAATTGATCGGACAACTCTCCTGCATATTTACCATTTTTTATACTTAGGCCCTATTTAATTGCATTAGATTTTGGAATACATATTTTTATTGACATTCAATATTTTTGTGTCAACTGCATAAAGAATTGTTTTTGTACAGCAACCCTATCATTTATCATGATCTCCTTTGACTGGAAAACAAATTTAACAAAGTTATCAACAGCACTCCTGGTGGACCGTCTTTTCCTAAAACCATACTGACTAGAACTAAACATATTGTTGCACTCAAAAAATGTACAGATCTGGTTTTTTAGTACAGTTTTAAAAACTTTTGATAATGATGGAACAGAAGAGGTAAAATGGTCATTCATTGCGAAATCTTTATATCCCTTTTTGTATATTGGAACCACTCTAGCTACTTTTAAGCAATTTGAAACACCCTCTCAGATAGAATCATTGATGCACAAACTAGCGGCTCAAGAATAAAAGTAATAAGTTTAACTTCTTTAACTATATTATTTGATAAACCATAATATATCTTTACTTTTTGTATTTTTCATATTTTGCACTATATTTAATACATGATCACAAGACACTTCCTTAAGTTTGAACTCTGACCCATATGTTTCAACTTTCCAAATCTCTTGTAATGCCTCACAGATTGCAAGGAACTTGACTTATAAAGTGTTATAAAATAAGCTGATCGGGGATTCATTAAATAACAATTCTACGATTCAGTTATGGTTTTAATATAATACTTCCTTGACTCAATTAATAAAATTTATTATGTTATTTATGCAATTGGTGATTCGATCACTTAAAATTAATTATATTTTTGTTTTAGTTCTTACCTTTAACCCAGAGCGAAAACAATGATCCGACCATAAGTTAATTAGATTAAATCAAGCTCTCTTTCATATAGGCTAAGCTATACAAAGTGACACAAAATACACACGAAGCTTGTTCACCTCTGTTGCTGGAGCTCCACCATGTTCCTTCATAGACCTAGTTCTCCCTAAGTGTTCTCCCTAAGTGTTCTCCTGCAGAACCCAATGATGCTGACTGATTCTTCTCGGCAACTCAGTGCCAACTCCGATCGCCGACAATTGACCATTAGTAACGCCTTGCTGACCCTGGCATTCCGGCAACTCCATGCCAACTCAGACCCTTGACAACTGATTGTCGATAATCCCCTGCTGAATCTGACATCCTGGCAACTCCGACAACACTCTGCTGAGTTTGACCTCTCGGCAACTCTGTGCCAACTCCAGCCGTTGATAATATCCTTTTGAGTCTTCTCTCAACTTTGGCTTGTTTATCTTTCAACAATTTCCTAACTTTTTACATCTTGTCAACTATTGTTTGATTGATTGATTATGTTTGGAGTTTAAGGGGCTGTTTAGAGACCAGCTCTGGCACCATGACCTATGGTCTATTGTGGAATTAAAGCCTCCTCATTCTAGCATAGCCGGTTTGTTCCCCTTACGAGTTTAAGTAATCCACTAACTAGCTCTTCCATTGTTTATTCTCCAGGAATTTTGAATCCAAAAACCATTCGCCTCTTATTGGTCAAGGCCTCACAAATGAAAATTATGTGGTTTGCGGTCTCCTCATCGTACCCGCAGATTCTACACACAGTTTTGCCATGATATGCACCTATCCTCTGCAAATGCACTCTCAGACCACAGTGTCCCATAATCTGTATGAGTTCTCCCCTACTTCGGGTCATTATTACTTCTCAGAATTACCTGAGGGGATGTATTTAAGTTATGATTTATTATGGTTGTGCCCCGGCTCCCCATCTTTGCTGGTATTGTGGATGAACATGGTCATCTTGGCCAGACACGAATATTACTAGAGCTGGCTCGTGTCCTACAAACTATGATGCAGAGCCCTGTTTAGCTAATTTGCCCGCTATCTCATTCTCGTTAATCCCTTTATGCTCCGCCACCCAGTGCAAAATTACCCGGTTTTCCTAGAGTGTTGAGGTCCTCTTGGCATTATTCCAAACTAGCCTAGATTTTATAGTAATGCCTGCAAGTACCTTTATTGCAGCCTGACTATCTGTATTTATGTGGATACGGTTTTTCTTAAAGTCCCGCTTCAAATTTTCCTGTATACAGTTATTTATGGCCATAATATAGGCCTGAAAAACTGTGGAATATTGTCCCAAGGGGAACTAACGTTTCAACCCCGGTCTCAGCCCATATACTCTGGCACCAGCACCTGCCATTGTTTTTGAACCGTCCACCAGGTTTGCCATGTTTACTATAACTCTATTTTTGTCCCCATGGGTCAAATCGGTATCTATACTTAAAATAAGGTGGCCAATTTTTTTCCGTAATTCTGGTATGCCCCATATGTGAGTTTCTCCAGACTCCGCTGCAACTTAGCTTGTAGGCTGCTTTTCTTGCTTCCCCCATAATATGTAGGTCAATGGGTGGAAGCCCGAGTAGTATTTCCATTGTAGTGGTTAGTGTAGTAGTGGACACTAAAAATCAAAATTATTTTAGTTTTAAATATTCATCTAACCTAAAGATATATAAATGTTTTAAAAGAAATATAATAACTATTATAATTCAAAATTTACAGCCAAAACATTGAAAAACTTAAATTACAAAATACAAAATATTTTGAAAAACTAAATAAACTCAGATAAATCCCAAAAGGGGTAATGTATTTAGAAAAAAGTTAATAAATAAAAGAAATTATTTGTGAAAAATGGTGGCAAAGATCATTCTTGAGACGTTTTTCTCAAATTAAAGAAAAACTAAAAAAGGGTTAGTAAAAAGATAAAGTTTTTAAAAGAGCATAGTTTTGAAAAGTTTAGTCTAAATTGGCTAAACCATTTTCATATTAAAATATAAAAAGTGTGAAAATTTTCAAATAAAAAATAAGTAGCCTATATTTGAAAATAAAATATGTAAATTTTATGGTTGAAATACAATAAGAATATGTAGTTTAGTACTGTAAAATCAAAAGCATATATACTATGAAATGGGGGGGGGGGTTTCACTAAAACAAGTTAGATGAGAAAAATAACCTTTGGAAGATGATGGGAAAAATCCCATTTGGCCTCTGTGATTTGTATGGGTGAAAAGAATTAATAGCCCACCTGATTTTGTCGATATTAACTATTTCGTTAGCAATGTCCCAGTTCTCTATAGTTGGAATTATACAGGGAATGTCTGACCCTCACTCCCCATCCATTGATGGCAAAAATACAACTTTCATGTGTGGATCAAAATTAGTTAAAGTAGCTGGAGGATGACCTGGTGCGTTGTCGATTAGTAGCATAATTTTAAATAGAATTTGTTTAGATTGGCAATAAAATTCTATTTCAGGTATGAAATGATGACCAAACCAGTCCTCAAAAAGAGAAGTTGTCACCCAAGCCTTATGATTCGACTTCCAAATCACGGGTAAGCCACCTTTAGAATTTTTTTTCTTAATGCTCTAAGATTTTCTGAGCAATAAACTAAGAGAGGTTTTAACTTACTATCACCAGCTACATTTGCCCCAACCATCACTGTCAATCTATCTTTGGCGGCCTTAAAACCTGGAAAGGTTTTCTCTTCACGTGCGATGACAGTTATTTTAGGCATCTTCTTTCAGAACAAGCCATTCTCATCCACATTGAATATGGTTTGGCTGGTATAACCACCTTCTTTCATAGTTTTCAGTCTCTTTATCAGCGCTAGCCACCTCTCCACTTTCTGCAATGCTTTGCCAATTATAGCGACTTTTGAATCGGCTGAACCAACCATTTAACCAACCATACTAGCTTTAAACATTTCATCTTTAGCACTTCCTCAGCTTCTTCTTTTAATCTCTCAAAAATCACCTTAGCTTGAACGCACACCATGTTCTGATCAACAGGACAATTTTTCACACTTACTTGATTATCACACCATAAATTTAACATTGTTTCCATATCAGCGATATTAGCATGACGTTTACGAATGATGCTTGAATTCAAAGATTGAACATTTTTACACTCTTAAAAATATTTTCTTTACCTTTTATAATTGTTGTTATGAATGTCGATTCCGGTAGATAAAACTTCTTTGGCAATTCACAAATTTTTATTTTTGCATTGAAGTCGTTGATAATGTTAAGTTTATTCCAAAGATAATGTTTTTTCTTTTCTTGTTTGATGCAAAAGAATCAGTTCCACTTCGTTTGAATGACATAGGAGAGTCTATCACGTGTCCGTAGATATAACGAACACACAATATAAACTAACATAAAATACTCTACAGCAATAATTTGTAGCTATTCCTCGTGAAACACATCCTACCATGTCATGAACTGAACTGCAAACTGAACACTAGTACGGATGGAGTGGGGAAATTAAGTTACGCATGACGTGCCGGCACTCAAGGACGAATCGAATCTTCCAATTCATAAATTGTGTAACTCTGGATTCTCGTAAGTCGTAAGTCGAGGTATTACTTCATGTTATAACATGAAGTAATAACATTAACTTAACATAAATGCAAATTAATTCAAAACAAATTAATGCAATTCAAATTAAAGTAAAATTAAATAAACGGTAAAATAATTAAATAAAGGTAACGTAGGTGAAGTTACAACTGTAACACATAAGTTATTGGTTATAGGCAGAGGAAAGTGTGATTTAATGATCAAGAAGATGTGGATTTTTAAATATTATTTCACACTATAATGTCATCAACAGTATTCTATGAAACCTTTTTGACTCTGATAAGCTGTTGAACAACGAAATATCTTTCTTCTAGAAAATTACACATTTAATAATTTACTAATAAATATGAATATATATTTCAAATCGGCTCTATCGATTTCGTACAGGTTTTGGTTTTAATGAGTAAAAATGAACTGTATATGACATCATAGAAATTCAAATATCTTTTTTAACTATTTAAATAAAATATTGGTACAATATAAAAGTATTTTTCTCAAAACCAATATATCTAGCCACACAAAATTGAACATAATTATTCTTCACTGTAAAAAGCTATGCCTGTGAAAAAGTAATTTAAAAAATAATGATAACACAATTTCCCACAATAAACACTATATTTGTGATATATAAATACAAGATGACGATTCAATGATTAAGTCATCATCAACAGTTTGTTCTAACATCCACACAAACCTCTGACTGAATTGTGATTCAAATGTCAAACTAGTCGTTGAAATTTTGTATTGCACAAAAATTGTGTTTCGTTCTTGTTTTTACAATTTCCCCACATATTTTCATTTTTTTTGTGGGAGTTTTCAGATTCTTTTGAGTCAAAAATATACTTCCAACATTCCAAGTCTATACTCGTGATTTATTTTCATTAATAATTTGGAAGCCTTTATTGTAACTTCACGCTAAGACTGATGTAGTGTGTACGATTCGGAGGAGTGCGGTTGGTTGCCGGGTTTTTCTTTCATTCCGAGTGTATTTTAAGTTGTTATGTTTAAGTGCTTTCCTTTTTTTATATACATCCCAAACAGGTTTTAACCTAGGGATGTTATTATTGTTTCCCTTATATGTAAGGTTGTGTATATACTTGTATGTGTAAAGATAAGGAGCAATAAATATCATTATTATTATTATTATTATTAACATTGGACAAACTCTCTCATTCGTACATGTGCTATGATGTTAAACAAAGTATAGATACATTCTAGAACAGAGCGCTTTAGCGTTTTAAAATTGAGTTTCTATTTTCTACATTTGTTTCAAAGACTCTACCCTAGCTGGCCTACGTATTAAATTTTACACAGAAATTATTTTAAATAATTGGTTTTATTACTTAATAAAACTTTCACTCGCTTTGCTTTCGTCGGTAACTCATCACTAGATAACCTGTAATTATATTTATGTAACTTTATGTACACCTATCAATGGAAATACTTAGAAAATTATTCTTGCTCGAATAAATTTTGTGTAGAAAAATATGTATTCTTTCATTCATGTTAGACATTTTCTGGACATTCATGTTAAGGCTATTTTCACAACTTCGTTGTTTTGAATCAATCCTGTCATTACCTATACGATTTCTCTCACGAGTGTTTCTTCTTCTTTTATGGTACTAATTACCCCTGTGCCAAATATCTTTACTTTTATGTGTAGGTCTGGAAATTCTCAAATCATCTATCATGCCCACTACGTTATTAATTTTCATTACCATATTTATTATCAATATGACTTTCGGACGCATTAAAAAAGGAATTAATGCCTAAAGCTTCACGCTTCAGGTAATTTTTTTTGTCATAAGCCTGAATATTAGCTTCCAACTTAACCAAAGTTGAATTGTCCAACATTGCTATTTGTTGTATGAGAGCTCGATTATGACCATTTTATATGTAGCCACAAAGTTTCTGTTTGGGCATACTATCATCTGATCATGCACATAAAATCTCACTGTCCGTTCGATATTTAATGACAGACTCCCGGGGCAATTGTACCCTGTTATTTAATTGTAATAATAAAATCTATTTTTCCTGGGCTGGCGCAAATACTTTGGATTGTTTTCTGACAAATTTCTGAACTTTCATTCATAATTTTCATGAAATTTGAATGCCACATCTCGTCTAAGTATATGTGAAAGTACACAGCCTTTTTTTCTCGTCTAACCAGCCATTCGTCAATGCAGCTTGCTCAAACCGAATAATATGGTTCAAAATATCATGACCGCGATATTTAGTAGATTCAAAAAAATGACAGCCGTACGTTCATAGTGAACGTTTCTAGTGAAATTTTCATGTTTTCATGTCTGGATATTGTGAGGTCTAGGTATTTGAGGTTGTTGTTGGATTCTATTTCGGCGGTAAATTTTAATTGGGGGTGTATGTTGTTGAAATGTTTTGTAAATAAATCAATTTGTCTCTCAGTACCATCGAATAAACAGATTATGTCAACTTAATAGAGGTAGTATACTATGTTTTTGGAGAATCTGTTAGTTGAGTTCATGATATGGTTGTTTTTGTTAAGAAAGTTTTTAGCCATGATACACCTGATAGATGTGAACCCATAGCCAATCCTTTATTCTGTAGGATTGGGAACTGTAATAGTTTTGGAAGAGAAAAATGGAGAGTAAGTCAATCAGTTCCTTGGTCGCTTCATCTGTTAGTGGTAAGTCAATCAGTTCCTTGGTCGCTTCATCTGTTAGTGTACTGTTTTTTAATCTTCCATGTAAGATTACTATGTTTCTTTTGTGTTGAGGTTGGATATCGCAAAGGAAATTAATGTGTGCCAGGGTAGTATTTGGATTTTATCAATTTTGTTGATTAAGTCAACTAATGGTGGGTTCAAGAAATTTTTCTATTTTATAAGATGGTGAAATTCACTATTGGTCAAATGGGCATGTCAGTCTTATGTATTTTAGGTAGGGCTCGAAGGGAGGGTGCTGACGGTTTGATCATTTTATCATTAATGATATGATAGCATTTGTTGATTTTTTGTTTCAAAGTTGTGTTAAAATCATTAGTTGGGTCTTTCTTAACTTTAATCATATCATTTGATTTAAAAAAATATGTAGCAAAGTCAAGTGAGAAATGTACGTCCTATGCTTGGAAGCGACTAGGATAGCTCAGTTGGTAGAGCATTGGCAAGTAAAGCCAAACGTTCCTGGGTTTGATTCCCTGTCTAGGTCATATATTTTTTACTTTAAATATTATTTAAAAAAATTGTGTTCTGCCCCAGAATAGTATGTAATTCAGGTTTAATATTCAAATTCCCATTTTATTATTTTTTTTTTATGTAAAAGTTGTATAGGCACTTTGGGAGGGGGGAAGGGTAAAATGAATATTATTTTTGATTTGGGTGTATGAGAAAGTTAGTGCGATGTTTTTACACCGTTAATTTGTTAACCAATGGACTTAGAGTTGAAATTATATCTTAGTCCAGCCATGTACTGCATGTTTAAAAACTGATTTAATTACTATAACTGATAAAGTAATTTAACTGTTATTATATGTTAAAATAAAAGTAAAAAAATCATTTCTTTTTCTTACAGGATGGTATGTGAAAAATGTGAAAAGAAACTGGGTAAAGTGATAACACCAGATCCTTGGAAGAGTGGAGCTAGAAATACAACTGAAGGTGGAGGACGTAAAGTAGGTGAAAATAAGGCTTTAACAGCAGGAAAGAATCGTTTTAATCCCTATACATCAAGGTTTGAAACTTGTCGAATCTGTCGACAAAAGGTACATCAAGTTGGATCTCATTACTGTCAACCATGTGCCTACAAAAAAGGCATTTGTGCAATGTGCGGAAAGAAACTTCTTGATACAAAATTGTATAAACAATCTTCTGCATAATATATAAAAATGTTAGAATATATAAGAAGTGGTTTTAAATAATTTTATATGTAAATATTGCCAGTTATATAAAACTTTAATATTAAACGTATCCCTTGTACTTTTATCTTTTTCTTCCAATTAAACCCATTGTTTATCTTGATCTCTATCTACTGTATGTATAAAAAACATAAATACATCTACAGGACTCATGAGTACATCTACAGGGGGTTTACAATTAATTATTTACACTATGTCACACACTTGTGTGTTGCTTGCAATATTCATATAATTTAGGCGCTGTTATACCTTGATGTAATATATTAATTTTGAAACGAAATGTTATTATAGATATTACTGTACTTTAACTGTTTTACGACTAAATAATAAAAGATTACTTTATTGATCATACTTGTTATAATATGATAATAGTTCTTTTTTACTGAAACAATTATTTTAATTTAATTTTAAAGTAGTAAATTAAACGCAAAACAGAAAGCTTGTTTCAAGTGTTAAATATTGAGATAGTTAGTCATAAGGCCTCGTGCTCTCAATTATTAGATTAGATTATTAAAGACACAGAAATAAGTAACATGTGCGCAAATTATTATTATAAATAGAAGGGGGTTCTACCCCCTAGACACTTCAGCCTATAAGACTTTTTGTATACTTCTTAAATTTTCCTAACTAGCTTTTGTCTATTCCCTTGGTTAGGGTCAGGATCTTCTTAGATAGGTTGCTTGTTGTCTCAAAGATCACATCTAGGCCGAAGAAACGTTATTTTCTAGTGTATTATTTTCGACATATATGTTCTGCAGTTTCTAGGTGGTACTGATTGCAGTCTGCATTTCAAGTTTAAGCTTAAGATTTTCCTCAGATTTCATTTACTTTGTAAAGTGACGATTTTAGGGAGTTTCAGATCTGGTTGGACCAGTAATCTGTATAGTTTCCTCGTGGAGTATTTTCTCCATCGTTCATCAATTTCTGAGTTTAGCAATTTGTTTTAGACTATCTTTTGCTATGGCTTTAGTTATTCCACATACAGGTTCTGGACCAATGAACGATCTCTTGGTCCCATTTTTTGGCAGTTTAACTATACATTTCCTTTGTATCCTCTGTGACCTTGAATCCAACTAAGCTATACCTGGTTTTGGTTCAAAACCTTGTTTAAGGTTCTGTCACAATCCCACACTAGTGATGAGTAGTGTTCATATGAGATTACAGACTTTATAGCAGCCTGACTGCCCAACCTGATAATGATATACTCGTTGGTATTGCTGTTACTTCTGCTTGGAATACATTTGTGTACTTTCCCAAAGGTATACTTGGTTGTTTTAACATATATTCCCGCACCTACACCGAAGTTAGTATGAGATTCGTCACTATAGTATTCTGTATTGGAGACAAGTCGCTGTCTATTCCTTTCCCTCTTGAATTATAACTTCAAATGGTATAGTCCATGAGGTTTTTTCACTTCTCATAGTAAATATATAATGATACAATTTGTCCTTTTTGCCAACAGCTTCCTTTCTACATTCCAGAGTATTCCATTCTGTATGTTGCTGAACTTGTCAAAGCTAATATATTAAGGTCTAGTGGGACTATTCCTAACAGAACTTCTATTACTTCTGTAGGTGTACTTCTAAAAGCTCCTGAGATACATAGTCAGGCTAACCTTTATAGACTAGTCAACCTACGTCTAGTGACATATAGAAGTGTTCTTCTCCAGCACACTAGGGTGCCAGTGTGTATCTGAGGTTTAATTACTATACCATGAAGCCATTTATTTATAGCTGGGCGGAGACCCCAGTTCGTACCCAGAATTCGCTTACATGTCATAAGTGAACTGGTTGATTTCTGCAAAATGTAATTTTCATGTTTACTCCATATGAGTCTTCTATCCAGAATAACACCTAGATATTTAACACCATCTGAAATTTCTATGTTAGCATTTACTAGACTTACCTAACTTGTTTATTTTAATGTTTCTCGAGAAGGGTATGATGATGGTAGTCTTATCTGGGTTAATGGAAAGACCCTAGTTCCTACACCAGTCTTCAATATTCTGTAATGCTCTATTTATTAATTCTGCAAGAACACTTAAGAATTTACCTCTTATCACCATTATTATGTCATCTGCATAACTTTGTTTATAAAAACCCAATTTACTTATATCAGTTATTAGGGTCAACTACCAACAGCATCGGTGAGAGAATTCCTCCTTGTGGAGTACCTCTCACAGCTAGCACATCTAATTTCTCATCGTACTGGATTGAACGGATTATTCTATTTCTTAACAGTGATTCTAGCCGATTACTATAAAAGTGTTTTCTACCCCTCGATTCTAAACTGCTGCTATGATTGATTGATAAGCAAAGGCATCTTGTTGTATATCAAGAAATACCATCTTCTCCTAGGGACTTAAATGGATCGAATTTATTTATAGCCCATTTAACCCTGGATACTGTAATAACTTTTCTGACAGTTTTTCATTCAGAATGAGAGGCTTATAGAGGTTGTCCCACTCTGATTATGGATTGTGCCAGTTTCTGTCATTACAATGCTAACTGAAAGTGTGTTTTGAGTAACTTCTAGTGTGTCTTTACTTGAAGAAGTTAGACCACCTTTAGGATTATGAACAAATCCAGTTTGATGAATCAGTTCCTTTGAGATAATTTTGTGTATCCTAAAGAAAGCTTTAGTAGAGTCAATCTCTTGGCAAAAGTTTCTCTAAGAATAATTTTTATATTCTTAATATAGTGTTATATTCAGTTAAGGATTTGTGGATAATTGTCCCATTGACGAGTTTTCTTAGCTTTATTAAATAATCACCTTGTAATTTTCTTTATTCTATCTAAATCTAGTCCACCATTTTGCTCACCTTCTTGTGGATACGGACTGGATAGGACAATTATTATTATATGAGTCGATAATGGCCTCTTGTATATTAGACACCATAGAATCAATAGCATTTATGTCTCTGACTCTCTTACCGAGGGAATCTAATATATATGTTAATTCCTCATGATAAGAGTTTCAGTTAGTTCGTTTGGGATTTCTAAACTTGAATTTCAGAATCAAAATTTAAGGTCTACATAATATGACAATGGTCTAAATAGCACAAGAAATTTAAAATGTGCAGTGGCTCGAATTCAAGAAGGGGATTTAATTAGTTTCTCCATTATTTTTTAGGCAGCCTATTATCTGGTGTAGCCTAAGCTTAAAATTTTTAACATACATTTAAAATTTATTTCCAAAACTTGCAAAAATAGCCTACATCTAACTAATATCCGGTAATTTTGTTAAAAAACTAGTGTATACTCAACCACAACAGAAATTTTCGTCATAAAGTGTCAGCGTAGCAACTGCGTGTAAAATAGAATATAATATGTTTTAGTTTAATTTATCCTTCAGAATGACAACATTGTTGTCGAATGAGTTTTAGTAACAAGTTAACAACTTAATTATTAAGTATTAGAGAAATAACCTAAAGAAACATAGGCTATAACTGCTCTATTCGAGGAGAATTTCATCTCTTAACTAGTAGTGATCAAATCGCCTTTCTCTTTATAAAAAAAATTAAAAGGAACTACTTTTAACAATCTCTTTTTAGATCTTTGATAATGTTTGATTACTTATTTACATGTGTTTTAGATAGTGACGTCAATTTTAGTTTTGATAAAGTAATCTAAATTGGTATTGGTTGACCGATTGTTACAAGATGGTTCCGTTGAGACGTGCCATTGCATTGATGACAAATACCAAAGTAATTTCAAACCCTGACCTCCCAATAAAATGTGATATTCATATAGTTAAAAAATCCAGCAAGGCCGACTCACTGACATGAACGAAGCAAGTGGAGACTTTTTAACTTTTACACAACTATTAGGTCCATCAAAGCTTAGCCGATGTTAAGAAAGTATCATTATACACAATTACAAGCTTCAGAAAACCTGTGAAACAACTGTTATAAACAAACTTACTTTGCTGGATAACGCCCTTTATTCTAGCAATAAAAATTAACATTTCCTACAAGAGACCAAGAGACCAACTTTTAGGTTACAATTAAAGGATCTGCTTGTAATATATAAAGCTGAGTATGTACCATGATGGTGCACATCAACTTGTTTTATAAAGTGATAATGACCTAGAGGTTTATTGTCTTTAAAAAAATACATAACTGATTAAATTTATTTGAAAAAAAGGCTTAAACTCTTTTATCTATTTTTGGGACTAAATAATATTTTTAGTTATAATTAAAGTCATATTTTGATTAACTTTTATAACATTTTAAAAGTTCATAAACAGTGCATTCTTTTGCCAACATTCTTCTAATTATATATTAACACTGTTCTTTTTAAACACTGATCTTAAATACAGATACTTTCCTATAGTAGAATAACAACAACACAGAAAATCAGCATTTCAGGAAGGATTTAATTGGATTGCAAACTTAATTAAAAAATTTCTATTGGTTTTAAAATTCAACAAACATTTCATTTTATAAATTTATAAAATTTATTTACAGAAAAAGATGTTGTACAATCAAAGACTAGGTTATTTAGTTACAAAAATAAGTTAAATTAGATTTGATTACAAATGTTATATTTTGTTTTTTATGTTTTATATTCATCCCCTCTCCCTTATGAGATAAACAAAATATATAGTGTAATGTTTTTATTTTATGTTTTAATATGAATTAAAAATATCATTTCTATTTGGCACGTAAAACGGCATAATTTTAACAAAAAAGAAATTAAAATGTAAAATGAATAATAATATACCTTAGAGACTGACAGTACTAAAGTATTTATTTCACATTTAATAAGCAATTAACAATTGGAAGAATGATTATGTGATTGGTGAAATAACTATCAAAACATGTTTACTTTAAATTAATACTGTCTCTAATTTAAAATTTACAGAGGAAGTCGTGTACAGTTTTAATATTTATTTTACAATATTGATACCCTTTGAATTTAATTTGTTATGTTTAATGTTTATGTTTCTTCCTTTCAGAGTATAATTTTACATATTTTATGAAATAAGTAATGTTTATTTACAACTCTTGGAATGTATTACTATCCACAATCTTGAAATGATAAATCTCACATGAAATTCAAATCATTAACAACTAAACTAAAATATATTGTGTAACTTTAAATTCGTTACTGGTAGATAAAATTGCATGCTAAATACTATTTTCGTAGTAAAAATTCATTATACAAATGTAAGAAAAAACAAACAAATGCTTATTTTATACATTAAGATATAAAAATACTATAAAATACATAACACATTACAATATAGCACCTTGCCTGATAACATTACATGTCTAATGCTAAAGTAAATCTAGATCAAACTAATAGTTCATTGAGCACTGCCATATTCCAGGTTTTATGTGGCACATTATTTATTAAACAAAAATATGTTACATTGATATTTTTTAAATCATTTGTACAAAACCATCACAGACCTTACTTTACGCTCATTTAATACCATCTCATAATATAATTTTAAAAATATATTGATACAAATTTTAATATTTATATCAGTTCTTTTTCTCATAGTTTTATGCTCTTTTTGATTTTATATAAAACATTTACACACTTTAACACTTATTATTAGAACAAAATTTTTAAGTTGTTGTTTTGTCAGTGAAAAAAATACAAATATTGCCTTGAATTGAAATAGTTCAGTAAAGGATGCAAGAACAAGGTTGTTTACAATATAAATGAACTGTATTTTACAATTAGAGCTATTATACCTTTAAGTACAACACCATAAAGAGAAATGAATTATGAAAATATATTTATATACATTTTTCGTAATTCAATTAATAAATTGTAACAGATTTTTTTTTTAAATATAATGCAGCTCAATTCTGAATGCTTTGGTTTATTTATTTTAATGTGATGTATGGCTCTAACAGGTGTTGATAAAATTACTTGTGTGTATCGAGAACAATTTGTGTAACACTGTTTTCTCCTGAACCGTTTGTTTGATGTTTATCACTCGCTGGTGACATATTAAGAGAAGAGAAACTAACAAAATTTTCCTTTTTTGCTTTTCTCTGAGAGGGTTCTGGAATTGCTCTTATAGGTATTCTTGATCCACTATTTGCTTTGATAGATGTCACACTAATATTGTTACGAATCCTGTCAGGTTTTGTAATTTGTGGTTTCGTTTGTCCATTATCTAAAATCATGGGTTCAGGTGATGATTTCATTGCTAAAATTTGTTCATCTGACATATTTTCACTGGAAAACATCAATGAGGCAGATGGAAGTAAACTTACTTCCTTTAATGTGTTGTTTCCCAGCTCATGTTGTAATATCGGATCAAGACTATTCGGTTGGCTAAGAGATACATGATAAACATCTAAAGGCAAAGTTTCTTGTAAAATAGTTGTTTGACTTTCAGATAAAACCGGGTTTGTAATCAAAACTTCATTGCTTTTTGGCATAACACTTATTCTCTGATCCATTTCTGGTAACGGCCTATGGAAATTGCTCATAAATGAACTCATTTCTTTTAATTCATGAGGGAACATATCTTGTGAGTTTTCCCTTCTATGTTCACCATTTTCAAATCCACTGTCTGTATTAAGTTTACCAGTAGATGTTACTACTTGAATTTCTGTAATGTATGTCGGTATTGGCGATGTTGGTAATTCAGGTGGTATTTCATCTTCATCTTCTGTTAAATTACCATTGACAGCTGTTATAAATGGTTCAGTCAAAGTATCCGGAACACTCAAGTCCCAACTACAACTACTAATATGTACACTGTTTGATTCTTTGCCCATTTTCTCTGTTGGTGTTTTCACAGTCAATGGTGATTTTAAGAAATTGTCAGTAATAAAAAAATCATGTTTTAAAGGTGTAGAACTTATCATATTGGGAGATGTTTCTGGGCTTGAACATGCACTAATTCCTTGATCTGTATCATCGTCGTCATCAGATAAATTGTCTGTGTATTTTACAACATCTTCAAGCCTTCCAAAGTCGGAGGATTTCTTTAACCTAGATTTCATATTATTATCCATCCTTGCTTCTTTGCAGAAAGGTAGTCCTCCATCATCTGAGAATTCTTCACCTTGTGGGGGTAATGGAGCTTTTCTTTTCTTACTCCCACCAGGTGTACCATCTGCTAGATCTAATGATACTGCCCTTTCAAGTACAACAATAGGTTGTTCATTATCTAACCTTGACAAGTCTCCTAGAGATGCTGCTTTCCTGTTACTGTCCGAGTCAGGTGCATGATGGACAGTAATATGTGATGCATTCAATTCAATTGTTGTACCACTCTTCTCTCCTTCTTCAGAGTCTGTATCAGCTGAACCCAAACTTTGATTCTTATCGGACAAACTGTCTCTGCAATCTTCATCTTCCGTTTGGATAAATGTATCAACACTGTCAGATTTTAATACAGACTGTGGAGGTGGTGGAGCTTTCCTTTTCCCTTTTTTTGTTGATGAACCATCACCTTCATTAGAACTTTCACCGCTGTAACTATCTTTCCTTTTGCGTTCCATTTCAACAATTGATTTTCTATTACTTCGAGCTGCCATTCCTGCTTTCTCGACTTCTTCTGGGATATTAAAATGACCAGCAAGTTCTTGGTTCGACATTTTATCCAATTGTTTTTCTGAATTAATAAGTGTTTGTGAATCAAATATAATATCATTATCATTTATTTTTGCCTCTGATTTTGGTTCAATCTTTTTAATAGAAGATTCCTCTTCACTCTCTTTATCCGATTTAAGGCCTGCATGTTGCAATTTTTCTTTCAAATTTTGAATACCTTTTGCTAACATAGCTTTAACATTAGTTTCTTTAAAACCAGGTGATGGAGTATTCTTTCTACTTCCACCGTCTACTAAATCACAACTTTGAATATTTGAATCATATGACAAATCTATTTCATCAAAAGTGTTCACATTATTATTTTTTGTCAGTGTATTAGTTCGTGAATTATTTGATGCTGTTACATTATGACTACTTTCAATTACCGTGTTTCGTACGTTTTGATGTTTTTCGGGTTCGATGTGGCGTAAAGGTTCGGTGCTAGATGGCAGAACTCGGACTCCAAATTTTTGTAGTTTTTCAATTGGAGAAGTTTCGATGATAGCCGGTTTTGAAATGTCTCCATTGCTCATATCAGACATGCTTACAGGTTGCTCTGAATTCCACTTTCGCGAACCATTTTTGTTAATCTGAAACAAAATATTTAATAATCTAATTATTGGTTTAAAAATTACTAGTAATATTTAACATTAAATATATATAGTTTGAAGACCGACCATGTTTATCACTGAAGAAAAAAAAACTCCAGTTTTTATTTACAATTTTATTTCAGTAGAATCCTTGTAATTCGAGCTAATTATCACTGAGGTCACTCAAATTATAGGGTAACTCGGATTATATGGATTAAATTGAGAATATATGATTGTACAGAAATAAGAACAAAACAAAGGGTATGCGAGTAAATTAATTTTTAATGAGTAGAAAATAAGGTTAAATAATAATGCAGTGCACACTTATTTATGTTAACATTAGTAGAATAATTTTTTTTTTTAATTGTCCAATGTTTTGTTTTAAAATAGAGCTTCCGTTTGTTTGTTTGGGGAAATGTTTGGTCAGATGTAGAAGAGAAATAAAATACCAAAAACGACAATCCTAGTTGCAAATGAATCCGTTTTATAAAAATGTATAGCAGATGACAACCTCATTTTTGATTAATGATTAAAAGCATCTACCAGAATGCAATAATCTCGAACAAGAAGACGTACAAAAATAATAGACCAATAGTGATGAAGAGCTACAAAATAAAATACTAAGAGGTGAATTATTGGTGCAGTTTATTATACAAGTAAATGATAAAACAATGAGGTAGTTTTGAATAGTTAGTTTTATAAACATATATACAAAATAATTTTTTAGTTTTTCTCTATGTATTTCTTATGGAAGAAAAATAGGTATAGAAGTATTCTTAATTGAAAAATTGGGGTTTGTGGTTTGTGGTGTACTCAAAGAAGAGATTTGTGAAAACAACATGAAAATTGGTTCAGCCTTGTGGGTTGTAGAGATGATATTTATGGATATCCGATCATCCTCCGATTTTTTATGGATTTGTTCTAAGATTGGTTTGAAATTTTTAATGTCATGTACAATATAACTCCAGTATAGCTCAGAGTCGCATCCAATTATGTGGAAGGAGGGATAGAGAAGTAACACCTTTTTTTAAATCCTTGGGCTCTCTGGTGCCGGATGGTAGTACCTTCTGAGGACCCTTGTTATATGTGAAAACCAGTGAACAGCCTCAAAGGTGGATGACGGTTTTCCAACAGTAAAGAGGGGAGAAGAATCTAGAGGAGTCAACGTCGAAAAAATTATCAGCAATGAATAAAACTCCTATGGAATGCAATACCCCAGGTGACAGACCAGATGAACAGGAAAATCCACCTTCTGAGGAAGTCAATTCAAGGATTCTGGATGGGGGGGCCAACTATTGTTTCAAGAAAAGTTCAAAAGTAAATAGATCTCGACCTACAATTGAGAACTCCAGGTTATGATCTCATCACAGGACAGGTTTTAAAAAAAATTACCAAACAAAGCAACTCTTAGTTCCTGCATTTGTAAATGGTGATTTTAGGTTGCAATATGTACCAAATCATAGCGAAAGTTATAATGATTCACAAGGCTGGCAAAAACCCAACCAACAAGAGCTCTTACAGACCTATTTTGCACTTGCCAATACTATCCAAATTGTTAGGAAAAAATGCTGCTTAAACATCTGAAGCTGCTAATAGAGTAGAATGAATTAATTCCTGTCCTAGGCCAGACTGTACTTACTTTTTACAAAACATATACCTCAAGGGAAAGAGACAACAACAGCTACTTTTTCCGATGATACTGCTATTATAGAAACGGCAAACATAGTCGAAGAAGACCACAGAATCTTCGGAAAACCCTGGATAAAGTCGTGATTGGTGCATAGTGTTAAATGAGTCTAAATCGACTCATGTTAATTTTACAAACAAAAAAGTCAATAAGATTCCAGTGTTTCTTAGTTCCCAAATAATCCCTTATAAAAATAAGGTGAAGTATCTCGAGATGGCTCTGGATGTCAGATTAAACTAGAAGGCCCACATGAAAAAGAAGAAAGAAAAGATTGAAATTAAATTCAATAAAAATGTATTTGTTGCTCGGGAGAAGATCAGAACTAGACACTTGTAATAAGCTACTCTTGTGCAAACAAATATTGAGACCGTGTGGATGTATGCTCTGCACAAAAAAGTCTAATATTAATGCAATACAAATGTTCCAGAACAAATTACTGCAGGTAGTTATCAAAGCACCATGGTACACGTGGAACGGTAATATTTACAAAGACCTTGGTTTGGAAACTGTTGGTGAAGTAATAAGATCTTCTGCAATTAGATACATGATGAGATTACAAAATCATGGCAATGGAGAGGTGCTACAGACCCTCAATGGCAGTGATGTTGTGAGGAGACTTAAATGAACGAAGTTGTTACTTAGTGAAGTAATTGAATGTGTATAGAGTTTTAGGGAGTCATTCAGTGGAATGATTTTCTTCAAATGTTATTTTATTTAAGTTTATTCTTAGTTGTAATTAAATAAATGAAAAAAAAAGAAAGAAATAATCTACAATATTTATAAAGTAGAAAATACACTCTTGCATTTTGGAATGCAAATGTTGTATCTACAATACAAAATTAATTTCTAAAATATTTCAACAAATATTTTGTTTAGTATATTTGTTCAATATATACTTTTTATACTTAAATACGTGTAATATGAATGAGATTTTGATATTGTTTAAATTAATTGCAATAAATCAGACAATCTACTTCGATTTCATACATTTCTAAAATAATATATTTAGTAAATTCTTACTTGAGCTAAGTCTGAAATAGATTGGCTTCGATAAAATGGATGACATATACGATCTGCAGGGCTGATTGATGTGCGTTTTGTTCTCAGAAGAGTCGCAGGTCGAGATGAAGATCCATTTTCAACTTCTAACTGAACCTCATAAGGAGAAGCATAACTCAAAATTGTTAGAGCATCTTCGAAAACCATGTGTCGGAAGCTGATGCGGATACTTTCAATACGATCTCCTGGATAGACAAATTTTAATGTAATAATACTTAATCATTTTTTTTTCTTGCACAGCATACAAATCAAAATTGTGTATTTCAAGCTTTCTAATTTAGAACACTTCTCCCTAATGGCATGGCTTACATCTAGTACCAAATTCAAAACTTAAGAACTTCTCCAACTTATTATTTTTGCATTATTAAATTTATAAACAGTTTAATAGATATGTAAAAAGATTTCTAAACTGTAACTCAATATAATTACAATATAATGACTGTAACCAAATAGCCAAATTTCAGAGTATGATCTAAAGAATGATGAAATTTCCTCAACTTTGCCAAAAACAAAGAGAAATATATTTCTAAAAACTCAGCTTCATCAGCTGCTCGTATTTTAATATGTGTAGTTATATATATAAACATTTTAAAAGAATAGGTTCACATGTGTACAAATAGATCCGTAAAAAACAATTGGAAAATTATTCTACTCATAGAATGGAATGACATGAAATTTGACACACGCACATAGAGAATTCTATGAGCGCCAAGTACATTCTGTCATGCACAAGCTACTTCTGTTTCTTCTAGTTCCTTAGAACTCAATTCTGGTACTTTATTTGTTTTCATAGGGAAATTCTGGTCAAATCTTTCAAAACAAACCTTATACATATGTTTCCATTCAGAAACTAACTTTAAAAAAAAATCCCGTAAGACATTTTACAAAAAACTTACTTTCATTGAAATTATATCCAGCGGTACTTAACATGTTATAGGCAATATTTAAAAGAATTGCAAGATTACTGTATTGTATTTTCAAATCATTACACATTTCTTTTAAATTTAAAAATCCAGTAGTGATTGACGACGCTTTTTACGTAAAAACTTCCCATGTGATATTTTTAAAAACCCGTAATTTATTATTTAATTTTAAAAAGTCAGTTATATATTGTTATGACTTACACTCTCTTTAAAGTGTATTATAATACAATATTAGAACATTTGTATTTGATTATAATACATCTAAAACATACTTTCAAAATTACATTTTGCCCTTAAAATTTGTTTCCCACTGATGTGGCAGGTTGTAGTTTATCTTGGCCGGAGAGAAATAGTAAACCAGACATAAATGTAATGGCAATTACATAACTAGGTAGTTTTACATTAGAAAATTTCAATTGATGAATTGAATATAAAATACAAGATTACACTTTAAATCAGAAAAAGACAAATTATTGCTGTATTTGTGTAACAAACAGCACTAATTAACAGTCAAGTAATTTATGTATGTATTGTGTTTATTTGCTGTTTGATGTACTTAATTTCAAAATAAAAATTACATATTTAAATGAAATAATAAATTTACCTGGCATTATCCTGCCAGACTCGGAAGCAGGACCACGATGAAGAACATCTTTAATAAATATTCCATCTCTCATATTTCCACAGATATTAAATCCAAGTCCAGTAAAATCATGACTTCGAAGAGGAACAATATTCACAAGTGGTTGCTGTCAACATAATGTAACTAGTTTTAATAACAATTTAATTATTTGTGAAAATATTTTTAAATACTTTTATAAGTAAACATTGTATAAACATTTTACAAAACCAAATAGTAAAAAAATTAAAGTTATTCGCCATCCTCTCCTGATAATTACCAATTCGGGAGTTCTTTGACAAAAAATTCAAATGAACCATGAATTCCACATAAAAGATCAAAAATATTAAAAACTGACCAAGCTATTTAAATCTAAATATTGATGAAAGTTAATGGAACAAATAAATATATCAAACCACTCGGCAAAGAAAATTTTTAGTTATTGAATAATTTTGAAAATATCAAAATGAAACCAAAACCAAAGTTCATTCTCAATCCTCGTGAACCGTGATTTTCTTGAATGTGCTACTTGGTTTGTACATTGGCATAAGGCATAAACTTCCAAAATTTTTAATTTCAACCTTCCAAGATGGTGTTCATGTTTCATTTTCAGTTTCTGAAAGAAAACTGGCACTTTTGAGGAGATACCCATCAATAAAATTAGGAGTTTAGTGATCGTATAGTAAAATTTCCAGGAATGTTAAGTTAATAAAAAAAAATAATAATAATCGCCTTGAGATTCAGCCAAAATATGCTTACATAACATTATTTGATAAAAATCGGATTATTTTTTTAGACTGTAGCAAGTTGTACAGATGCCAGGTAACACCGATGCCATTCCAAAAATGACATTTTTGACTCGAGGGACATTAGTGTTTCATCACATACAAATAAAAATGTCAGACAAGAAATTTCAAGTATTACCATAACCATAGTAATAATACATCAATATAAACTGAACTATATAATACAAATACTTACACCAACGTAAGAGTCATCCAGGGCTCGTGGCTTTCCATATGTCGTTAATCCAGTTAAAGGAGTCCAATTTTGCCATTTTAACTAAAACAAATAAAAGATTATAATTTGAAATGTATGTCTAATGTTTATACAAAAGCATCATGTTTAAATATTTGATTGTTATTGAGTAAACTTTACTAATCCCACAAAAAACAAATTAAATTCTAAATATATACTCTCGATAATATTATAAAGAATTCCTTGAAATAAAAAGATTTAAGGTCTTTATAACAACAAATAAAGGAAGTTAAAATAGAACTGAAGTAACTATTAGTACCATTAAAATTTCAATAGAAATTTAATTAGTGATATTGTTATCTTTTAGACTGTCACACAAATTTTATCCTATAGGCTCACATTTTGACTTAGGGAAGGTAATTGTTCAACATGAACAGTGACAATATAATGCATTCTTATCACTGAAAAAAAGAGTAATAGTGATTGATTAAAATGAAACAATAACATTTAATCCAAGTCAGATAAAGGTCTCGAAACATCTTGACTATGAGTGCTTTTGTGTCTAAAATAAAAACATATCACGGATGAGGTACAATTGAAAACTGTTAACTCTAGATATTTTGCAGATATAATATATTTGATTAAAACAGAAACGATTTGACGTTTATTATTTACGACAATTATAAAAAAGTGTAGGTTTCATTAAAAATTAAATTTTATAATAATACTCAGCAAAGAGCTGGTTTACTAGTGTGAATTTCTTTTGCTAATTGACAAATTGAACAAAATGAGTAGGTTCTAAACATGAAGGAAGTACTTAAAAAAATAGTTTTATAAATGGCCGCAGTTTAGTTATTTTGCAACAATCAAATTGCACCAATAGTAAACCCTAGCTTACATGGTAAATTTAACTGAAATTTGACTATTATACTTATTACTAGAGTTCTAGATGATTTTTTCTAATTTTAAGGTTATGTTTTTAACAATTTTGTTTTTGTAATAACTCTCTTATTTTAAACCATAGAAAACTAGTTTGGGCATTTTTTTTATTTTTTGTGTAAATCTGTAAGTTGTATAATGTCTACTCAATTTTTTTAAATAGAAAAACACACACACACACATTACATATATATATATATATATATATATATATATATATGTATATATATATATATATATATATATATATACACATATATATTACATTTTTATTCTACCCTCAAAAAATGAGTAACAAACATTTCTTAATCCAACCTTGATTTTAAAAGATATTTAACAAAATATTTAAACATCACCTGACAATCATGAATATGTTACTAGAAATACATCAGTTCTAGAACAAAATTATTTCAACCTAATACCATAAATCTTAAATAGAATCTACTTTTTACTTCAATGATTCATTTTTCACTGTAATAAAATAATTGATAAAAAATTATTTGCATTTTTATTGGGTTCGAATAAATAATTTTTGTCTCTTGTAATCTGGCTCTAAAACTGATGTTTTTCAAGGAAAGAAATTGTTTAGGTCATGAGATTTTGTTAAATATTAGAGTCAGTTTAAAAAATATTACAAATAAGTGTCTCATTGTTTAGTGATGAATAAAAATGTACAAAAAAACAAACAAAAATGGTTTGTATTTTTAAAAACTGAATTGAGCTTCAAATGACCTTGAAAACATAAACCAAACAAAGAATTAAGAATGCCATTTTATTTCCATCTCAATACCATTTAACTTTTGTCTAAATCTTTTCCTTCAATGTTTGCTAATTGTCAGATATTTTCTCTTTATATAAAAGATGCTCCTTATATTTTATATAAACTACACAGGGTGTCCTTAAAAAAATGGACTGGCTACTTGGTTTTGGATTATATACATCAAAACAAACAACAAAAATGTCAAACAACATATAGTCAAATTCCGCTTCATTATCCGTATATCTGACATTTTCTACATTTACAAAAAAGCATTAGATAAATTACTACGAATAGATAATATATTGAGTTCAGATTTGGTATAAACATTTTATAAGTTAGCCTACACTTTATAAGTCTACCGAATAAAAAGACTTTATTTTTATAATTTTCAAAATGGCGGCCGTTTAAATGTTAAATATCTTGAAAACCATTAACTTCTAATAAAAATTTACAAGAGACAAAATATTTTTCTTTTATAATGATGAACAAAATATTAAACAAAAAATTTTCTGTCGGTCAAGTGTAAACTTATCCTATAACTTTTACTTCAATATAATTATTGTGATCGAATTAAATGTTGTAATAATAATGTTTAGCTGAAGAAGTAAATTTCGTCACTAGTATTGAATTATTAAGTACAATTTATGTATTTGACGCTATTATTGGGGATGCTGCAGACCTGACTGAGTTGTGTTACAGTGTGCAGTTATAGGCCATATCACCATTATTATAAACGATAAAATAAAAAGGAAACTTATTAATTTATTTGTTTATTAAATAATAATATTAATAATAGTATTTTTTTTTATTCCCATGGTTAAAAATTATCATTATTCAAAAATTATTTGGTGTTAGTCTAAACTTAGGTGTTGTTAAACAATTACCAAGAATACGTGTTTTTATATTTTTGTTAATAACTCAGTTATCCTTTGACCTACAGAAGAAAAAAAAATGGTTTTAATATTTTGTTTGGTATTGTTTGACTCTTGTAAATTTATTTTAAAGTTAACAGTTTTCAAGATATTCAACTTGTAAAACGTAACATAAAAAAAAAAATGCTTGAACCAACTTTGAAAATAATGTCTTATCTATTTCTGGAATTATAATGCTGTTTTATAGAATAACAAAATGGCGGATAGACGGATAACGAAATGGAATTCAACTATATGTTATTTGACATTTTTTTATGTATTTATAATCCCAAAATGAATATCCAGTCCACCTTTTTCGAGACATCCGCACATACAGTGATCAAAAAATGAACATAAATAATTACTCCTATACATAGGATCAATGAACATTTTACAGTCTCGGCAGTAGATGTAGGCTATTCATGGTGGGATCGCAATAGCAAGAATTTCATTATTTGGAATGATTAATTTATAATATAAAAAGAGTGAGTTCAATTCAGTTTAGGTTAAACATTGTTTTCTGGAATGATATTCCAAGTCAAACTATTTATACAACGGTTTTGAATAGAAATAATTGACTTGTACTGTAAATGGGTGCGGGTCCATCCAGTTTAGAATAATATACAACATTTATCAATCAATATATAAAGGCACATGTGACGAGTGTTTCAAATCTATCCATGTTAAATGAAAATGAAAATTCAACTAACTCCTAAAAGTAAAAACTTAATCTGTTGGTATAAATTTTGTATTTTTGTATTAATAATAATGTTTTAATTAATTGTAGTCAACTTTGGGTTCATACTTTTTGTTCTTCTTTCTCGCTACCCCTGCCAATTGGTGTTCCTTCTGAAAAAGAAATAAAAAATTATATGTATAAAACTATTAATTATTTGACTGTAACTTTAATAACAAGATAAATATTTTCAAAATGTTAGAAATATTAATCGAGTATATCATGGACAAATATTAAATACATCACAGAATGAAGTGAGACAATCATAGAGAAGTGTAGACATTTAACAATAATTAAAAGAAATATTTTTTTTAAATTAAATATGTACATTTTTTTTTTTTTTTTTTTTTTTTTAGATATTATGATCACTTTACATTAAAATTTAGTTTCATTTTAAATTATACTATATTTAACTCTTTCAAATAAAAAAAAAGTAGTATAGATAAGTTATATTTTCATGAAACAATTACTTTTGAATAAAACATTAACAAAATCACTTCAGTTGATTTGGAGATATTGTGAATTTTTGGGTAAATATTGACAAATAATTTTTGTTTGCTTGGACTTTAGTTTTGCTTATGTATGCGAGAAAAAGGTTGTGCAATTAAAATATCCTATTTTTTCACAATTTTCTCCTAGCTAATCCAATTTAAAAAGAAAAATAGCTGTTTGTGAAGGTAATATAACTTTTTGTAAGGCTATGAAGTCCTCAAATTTTGCAACTTTTAATGAAAAGTAACATAAAAAAACATTATTTACATCTTATTCCAATATAGCCTATTTCATCCACATTTGATCATTAGTACTTTGATATGACCCTTGACGCCAAAATGAGATGAAAGGCACATGTTAAATGGTAAAAAGAAAAACTAAACCTTAAGTTTGAAAACGTGTACTAACTTTTGGGATGAAATATGGTGCTATCAGTTCATAATAAACTGCTCCTTTATAGCAGCACTCTATCCGCTAAAAACTTCTTCAATATCCTGGCCACAGACTTAAATTTTTTAACGCGGAATTTACTATTCTGGTGTAAAGTTGTTCCAAAAAATATGAAAAAACATAAGTTCTATCCAGAGTTTCAAGAGTTCACTCAGATGCTATCTCCTAGAAAAAACTTTTTACTCTGTCAAAGAATACCTTCACAGAAGTACCTAAACTCAGTCTGCAGGTGTCAGGAAGAACTTATTCTTTGTAGATATTTTAATATGCTGTATTGTTTTGTTAAAATTGTAGGTATATTTGTGTTATTTGATTGTGTTATTTTATGTATATGTACATTTTATTTTAGTAATTACTATTATATAGGATATTTATGTAATCCATGACATGTCACATGTTTCACATGTAACAAACAAAAGTGATGCAAATGAATAAATAAATAAAATAAATCAGAAAATACTCAAATCAATTTGGATGTACAGTGTACAGTAGCTTCAGACTAGGATTGTTTCTGGTGTAAGAGGCTTGTCCTCCCTTCTACTTGCTTCCCTAACCTGACTTGATGGTTATTAATTTAATTATTGCTTAGTTACATTTAATTTCTAAAGTTACAACTTCGTGACAGACTTCGCGACTTCGTAAACGTTTTATTCTTATTTACACCGATAAAAGAAACGAAAGTAGGGTACGCAAGCATCTGAGGTCTGTATATTTTTTATTAGGGTTGTACCGCTGAAAGTAAACGCAACAAACAAAGTGTAGGGATCCTAATTTCCTCTCCACCCCGGACACATTCCTACCTTGAGGATACTGTACAACTCTGGGTTTGAATGAATAAAACAAATGTAAACCTCATACAGTACTTCGAAGCATTGTAAATGCTCCGTGGTACATAAGGAATGATGATTTTCATGGAGATTTAAGGGTGGATTTTGTCAAAGTAATAAAATATAATGCAGTGAAGAGGCTGGAGCAGCAGGCCATTATAAAAAAGAAAAGTTTTGGACAATTTAAATGTAACAAAGAGATGACAGAAAAAAACCATTTGACCTAGTGATGTGTGTGTCATGACTGAACTATGTGATATATACTGATGTACAAAATGTGTTGTTTGTGTTATGTTGTATTAACTAATTGTGAGTATAGTGTAAACAAATTTTAATATATGTATGTTAAGCTTGACAATTCCACTGGTGAGTAATGGTGTTGTTGATAAACAAAGGCCTGCTATAGACATCTGAAAAGGTAAATAAATATACTAAGTTATGTTTATAGTTTTTATGGTGAAGGTTTACCAATAGATAAGGAGAGTTGAGCCACACTTTCAAAACTTTGTGTATTCATTTTTATAAAATAAATGATAGCGAACTCTATAAAATATAATATGAATATTTGTAATTATTCAATAACTTTAAGATATATTTCACCTTTCAAAACAATTGACTGTAATTCATCATGGTATGAGAATACACTGGAAATGTTTAGGATTATATTTAGTTCATCAATTTGTTAGATAATTATTTAAAATTGTTAAGATCTTTGTAAATAACAAAAATGAATGAAACAATAATATGTTATAAAACTCACCTCTAAAGCCAGGATTATCAAATGCAAAATCTCCGCCTTTCTCAGGGTCTGTGACTAGTACCAAGTGTTTTCCTGAAACAAAATTAATCACATTAGTTATTTTCAGTCAATCTATACATAAATACAACTTACATTTTTTGGATTTTACACAATTAAAATGACAAAAATATTTTCTTAAACAGAAATTGGATACAAGGTACAGTAAACAATTTTATAATTTAAAAAATCAACTAAAAATAACACCATAGTCAAAGATAGACTGTTGAGGTATATAAAAAGTGTGCGTAAAAAGCATGGAAACAGTTTAATATTTCAAGAACTGCTTTAGATAGAAAAATGTTTGATCTCTCATTTTAAAGCTCTTAACTTGATCTATCTAGAGGATTTAGACGTCGATGGAAGAGTGTTCCAAAAATTAATAAAGCTTTTTTGTTTAAGATAATATTATTACTATTTTTGATAGGTCAATTTAAGATACTCAAAAGGAATTTTTAATAACAACCTAGTTATGACGTTTTAAAATCCGCAATTTTGTAAACATAATATAAAACTTTCTCTTCAACGCTGAATGGATAATGATTTATTATTTGGTTATTGTGATGTAAAGTAAGTCAAGATCTGTCGAAAATGTGTCCGGTACAGGGTGTTCTAAAAAGTAAGCCTACATATTACAGTAGTAGCCTAATTACAGTAGGCCTACACAAAGTATTAGATTATCAATTACATTAACATGACAATTGAAAGTTTAAGACATAAATTAATAAAGTGTAATTTCATATGCAGGATGTTCCAGAAATTGACCAAATGTGATTTTTTCGGCATTTTCAAATAGAATTGTTTTTACTTATTCTGGTAGGTCTTTTCAACTCGCTCCTTCTGAATGTTTGGTTATCTTGTCTTTAAAATGAACTAACATTAACCCTTTTTTCATATTTTTTACACACACATATAGTTGACTATAACTCAAATCTCTCCCTTCCTCCCCCCCCCCTCTCTCTCTCTCTCTCTCTCTCTCTCTCTCTCTCTCTCTCTCTCTCTCTCTCTCTCTCTCTCTCTCTCTCTCATTCTGCAAGAAATAGTAGTTGTTCCCCATCAACACACTTGGGCTGAGAAAAAACATGGGGCGAGGTGAATAAACATCTAGAATCTGAAAGTGAGTAGACCCACCTCTTCAAAAAACTGTACCGTTATCGGACTTTATCAAGTTTAGTCAGTGCAATATAAGGAAGATTGTAGGCTGGATAACAGGGACCGGCTACTTTAGAAAGCATATGCATAGGATGGGAATCTTCACAGCAGAACCGTTGTACAGAAGATGTGGAATGCACGACGAGATTGCAGACCACCTGTTCTTAGCCTGTAGTAGTCTTGAGCAGGAAAGGATAGGCATCTTTGGACAAGTGGAGAAAAGCCTAACAATTCCTCAAAAACCTCATAAAAAATATCCAGTTCGCAGAGCTTGTGGATCTATAGGGAGCGCGCATCATCTTAATGGCTGAAGTGTCATGGATAACAACTACCGCCCGAAGTGAATTGAATTGAAAGAATCTAATTCTTAACCGTTAAATTTAAACATATTTACAAAATTGCTTAAAAGGAAACTTTGACTATTTCAGGCCTGTAACTATCGTGGTACTGTAACATTAAATATGAATATTCATGTATCGTATATGACGCATGCGCATTGAACGTTATAGAAATCGTTTTAGTTGTATTAAATATAGCCTAACGATATCGTATATAAAAAGTATTTTAATGTAAATAATAGGTTAATGATGATAATACAATAGACCTAACCTGCCTTTGGCAAAAAGGACAAGTTAGGTACGATTATTTTAGAATTATTTCACACTAAACAAACATCCCTTTACCAATTACAACCATCATGATATTCCTAGTTCATGGAAAAGTAAAATTATTCAATAGATGTTATATATTAAGCATCCGCAATTAGTCTGATCGATAATCGATAGTAGTCGATACCGACGTTATTCTGCGACATCTAGTCGATCCTGCTACAGTGAAAACTATTCTCTAGAATTCACGTAATCTATTTGTGTATTTGGTACTTTAAATTAAAAATTTTTACTATTGAATATTACTAATTGAATTAGTAGGTTTACTATTGAATAGTAATATTACTATTATTAATATTATTGTTTGTTCGGACATTTGCCATCATTTGTGTATAAGAAACAATACACGACGTTTCGAGAGTATAAATCAACTCCCGTTATCAACTGCCTAATTTACAAACTAAAACATACAGACAGAACACACGCCTAGATGTCTAGGCCTATGTTCAGAAACTAAACCTAATGAATAAAACACCCAGGACAAACCCTAAGCTGTCAAAAACTAAAAAGAACATCACATATGATCAGGAAACCATGCGTGTGTTATGTCTGCATGTTTTAGTTTGTAAGTTAGGCACTTGATAACGGGAGTTGATTTATACTCTCGAAACGTCGTGTATTGTTTCTTATACACAAATGATGGCAAAACTCCGAACAAACAATAATATTAATACTATAATTCCATCATTAAGTAATAATTTTAAAAATAGAAATACCATTATTAATCGAATATCTTGTTAAAATATTATTTTTCGTTTTAAAGGTAAAGATTGAAGTGAATGAATCTCGAAACAGATTTTATTTTAAATAAAAGTGTTCTAAAAAAACTATGTGTTGTGCGCCTCGTCCACCGTTAGGCCTAATTGTTGGTTGAACATTTTAGATACATCTGAAGTGTTCGAACTGCGTTATTTGGAGGTATTTTTTTTTAACCAGTTTAAAAGGACATGTCAAGTTTACATTCCTGAGGACGAAGTATTTAGTTTTACGTTTGAAATGTTGGAACGCCACACCAACTCTCAAAAGTTGTTTTGTAATCATTAAACCGGTTTCGTCATGTCTGCCGTAGCCAACTATTTTTGTGCTCACATATTATGGGGTTTTTTTTTTTTATAACTTTCATTGACCTTTAAAGCCTGATATCTTCAAATGACCTACAACTTTTTTTTATAAACTTGAAAATACCGAATTTAGCGACATCTAGATCAGAATGATACATCCGTCATGAGTGAAGATTATTATCATTGATGATATATTGGAAGTTTCTCGATTCTAGTTTCAAGGTTGAAGTTTTAATCAAAAACTCAGTTTGTATTTTCTAGAACTATTCCTAATATCACATAATGTTATAAACGTTGTATATATCACAAATAAAATAACAATATACAGGGTGTTTTCAAAAATCGTTCCAAAACTTCTTCAGATCAAACTTATTTCTAAAACTGTTAGTTTTTTATCTAGTCATTATTTTATGTTTTTAACAAAAAAAAAACATATATTTTTAACATATATCATGTAACAGTTCCTTACATGATATGGAGTTGAAATTTTACATGCTACTTAGTGTTATAAAGACCCAATTTGAGAAAAATAATCGAGGGATTTCCTTTACTCATTTCAAAATGGAGGGTATTTAAAGTTTTTAACGTCGATAAAATGCAATCGTTAATTTTACAAAATATTTACAAGGAACAATATATTTCCGTTTAAAACAATAAACAAAATTGTTTTTATTCTTTCTGTAGGTGAAAGGATAATTGAGTTATCGACGAAAAATTGAAAACATTTATTCTTGGTAATTGTCTACAACACCCTAGATTAGGCTATTCAATTTTTTTTTTAATTCTGCAAATTTTTATCTCCAAATCTTCCTGTATCTTAAAAGAAGACTAAATTATAAACAGAATAAATAGTAATATGTAATAACTAATATCATCAACTTCCGTGTTTTGTAGTAATGTAGGGGAGACAAGTTTAAGAACAGATTCCAAGGCTTAGGCTCTGTCACATTTAAACGTCCTACACCTGGTTTAAAAAGTGTATTAATATTGCACAACAGCTGACTACTAACAAAGTATTGTTGTGATTGTTGTAAATAAGAACCAATTCCCCGTTAGTCTATTGCTAATGATCAAAGTGAATTGAATAAGTAGAATTCAAGTACCAAATGAATGAAAACACAAATTTTCCACAGAAGCCACTTATTTGTGCAATGAAAATATAAGGCGACGTTTCAACCATCCTCAGTTTCTACATGATACAAACCCTACTGACAGTAATTTCCATTGAAAACAAATTGATTTGTTGTTTTTTCCTGCTCAAATTTTGGTTCTAGGCTAATCTTGGGTGTTGTAGACAATTACCGAAAATTAATGTTTTCAGTTTTTTGTCGATAACTCAGTTATCCTTAAAGCTACGCAAATAATAAAAAAAATGGTTTGTTATTAAAAACGGAAAATATTTAGTCTTTTGTAAATATTTTTTTTTTAAAAAAGGTTTTTGAGATATTTGACGTTAAAAAGTTAAATAGGCCCCATTTTGAAATGAGTAAAGAAAATGGGTTGATAATTTCCTCAAATTGCAACCTTATAACACTAAGATGCGAGCAAAATTTCAACTCCATATCATTCACCATTAAAATGATAGCCTATGAAGTTTTTGTTAAAAACACAAAATGGCGGCTAGATAGACAACTAAGCATTTCATGAATTGGTTTTGATGTGAAGAATATGTACCTTAAGTTTTAGAACTATTTTTGGAAACACTCTGTATATAACCTTATTAATAATTAATACAGAGTATCTTGGTGAAATTATAGAATTCGAGTACAGTTGGTAGCGCTCGTTTTTACCGTGCGTTAAACTCTCCTCAGTCATCATAAACATAGGTGGCAAAAATATAGACGAGAAACAGCAAAAATAAACAAACCTAATATTTAATATACTATACAATACAGTTGTTTATAAGAATATAGAACCACATAGATATTACCCAGAAGTTAAAACGTGAATTATTAGTAAAACACAGACTAAGCGAATGAATAGACCAAATTAATCCCAACATCACTTCAGTGGAAGAATATAAATCTATTAACATTCCATCTTGAGGAAGTGAGAGAACAGGAATGTTCCAATTTATGCAGCCGTAAAATTAAATTTCCCACAACGGCCACAGGTGTAATTAACCAAAACAATAATCGTCTGCTTCGGTTCTCAGGATAATGAACTTCGTTAGGATTCAAATTTGGAGTAATTATTTAGAGTTTAGATCTTTTCCCGGAAGATTAAACGTACAAAACATGAATCTTTAAAACGATGACTATTAATTTTATACTTTTATTTTTAGTGTGCGTAGTTTATTAGTGATAAAATAGATTTTCTTATTTGCAATTTTAGTTATCTATTATTTCATAAATTTTGTTGGGCTCTTTTTGTTTTTACTTTTATAGTTTTTAAGTAGAATTAAAACAAGGAATTCTTGTTCATATACATTTATCAAGTTAAATAAACTGTACAAAAACATTGCACAAACTTTCTCACAAAAACACTGACAAACTTAGCCTACTCACAAAAACATTGCACAAACTCTCTCACAAAAACATTGCACAAACTTTCTCACAAAAACATTGCACAAACTCTCTCACAAAAACATTGCACAAACTTTCTCACAAAAAACATTGCACAAACTCTCTCACAAAAACATTGCACAAACTTTCTCACAAAAACATTGCACAAACTCTCTCACAAAAACATTGCACAAACTTTCTCACTCACCCATCTCCATAAGTAATCAAAATTATGCCAAAACCAAAACTGTCACTCATATTATTGTGAAAATGAATCATGAACATCGTCTTAAATAGAGGCTTAAGTTGCATAACGTGACTTCGACGTAAATCTTATTGGTTTAAAATCCAGCTTTTTAACGATGCATGAAGCTATAGAGGTTCATTATTTTTTGTAATTTTAAATCTAAACATTTTTTAACTGATTTTCCAGACGGATTTGGGTTATTATCTTTCACCCTTTACTAAAATTTGAACAAAATCGGTAGTTTTTAAACTGATAATTCACGAAACGGCACTTTGGAGAAATAGCGATCTATACGTTATTTTTGGATCTCTATCGGCTACATTTGATCAAAATTGGATCAAAATTTGATCAAAATCTTTAGATCAGATTTTGAGAATAATTTTACATAATAATGGTATGTGTTTCTCTTACATCAGCTACCCCCAAATTTTGAGTTGTTAAAATGAAATAAAAGAGTCAATAGTGTAAAAACACTACTTAGCATCCTTAAGTATATAGGAACAGTTATTTTCATAAAGTCTTTTAAACGACATAGCTTAAAATAAACATATATATTCGTAATTATGATACTTCACACATAATATTTCCAAAAATAAATTTGTTTAACTCAATAGTTTTTGCCCCTTAACAACCCCAAGGTAGTTTTTTGTTACCACTATATTTTTCCTATATGTGGGAGAATAGACTACTGTATAAATACAAAGTTTGAAAAATATAAGATTTATCGTCTCGTCTGTGTAGACTTGGCTATTGAATTGTTCGTCTCACATCTCACAACAACTTATTTTAAAACTTACGCTACGCATTTCTCATAGTTTAGTTAAATTAAGCTGTATTCGTTATACAAAAAACTATAATATATGATTTCGCACTGCAATTTAATTTGAAATCCAAATAAGTTTGAAGGTCACGCCGTGTTTAAGTTAGAGGGAAAGGGTACACGATACCTGACACTGTAAATTTGATCTAGCGCCTACATATTAACTTTTTGTTAAATAAACATAAATATTCCTAACCAGAATAACTAGTTTTATTTGATACCCCAAACGTAATATTTCCCCAAAATTTCTTTTTATTAATACTCTATGCTCCGTAACTACCGCAAGGTAATTTTTTGTTACCGCTATATTTTCCCTACATGTGGACACAGTAAGATATGCGATTGAAATTATAAAGGTGTTACCTACTGACACTAAAAAAAGATCTTAAGATATTAAAAATATATACCCACATACCAAATTTGATTCAAATTGGTCCACGCGTTTGGACTGAGAACACTTCACACATGCCGACAAACGTGGGACGTAAATCACTCCAAAATCCTTTTTTTTTTTACTCAGTGTAATACCATAAAACCGATGTTATCTTCAAAGAAAAGTTATCAGTTTTTTGACGCATTACATATCTTTCCCTACATTGCGTATAGAAAGTAAAAACTAGGCAGTACAAATAATTGATAAACCTTTTGTTTAAGTAACACCTGCACGACGCACGACACTTCAAAACAAAATATTTCAAGAATGACGGCTCTGGCTTCCTTACATTGCCGTAGGTTTACAAGAAGTACAAACACAACTCTATAATATTTAGGTCAAGGTCTAACATTCCATCGGGCTATTATCGATAAACGACAACGGCTGCTTACCTTTTGAACCAGCCTGTAGACAATAAATACTTGGTAAAGTTCGATTCATTAAGCTACACAAAACAGGAACGCTTCCTTCTTCGTGGCATGTCAAAACTAAATAAAAGTATTAACATTTTGTCAAAATAAATAATTAAAGATATCGTGTCACCGTTAAAGTCTCCATATTTTAATGTACGTGAGCTTGGTGTATGTGAATACTGCATAGGTGTCTATTATGTATACAGGGTGATTTTTAAGTATGGAAATGGCTTTATACTGTATAACTGAGCAGTATAAGGCAGTATGGAAGTCATACTGTATAACTATCAGTATTGAAGGCAATACGGATCTACGTAGTTTAAAAAATCATATTTTTTTAGGTTAAATTTTTGTCAGCCATCTTGGATCCGGCACATTGAATAAAACTTTATTTTTTAAATAGGAAGGTGATACATGATTTTTATAAAAATTTTAAAACGAAAACGATGGTGAAAGCCGTTTTTGGAATAACCAAAAGATCGATATCGTCAATAATCCACAAATATATTTAAAATAAATAAATAAAAATTCAATATCCTGTTGCGTGCCAAGTTGTATTAATATTGTATGCTGAATTTTCCCAAGAATAACGATAAGATCGTATTCGAAAACAAACAAGACGATTTTTGAAACATCAATCTATTAGCTTAATGACTTTAGTGAGAATAATGATCAAATATGCCCCGGAGGTATTTTAACAGTCGGGCGTGATCATCAAATTTAAAAATAAAGCCTTGAAAACGTCTGATGAACTATACTATTCTTTCGCAAACAAAATATTATTCCAATTTCTTCATCGACTAGTTTGAGATTATTTAAAACTCTTTACAACATGATATACGAAGCTTTCAACAATGCCGGCTTCACAATGAGTTCAGACCATAGAAAGCACAGCCTAGTTTCCAGTTTCGGAGTTCAGGACTGTTTTGGTGACGAGTAGAATTTTTATAAGACCGGTTCAACTTTTTATGTTATCGCAGACGCGTTTAATTAAATGTATTAAATTTGCTTAAAAGGAAACAACAAATACCACACCAGGTGTGCCGAAGTGTTAATGTACACAATGAGGTTGATAACAAGATCTGAGAGGAGGGGGGGGGGCGTCGATTTGTTGAGCCACGTTAATTCGATGGAAATTCCTAAAAGAGTAAAATTCTAGTTTAAAAAAAATCGATTTTACATTATTATTTATAATCAGGCTTTAGATGTATAAAATTTCCTTACTTTTCAAAACCCAATTTAAAAAGGTTATTGAAGATGTAGAAACCAAATTTAACTATATTTGTTTTACTAATATTGTTTACTAATTAAAATTAATTTTACAACACAAAAAAAGATTAATAATTTTATTCTTTTTAGTAAAAAAATTATTATTACTGGAAGTAGTTTCTAAAATCGAAGTAATTTTAAATTACCAGTTGATTTCCTTAATGGAATTTTTCCAAGTTTTACAGAATTCCATGAAATTTCTCTAACTTTTCCATGACAAAAAATAAATCTGTTTTCATCCCCGATTACAGGTTTCCCCCAACAACTGGACTATAAATATTGTTTCCAAAGAATATTCCTTAAAATTGATTTTTTTTTTCATTTCCTCTATAACAATTTAATCTATTCCTTTAACATTTTTAGGGCTAAAAGTTTTATGAAAATTAATATTAAGACAGTTTTGTTCCCTTTCGCACACCCCAACTGTGTAAACAAGATCTAGAAATCACTCCCTCCCCTGAAATTAAGGGAGCCCCAATGAATTTAAATACTCAAAATTGGATGTTATGTTTAAAATTTTGGTACCAATACACTACCACTAACGGCGGACATTTGGATCACAGCATCCCAAAAGTAATATAAACCTTGTAGGAAACGATTCCATAGTTTATGTAATAGGTTACAAAATTCGTACAAGTTTCGGTTGAATAGAATTTCTATCACATCTTTTATTTCCAACAACTTATATTTGCCTCTTTCTTTTATTTTGTAAAATGAGATTACTTTCAGTATGTTAATGTTTCTGTTTTATCTTAATGTAATAACTACTTCTTTAAGCGAAATATCTGATGATGAAAATAGTTTCCGAAACGTATAGAATCAACAATGAGGACGTAAGAAGACGGATATAAGCTTATGGACACTCGACCTTGGACACTATTTTAATATGAGTCTTTTATTTTATTTTGTTTCTCCTGGTGAGCATTATGTGTTTTTAAATTTTGTATAAAACGTGTTTTTATAATTATTGATAACCTTTTTAAGGCGACAATTATATTAAATATTTTACAGTAAATGCATGAATGAAATAGCAGATAACATCTAGGTCAGACGTAAGGTAAACGATAAGAAATTAACTTTGAATTACGTTTTAAGTGAAAAAAATAACAGTATGGTGATAATTTACTATCCATTTTAATATAACAACAACAACCGCATCTCTGGTAAAGCCTTAACTTTGTTTGTTTAGTTTCAAAAGATGTCTGAACTCTGAAGCGAGGTGCGGAGCTGGCTTGCAGCCCACGTGAACTAACGCGTGGCAATTAGCATTCCAGTTTGCAAGACCTTGACCACCGTGTATTCGTATCGGCGTCAAATTACTCCTAATGTTGACAAACTAAATTCGGATAATGATGAAAAACTACTTCTAAAACAATTTAGAGGAAATGAAAAGATTTATTGTCCTTCATACAAAGGATACAGTTGACCATTCAAATATTATAATCTAGAGAAGATTGTCTAAAATATCTTATCTACGTAGAATTAGTGGAACTTACAAAGTCTAACAGAAGAATATGTTTCGAGTTGTAGACCATAATATCTTAAATTTAAGTAGGGACTACTACAGGGTTCAGCGCTGGGACCCACCTTGTTTTATTTATATTACTGGTATTCCAGAACTCTCAGATCGTTTGTATAGATAAAACTTAAATAGAACTTCAGGAAACTAGCAGATGTAGCTTAAATTTGAGGAAATTACACAGTAAACTACCATTAAACTCTCTAATTTTATTTTACAATTGATACACAAATAGTTTTTAGTAAGTGCTAAAAACTTATCAAAACCGCCTTACTAACTGGCGAGTTTTCAGTTTGAGTATTCTATTTATCAGTTTTCTTTTTCAATAAGGATATTTTTTTATTTTTTGATAACTGTGTCTAGAAATGTTTTTATTTATTTTTGTTTTTGATCTTAAAATAGATTTAAAGAGCCAACAAAAGAATCATATTTTATTCAGTTTTTCTTAAACGTAAAAATAAACTTGTCGTATTATATTAATACGACAAAGATGCTCAAAATTATTTATTATAGACTCATATAGAACCTAAATAAGAACAGGGAACCGAAAAACTATTTAAAATTCTCCAACCATGATTTCATATCATATTCAACGAATAGTTAAACTTTTTAAAACTATTTTTTAAACCCGCCATTTAAAATTTCTCTATCAAACCTGTGCAATGGTTCGTAATACTGCCCCTATGTACCGAAATCTGAGCAAAATTGCAACCTTTACGAGTTTACTAAAGTATATTTGTATATAGAGTAAGCCAAAATACTCCATTGTGTAGGATCGGGGGAGATTTCATGGTTTTGGGGTTTGGCGTTTCCATATCGCAATAACTATTAGAATAACTTTACATTGAAAATTCGCTAATACCCTAAAATAAGAAACAAGGAGAAACGGTTTTCTAAAAATTGAAAAATGACGGTGAGCAGTGAAATTTAAAACACATGATGGGCGCCAAACCCTTGGTACGTACCCGCCCCTCTAGGTTATCTTCTAAATGTAACGCCACAAATTTGCTCTCATGGGTCTTGTAGGAAATAATAAATTGCATTGGTAGATCAAGGGGTTTTATTATAATAATATAATATGATTTTATTTAAATTATTTGAAGAGGTAGTGTTGAAACTGCTTCACGAACAAATTATAACCTTATACAAGGTCCGATAGAATGATCGGACAGTTTTGAGCAGAAATACAAATTTACAAGTCGACGTAATAAAAAATGTATGTCTAATTAAAGAGTAATTACAGTTTTTCCTTACATACTTAGTCTTAAAAATCATCCAAATGTTTCCCTTCTTCCTCACACTGAAATTCATCATCGCTTGTTGAATCATCTGTTTGGTATTGCTGCAATTTCACTGTAGATGGCATTCTTTAGTTCAACTATTGAATGCGGTCAATAATTAAAGACTTTATTTTTGAGATAATTCCAACATAATTACATATGGCAAGGTCAGGCGATCTTGGAATGTCACCATGACGTCAAACCATACGACCAGGAAAACATTATTGCAAAACATCCATGTAAACTCTTGCCGCATCTTGCTGGAACCAAATTTACTAACCTCCACACTGGTTCAATTATGATCATCACATAGATTTTAATTTACTGTTACCGTAAGATTGTTCTCTTTAAAAGAATATGATTTCGCACCACACTGTAACGTGTCCACTGTGAACTGGTCGTTGGTGAAGTTCTTTCCAATTTTCATACGACTAGTAACAAAATTCTTCAGGCATCCTGAGATGTGAAAATGTGCTTCATCACTGAAAAGAATAACAGCGTCATGTTCGACATTTTCAAGAATTACTTCACATGCTGTTTTACGAAATCCCAAGTCATTCTCACTCAACTCCTGCACTAACATTATTTTATACGGGTGAAATTTAAAATTGGAATGGAGAAACCTCTAACACTCCGACACGAAATGCCTAACGCGTAAGTCATCCGTCAGCAACTGCATAACGACGCGAAATGGAGACGTTATCAATTTTGTGGGGTGTACTCGCACTACATTTTCGTCCAGTTGACTTCCTTTTTAAAGAAGAACCAGTTTTTCTGAAGTCAGTTACCCACAGTAATATCGTATTCCTACTGGGTACAGCCGTGTTTCGATTTAATTTGAAATGTATCAGAAATAAACTTTACGTAGCTTTAATCATTATTTTTTAAACATGTTTGGATTACGAACGTATAATGTTCACTAAAATGGTATGGGTGGCTTACTTCTAGTTTATTCACTAACAGTAGTACCAACATTATAACAGCTACTAAATCGTGAGATTGATTTCCCGCCATTTTGTGTTTTTAACAAATCATTCATATCGTAGTTGAATATTTCAAGAAAGAAATATATTCCGTTGTATTTTTAACGACAAGCAAAATGTTCTTCTTTTATCTTTCTGTAGCTTGAAGAATAACTGAGTTATTGACAAAAACTGTAAACATTTGGTAGTTGTCTACAATACCCAATTGCCTAGAACCAAAATTATTGTTTGAATTCTGCAAATTTTTAACTTTAAATCTTCCTGCAGCTTGAACGACAATTGAGTTATCAACACACCTAATAATATGTAATAATTGTCTATTGACTCTTATAAATATTTTGTAAAATAACAGTAAATAAATATTCGACGTTAAAAAGTTAAATTACCCACCATTTTGAAGATTATTTTTGAATAATTTTATGGAAATTGGTTGATTATTTTTCTCAAATTGGGTCTTTATAACACTAAGCAGCATGTAAAATTTCAACTCCATATCATTTACCGTTAAAAATATATTATATTTTGTTCCTAAAAACACAAAATGGCGGCTAGATAGAAATCTAAACATTTTAAGAAATATGTTTAAATAAACCTTCATCATTGGTTTGATGTGAGGGATAAGGTCTTGAAGTTTTGGAAACACCCTGTATTAAAAAAAATTCTGGAATTCAGCTGCTCATTGAGCCTCACACCAAAACCAATGAAAACGTTTATGGAAATATAGGTATTTCCTAAAAAGCTTAGTTTTCTATTTAGCCAATTTTTATGTGTTTTAACAACACCCAAATCATAACAGTAAATGATATGGAGTTAAAATGTTGCATGCTACGTAGTGTAATAAAGATTGAATTTGAGAAAAAATAATCAACCGATATCTTTTACTCATTTCAAAATGGCGGATATTTAAACTTTTTAACGTCGAATATATCAGAAACCGGTAAATTTAAAAACAATTATCAAGAGACAAAGTATATAAAATAAAAGACATTTTTAGTAAATAAACAAGTAGTTATAATACTGTACAATAATAGGCCTACTTGTTTATATTCAAAATATTACGATATTTAAAACATTTTTAAAAACATTTTATGAATATAGTACTGAATGTAAAATACTCTAGTTCTATAAATAAATAAAACTGTAACTCTATAATCGGTTTTTATTTCTTTGAATCTCTACAAATTGAACAAAAATAGTGTAGTCTACTAATTAAAAAGAAAATTGTATAAGTCAAATTTGATACAATCAAATCTTTATAACTAGAAAACCTCTCAAAGATCATAACTATAATCTTTTTCCTTAAATTTTGAAAAGCGAAGTTCGACTGTATTAGTCGAGTCGACGATTTTGATGAAACTTCTATGTACATTATAAACCCAAACCAATGTATGTATAACCAAATCAGTGTCCCGGACTACGCTACGCAATGATGTATTCAAACCAAATATCGACTTGACATACATACGCAGACCATGTAGGCGATATCGGTTATGCTTACACCTTCTTCCCACGGTCTATCACGAAGGACGCTATTATGGGTCCATTGATTCATCGAACTCTGTCTACAATGCTTATAAAGTCGTCAACTGACTTCGGTTAAAATTATTCAGTATCGGAGCTCTCGTTCCACTCTAACAAACAATGCTTTTCAATTTATTTACAAAGTGTATCAAATTTAGAGTTGATGTGTTGATTGTGATTTAGTTAAAGATTAGGAAACAGATTACATGCTTCAAAGAATGATTATGTTATAAATACTCGTCATTGTAGTTGGTACGCTGATTTGATGGGACCACAAGTTTTTTGGTGTTTTACTCTCTTACACATTGTATAGAGAAAGTTACGTAAATAATCAATGTCGAGTTTTTCACGGACATTTTGAGATCTCCCCCCAAAGAAGTGTTTTTAGAATTATGACTATAAATCGTCTGTAGATGTATTTTCATATTTTAAACATATATGTAGGCGTTTTTAAAAAAAAAATTATAACTCCAAAATTTGAGGGTAAAACAACAACAAAATTCAGAATTCTCAAAATCCCATCTAACCTAACCTATCTCAAACCAACCTAACCTAACCAATCTCGACCCAACCTAACCTAAAATATCTCAACCCAACCTAACCTAAAATATATCACCCCAACCTAACCTATCTCAACCCAACCTAACCTAACATATCTAAACCCAACCAAACGTAACCTGAATTAAACAATGTCTATTGATTTTAATCAAATATTTTTTTCCTAATAAATGGTTTAATATCTAGTTTTAAGTACATAATAGGCTATGTGGTATTGCTATTATAAATATGACATTGATTTTTCTGAAATCAGTTTATAAATTCTGTTCAATTTATTTATTTTTTACAATTACTCAAATTTTGAGGGTAGGCCTACTTCCCATAAAAACAAAATTCCGAATTCTCAAAATCCGATATAACCTAACCTAAGCTATCCTAAACTAAATTGAACCATGATTTTTTTTGCAATAAAAAGTTGAATATCATAATATGTACAGTACGTAATATTTGGTACTGCTATTATAAATATGATTTTGATTTTACTGAAATCAGTTTATAAATTCTGTAGGCTACAATTTTTTTTTTTTTTACGATTACTCAAAATTTAAGGGTACTTGCCATAAAAACAAAATTTCGAATTCTCAAAAGCCGATCTAACCTATCCTAACTGAATTAAACCAAAAAATGTTTTGCAATAAAAAATTGAATATCATAATGTACAGTACATAATATGTGGTATTGCTATTATAAATATGACATTGATTTTTCTGAAATCAGTTTATAAATTCTGTACAATTTATTAATTTTTTACGATTACTCAAATTTTGAGGCTACTTCCCATAAAAACAAAATTCCGAATTCTCAAAATCCGATCTAACCTAACATAACCTATCCTAAACTAAATTAAACCATGTTTTTTTTGCAATAAAAAGTTGAATATCATAATATGTACAGTACATAATATTTGGTACTGCTATTATAAATATGACATTGATTTTCTGAAATCAGTTCCAATTTAATTTTCTATAATAGTTTATAATATTATTATAAATACTGTAAAATAATACTATTCAAAATATGATATTCATACCATATTATATATTTTAAATTTCATGAATACAATACTGAATGTAATACTTTCGTTCTATGTGGGTAAATAAAAATTTAACTGATTAAATTTTGTTAAAATGTGAACATTTTAGGGCCTACAAAAAAATATTGGTCAAAACACTACCTAAACCGCTCAAGAATTATCCACCTAAAAATACCAAAACATCTTCTACTGAGATGTAATAATCTAATTTTGTTTCTAAATGACTCTATTTCTTCAAATTTTGGTGTTGTCACAGAACTGTGCGCCTAAAGAACAGTTTCTCCGTGGATTAGAAAGCTTACACTTAAATGCTGTTCAGTCAAGTGAAATAAGCTATCTCAGGAAGTTAATAAGATTAGAAGACTTAAGACGAGAGAATACAAAGCTAGAGTAAGAAGTTATAAAAGAAGAAAGATAGCTGAACTGGTATGGGTACGCATATAGCATAGGAGAAAAAAGAAAAGATAAGCAAATATTGAAAGTCAAATTTGAGGGAAGGAAAGAAAGAAGAAACGAAGACCTACATTGGAAGATTGTATTTTTTCTTGTTGTTTTTATGCAAAAAATCTCTGGGTCATTCATCATCGTCTTATAAAAAAAGGAAGAGAAAAACATGTAATAAAGATTCCTAACCCTCGAATACTCCAATAGCGTCAGGATAGGAAGAAAACAAGAGAGACCTAATAGAAAAGATGAAAGAGAGGGATCCAACCCAAGACTACATGAAAAATGGTGTAAATCCAGCTAGGAGCTCGGGATTGCCTGTACTCACTATACAGCGCCTGAGGGACGGGAATATTGTATGTGTGTTCTAATAAACTACCAAGAATTATTAACCGAGATTTCGGTTGTTTTACAACATACAGTAGAAATAAACATACAATTTTGATCATCATTAAAGGGATTAAATAATTTGTATCATGTAACTATTTATAAAAACAAGTTTTTCGAGACATTTGTTGACTATTTTGAAACGGTTAAGTGAAATTTTTTTCAAATTTTATGGTACACTGCAGCTTGGTAGAAAACGATATACGTAAGGTATGTTGATTGCAACTTTTTTCTTCATTTTCATGTCCCAAACCACCTTCCAGATCGTGAAATACTCTATTATCAAATGTAGTCTAACGTCCGCTGATATAAAATGTTCAAGTTAATATTTGTATTGGCAGGACTCCTGCTGTGTTGTCATCATCGACTGCACTAAATCCATCGACTACTTCGCCAAGACAAGATCCTGGTATGCGGAAGACTAGATGCACTCATGACTCCTGCCAACCAACACCCATTCAAACATCAGTAACAATTCTACGCAGAGATTTCTGTCGTGGGATGACCTATATCGTAAGATCCTCTGTGGTGATGCAGTATATAACATTCGTGATTCTATGATTAGACGCTAAATAACAATAGGTTTTTCTTTTGTATCGAGGAACGAACTATGAGCGTTCACTACAATGAGCCCCCATTTGTTAATTTTTTTTATGCTAAAGAAAAATGTGATCGATCTTTATCAATTATCGAATTTCAATTCTAGACCATAATTATAGAAACGACATGTAATTTGGTGTTATTTTTTACTCACTATTGCTCATCTCTCACCATAACCTCTAGTAAAATGTCTTACAAGTCAGATTTTGTTTAAATTTAGTAGGCTATTAAAACTGAATTTTATAAATCAATGGATTAGTAGGTTAGCTAAAATTATTGGCCTGTTAATTATTTACACTTATTTTTATTGTGTATATTTTACCAAAAGTAGAACAGACAATAAATAAGCTTTCTTTGTTTATTTGGGTTCCTGCTATTGGCAACCCCAATAGCAATTTTTTGTTAAACCCACTCATTTAGGAGTAAAAGGTGCTCGAAAATTTCGAAAATTATAAGTTTGTTGGTACATTTTTAGTAGGCAATTTTCCGTACTTCCCATTGTTTCATCAGGTTAAAAGTTTAACTAGGCCTAGTCTAGAAAGATGTAAATACTAATGGAGAAAGTGTTGATCAACATTCATAATCCAACAATATTGAAAAGCGACAGATAATGTGATCGTACTGCCACATGATAATGATAATTGTTTGTTTAAAAATATTAGAAAAAACGACTGTTTCCCCCAAAGGTTATTTAAGTAAATATACATAGGGTTTTTGTTAAATGTTATTTGGAATTGTTTTAGCTGTTGATTTTATTTCCAATTATTTTAACCGAAGTCTTAAATAAAATACTTTTTGCATCCATAATCGCTTATTCACTTCCTAATCTGTTTTAAAATGTGTGCTGAGCCATATTTAAACGTTTAAAATTGTAATTCTCTTGCTTTTTTAATTTCGGATTTACGCTTATAATTACAGTCAATTTAAGCTAAGTTTATTTCTGTTATTACTATTATTTTACGGTTTAAAGGCCTGCTTAACTTTAGCAACATAATCAGTTCTTGGTTATATTCCAAAAATGTCAACTCTGGAGCTGACACTTAGCCTATGACAATGGGTATGAAATCATCACCAAGAAGTTGAAAACATTTCTAAAATCAGTTTCCATCGAGCAAAGCAGTGTGTCACACAAGTTCAAATATTACAGTAATATGGGCGAAGCGACAGTGTCAAACTTGCAGACGAAATGTGCCTGGAGTCTGCGTCACGTCCGGATCTCGTGTCTCCACATGAAAAGATTTGAAAGACATAATGAGGGACAGGAGCAAACAACTGATGAAGGCGCCGTTACATGTCAAAGTAACCGATGTCTGAGCCTCTTCTCCTTTCGCACACTTAGGTAGTGTAGAAAAAGGTGGGTTTAAAAAGCAATTTGATTCTTTTGCGGAAATATCGGTTTAAGACCCAAGTGGGTTTTAGATTGATGACTGTCTCTGTGCAGTCCAAAAGATTGTAACGAAAATAATCCACTTTGGTATGTGGATATATATTCACCATATACCGAGGTTGTCTTTTTCTTTTTAATATTGTTTTAAACATTTTTTTAATTAGAGGGTAGCTGCCGTAAGACCAAAACCGAAAATTCCAATTTTATCAAAATTGACTGTAACGATTTCTTATAAAACAATTAATTCATCCCAAAATCGGTCGGTCTACTAGTTCCCTTCTCATCGATATTTTTTCCTTGTTGTTTAAAGGCGACAAACCTTTCATAAAAAATAAAAGAGGTTATAATAAAGACCTTAGCCCTCGATTACTCTAATAGCGTCAGGGTCGGAAGAGATCAAAAGTTCGTCAAGAAAGACTAAAAGAGAGGGATCTAACCCAAGACAACATGAAGAAACGTGTAGATCCAGCTAAGGATCGCCACGCCTGAACTCATGAGTGAGCCCCTGAGAGTCCCTTCATCTATAGTGAATCCTGAGAGACTCAACTGGATTTAGACCTTTCTTCATACATACACCTCTCTTAGTAGAGATTGGGACGGTTTGGCACAAAAATGGTGGGGGTACCCCCACCCCTCCCCCTTCGCCCCTCCCCCTTTGCCCCTCCCCTTTAGGCCCCTTCCCTTCCCCCATTGGTCCCCCCACCCCTCCCCCCATTTGCCCCTCCCCCTTGGCCCCTCCCCCTTTGCCCCTCCCCCCTTTGCCCCTCCCCTTTAGGCCCCTTCCCTTCCCCCATTGGTCCCCCACCCCTCCCCCTCCCCTGTAGGCCCCTCCCCTTTAGGCCCCTTCCCTTCCCCCATTGGTCCCCCACCTCCTCCCACCCCTCCCCTGCCCCTCCCCTGTAGGCCCCTCCCCTTCCCCCATTGGTCCCCCCACCTGTGACGTATTGTTGTCGAGACACACACACAAGACGCCATACACACATGACGTCATACACTTAACTTTTTTAATAGTATTACCAGTCGGATATTTAACGCAGTATATAAGCCGCCATGTTGTAACCGCAATAATGTGTTATATATATAATGTGTTAAGATAGTTAACCTAACCTATAAGTGTCCTACTTTTGCCCATCCACAGCCTATCAGCTGTTACAATAATGTGTTATATAAGTATATAATGTGTTAAGATAGCTAACCTAAAGTTTCCCACCTTTGCCCATCCACAGCCTATCAGCTGTTACAATAATGTGTTATATAATTATATAATGTGTTAAGATAGTTAACCTAAAGTTTCCCACCTTTGCCCATCCACAGCCAATCAGCTGTTACAATAATGTGTTATATATATATATAATGTGTTATATACTTATATAATGTGTTAAGATAGTTAACCTAACCTCATAGTATTACAAGTCGGATATTCAACGCAGTGCCGCCAACGCCAGAACATTTCGTAGAAGTTCGGACACGAACCCCATACCGTAAGACGTACCGAGTTTTTCGCGACCGCGAGTCGTACCTCTAGGTTACTCTGACAACAAATAGTAGTGTCCAAATTGTAATGTGCTTGTGTTAACCTAACCTATAAGTTTTCCTACTTTTGCCTATGTTCACCACGGCCATGTGTTATATATTTATATAATGTGTTAAGATAGTTAACCTAACCTATGTATGAAAAGTTTTTACCTATGTTCACCACAGCCTACTTGTATCAGCTGGTACAATTAATGTGTATTTATATAATGTGTTATATATTTATATAATGTGTTAAGATAGGTAACCTAACCTATAAGTTTCCTACTTTTGCCTATGTTCACCACAGCCTACTTGTAACAGTTGGTACAATTAATGTGTTATATATTTATATAATGTGTTATATATGTATATAATGTGTTAAGATAGTTAACCTAACCTATAAGTTTCCTACTATTGCCTATGTTCACCACAGCCTACTTGTAACAGCTGGTACAATAATGTGTTATATATTTATATAATGTGTTATATATGTATATAATAAGTTAAGATAGTTAATCCAACCTATGTATGAAAAGTTTTTACCTATGTTCACCACAGCCTACTTGTAACAGTTGGTACAATCAATGTGTATTTATATAATGTGTTATATATTTATATAATGTGTTGAGATAGTTAACCTAACCTATAAGTTTCCTACTTTTGCCTATGTTCACCACAGCCTACTTGAATCAGCTGGTACAATTAATGTGTTATATATTTATATAATGTGTTATATATGTATATAATGTGTTAAGATAGTTAACCTAACCTATAAGTTTCCCACTTTTGCCTATGTTCACCACAGCCTACTTGTAACAGCTGGTACAATAATGTGTTATATATATGTAATGTGTTATATATTTATATAATGTGTTATATAGTTATATAATGTGTTAAGATAGTTAATCTAACCTATGTATGAAAAGTTTTTACCTATGTTCACCACAGCCTACTTGTAACAGTTGGTACAATTAATGTGTTATATATTTATATATTGTGTTATATATGTATATAATGTGTTAAGATAGTTAACCTAACCTATAAGTTTCCTACTATTGCCTATGTTCACCACAGCCTACTTGTAACAGCTGGTACAATAATGTGTTATATATTTATATAATGTGTTATATATGTATATAATAAGTTAAGATAGTTAATCCAACCTATGTATGAAAAGTTTTTACCTATGTTCACCACAGCCTACTTGTAACAGTTGGTACAATCAATGTGTATTTATATAATGTGTTATATATTGTAACGTTGAGAAGCCCTAAGTAAAAGCTTTGTCCAATTCAAAATGTTTAAACCTTGTCAGTTAGAAATAAATGTCAAACATAAACATCACTCCAACACATAATAAATTTTGTTAAAGGATTTCTAAGGAAACAATACTTCGAAACTACAAAATTATTGAAAGGGCGAGGGCAGCGTGACAAATTAAATAGGAAGAGTTGAGTTATGTAATGTGACAACATGGGAAATTAGAAAGTTTGTGTACGCCCAAGTTAACAAAGGAAAAAGAGACAAAAAACTAGGCAGAGGTACGTTGAACTCAGCTAAGAAACAAGATTTAACGAACTTTGAAAGACGGTTAGAGTTTGAAAAATCAAATCCAACCAACCAAAAAGAAGCGTCATCCAGAAATAAGCGAAGAAGGGGTAAAACGGGAAAACTCTGCGTAAGAATTCAAAAATCAAAAAAAAGCAGTGAAGAACGAGCGTCGCAAGGGAGAGGAACTAGGCACAGGGCGAAGTTCGCCAAATCGTCGTAGAGTTGAAGAAAAGTTTTAAGTCATCGAATTATATTAAAATCATCGTAAAGTTAAAGAAGAGTTTGATTAATTGACTAAGAATTCAAGCAACAGAGTGAGGTAGTTCAAGCTTCGAGATCGTCAAAGTGCCTATAAATTGGATTAAGTTTCTTGTGATATCTGCCATAAGTTCGAGGGATCATCTCACCTGTAAAAACTCCAAGAAGACATCATTCCATGCTACTGAACCACGATAAGTTATCTGATTAGTTATTGTAGTTTTTACTTCAGGTTACCAAAGAAACCACGCCCCAATTTAAATAAAATCTGAGCTAGGCCGAGAGCCATTTAAACTTAAATTTTCAAAGAGCAATCAAAGTAACTTCATTATATAATTGGTAAATTATACCTGGCGCCCAATAAATCAATAAAGCAATTGAGATATTAAATTATAAAGACTAAATTAAAATTACAATTAATGATACGATTTTGATGCACCTAATAATAATAATAAAATTGCTATGTTCTAGAATTAAGTATTTCATTGTGTTATAAATGTTTATGTCTAGTTTAAGTTGAATGGATGAGATTTATTGATAAGATGAATAAATTTGAATACTCATATATGCATCAAATAATTTGAAGATTTAATTAATTCAACTGTTATATATTGGCACCCAACTTTAGGTGCAAATTGTATTTTAAAGAATAAATAATTTTAAATATGATAACGTAGTTGTGTTTTAATCAAAGTAATTAATTAAAAATAAATAATAAAGGTTATAATTGGCGTCCAACTCGTGGTTTAATTAAAATTAAAATTTAGTTCACGTGGTGTAACCTGAAGGTAGCATTATAAGATAAGAGACAGAAAGACTATTAGATATAATTAATTTAATGTTAAGACGTAGTAATAGGATAAAAAATTATAAAAAGATGGCAAATAACCAAATAACAATGGGGTTTGATGAGGAGATTAATAATCAAATGGGGATAGAATCAGAAATGGATAGAGCTATAGGGATTAATAATAGTGAAAGTAATACTAATGAGGGTAATAATTCAGGGGAGAGTGAAAATTTAAAGGTGTATGGGACCCCAACGGTAGGATTAAACGAATTAATCGAAATCCTTAATAAAAAATTTGATGAAAGTAATAAAAATGCGGAAATCCTAAAAACAAGCATCGATAAAAAATTTGAAGAAAGTAGTAAAAATGCGGAAGCCCTTAATAAAAAGAATTTCGAAGAAATTAATAAAAATGCGGAAATTCTAAAAGCAAGGCTCGATAAAAAATTCGCAGAACAAAATAAAAAGCTCGAGGAAAATAATAAAAAATTAGAAGAACTTAGTGGCAATGTTAGTCAAAATGCGGAGACAATGGACCGAAAATTTAATGAATTTGCGGAGAGATTCGAGAACAAGCTCGAAGAAATTAAATTAAGATCGGATACCACAGCCGAGACAATTAGGACGGAAATGAATGATAAATTAAATAAAATTGAAGAAAATTTCACCGATAAATTAGGTAATAAGTGCGAAGATTTAAGAGAAGATTTAAAAGAAATTGCAAGTAAAGTCGTGGAAGTAGAAAAGGATGTGCAAGAGAGCATTAAAGAAATCGAAATCACCGTAAACAAAAATTTAACTGAAAATCAAATTAACGTAGACGCTCAGATTGATAAGGTAAAGGAAAGTCAAGCTAGATCTAATAATAAAATTCTAGAAATCGAATCACAATGCCAAGAAAATTCACAAAAAATTAACCAATATCAGAAACAAACGGACGAAATGAAAAATAAAGTGACAGAAGTAGATGAAAGATTAAGTAATTTAAAAACAAGGGATGGTATCATAATAAGGGAACCAGAGATAAGGGATATTAGTTTTACAGGAAAAGAAAGATTCCCAATGCAATTTTTAAGGATCATAAAAGAAGTTAGCGTTAGTTACACACATCAAGGGAACATGTATTGGTTAGATAGATATTTAAAAGATGAAGCATGTGTATGGTGGTTCCTACACCGTAGGGAAGTTAAAAACTTCGAAGATTTTGAAAAAATATTTATGGATAAATATTTTAACGAAATGATACAAGCAAACATCCGAGACAGGTTGGAATTCGGAAAGTTTAAAGGAAAAATTGGGGATGAAGCTATCACATATGTGGAGAACATGATGTTGGAATGTTCAGAGTTAGAACCGCCGATTTTAGAAGCCCAGTTAGTCCAAAAAATCGCTAAGCACTTTCACCCAACTACACTAATTGCTGTTATCACCAGGGGTGTGAAAACAAAGCAGGAATTTGTAAAACTATTGATGGAATTCCGACAGGCAGATGTACGACACATTAATAGTTACGAAGAAAGAAATGGTAATTATAAGGCATCCTATCCACGCGACGAGAGAGAGGGAGAAGTTGTAAACAGGCCTTGGGGACAAATGAATGGGTACAACAGTAGACATTTACCGTTACGTCAGAATAGGGATGTTTACAGAAAACCAGATGTGCGTGCCGACATAAAAAATGGACCAGGGAACCGTTGGGAAGGTCGACAACCTGCAGACAGGGACGGAAGAGGGCAAAAGTGAAAGTTGGAATGGAATGTAGACCTAGCGGATAAGAACAAGGCAACCATAAATACCTTATTCACCGATTTAAAAGATTATTTAGAGGACAATCACGACACAAGCGATATAATTAATGACATTAATAAATGTCCAGAAATTAAGTTAGTTTTTAATGAGTGTGTACAGGTCAGAGCGTTAATCGATACAGGTTGTGAGGTAAATTCGATATCTGAATCTTTCTACAACACAAATAAATTAAATTTAGGAGTTTTTGAAGAATTACCGGTAGCAGGAGTAAAAGTTATTGGAGCATTAGGTCTGCGTTCCAAAAGTGTTAAAAAACAAATTTTCATTAAAGTTAAGTTAGGAACAGAATTAATCGCCGTGCATTTTATAATAGTACCAGAACTAATTCGAGATTGTATACTTGGGTTAGAGTTTTTATCAAGAAATCATGCAATCGTCAATTTTATTAATAATAAGTTAGAAATAGGAAATAAATTAAACTATGGAGTTGGTAGAAAGGAAATTAAATTCGAGGATTCGTCAGAAGTTAATATTGAAAGTTTGAATAATTGCCTACAAATTGAAGAGGATAAATATGAATTTGATATAAACAAAATAAGCAATTTGGAACATGTACCACTTGAGAATAGGCAGCGGTTATACAGCATATTTAATAAATATAAAACAGTTTTCAGCAAAAAACCAGGATTAATTTCAACTTATTACCATAAATTTCAAGTAACTGATAGAACACCATACTGTCAGAGGAGTTGGCCAGTGGCAACTAAGTTTAGAGAAGCCGTTGATGCAGAGATTCAGAGAATGCTAAGTTATGGGATCATCGAGAGAGCAAACAGCGCATACATTAATCCTATAGTACCTGTATGTAAGAAAGATGGGAGCGTAAGGATCTGTTTAGACGCCAGGACTATAAATGCGAGAACCATACCGGATTACGAAGGGATTCGACCAATCCAAGAGTTATTGACAATCGGTAAGAAGATCAGTTGGATGAGTAGTTTAGACCTAACTAGCAGTTTTTGGCAAATCCCGTTGCACGAAGATTGCAAGGATTTCACGGCATTTCTGTACAAAGGATTGTGCTACAGGTACAAAACCGTTCCGTTTGGGTTGAGCACAAGCTTAGCAAGTTTAACGCGAGGTTTGGACTCAATTCTGACGGAAGAAGTTAAAAGGAATTTAATTATGTATGTGGACGACTGTTTATGTATTTCGCAAAACTGGGAAGATCATGTGGACCAATTAGAAAAAATATTAAAGGTATTTCAAGACGCCAACTTAACAGTAAATTTTGAGAAATCTATGTTCTGCAGGAAAGAAATAGATTATCTAGGTTTTGTTATCACCACAGATGGTATCAAACCGCAAGAGCAAAAAATGATGGCAATTCAAAATTTTCCGCGTCCTAAGACACCAAAACAATTAAAAAGCTTTTTAGGATTAACAAATTTCTACCACCGGTTTTCAAAAAATTACGCACAAACAACAGCTCCATTACAAGGACTACTGAAGAAAGGAACAAAATTTAAATGGACAAATAGTATTAACCAGAGTTTTTTAGCTGTAAAGGAGGAATTTATTGAGGCTGTAACGTTAAAGCACCCAAATATGGAAAAGATGTTTTACTTACAGACAGATGCGTCCGATATTGCGTCAGGAGCACAACTGTACCAACTCGATGACCAGAATAACATTGCTGTAGTAGGATTTACAAGCAGAACATTTAAAGGGGCTGAGAGATTTTATAGCACTGCCGAAAAGGAATTGTATAGTGTAGTATTAGGATTAAGGAAATTTAGGAATTATTTATTAGGGAGAAAAATAACCGTTATAACTGACAATAAGGCGATCACTTTCATTAACCAATGCAAACTACTTAACGCTAGAATGACGAGGTGGATCTTATTAATTCAGGAGTATAACATCCAAATTCGACACTGCAAGGGAAAAGAAAATATTGTTGCAGATACATTGAGCAGATTCCCAGAGGATGGAGAATGTTCACAAGAAAATGGGGAGGACCGACTTGTACAAATCCAATTAGTGTTACAGAAGTTTAATCCAGAAGTGGGCGAACAGTTACAAAATATAGAAGTTTTACAGAAGAAGGATACAAAATTTAGGAATATAGTAGGTAAATTAGAAGAAAATGATCCAAAAATTTTAGAATGTTATAAATTGTTTGAAAAAAAATTATTTCGCAAGGAAAGAGGAATGTGGAAATTAATGATTCCAGAAAAATTCATTGAAGTATTAATTAAGGAAATTCATGAAATTTGCGGACATATAGGAATAAGCAAATGTTACCATAATTTTAAGGAAGATTTCACGGGAGACAAAGTCGCTAAAAAGGTCAGGGATATAATAATTAAATGTTTACGATGTCAAAAGTGTAAACATGACAACAAAGGTAGAAACGCAGAACTTACGCCTATTATACCAAAAGGTAAGGGTGAACTAGTGTGTGTAGACTATTACGGACCATTGCCTCGGTCAGTCTACGGGTCAAGGTACATCTTAGTAGTGATTGACGCATTTTCTAAATACACAAAATTGTATAAGGTAAAAAACACAACAACCGTAACAACATTAAATCAAATCAGGAAATACATTAAAGAAGTCCAATTACCAAAATACATACTTTCGGATAATGGTACACAATTTACATCCAAAAAATGGACAGAAGGGTTACAAGAACTGGGAATTAGACAAAGAACCGTTGCAATACGAAATCCACAAAGCAACTTGGCGGAGAGAGTAATGCGAAATCTAGGTCAACTTTTCAGGATCCTGTTACCTGACAATCACCAAGAATGGGGAAGGCTACTTGAAACTGTGGAAAGTTTCATGAACGAATCATACCATGATACAATTGAGTCAACACCATTAGAAGTACAATTTAATACACGTCCGACACGAATTTGGAAAAAATATTTAATTAATCCAGGCAACACAGAAACAAACGACATTGACCACGGAGAAATATACTTACGAATTAAAAATAAAAGGGAAAAATTCGCTAAGAAGTTCAATGAACTGCATCCACCAACCGAATATCAGATAAATGATTTAGTACTAGTAAGAGCTTGTATTCCGTCAAGCACAATTGAAAAACGATATCACAAGTTCTGTGAACTATATGAAGGACCATACACCGTAATCTCTAAGATAGGAAAAACTACTTATAAGTTAGCTAGTATTAAAAATAATAAAACTCACATCCGAGGTATATTTAATTGTAGATTATTAAAAAGGTTTCATAATTAATTAGAGAGTTAAGTAAACAAAAATAAATGAATTTAACTGTAAAATAAAATGTAAACAAACACATGTCCTACAGTTGAAGAGGGTCAAGGGAACAATGTTAATTGGGGTTTACAAGAAGGGTTTGTTGACGTGGGATTCTAGACAATGCCATTGTTAAGAAAAAAGGTTGACCGCAGTTTAGGTCATAAAGTCATTTAAAGGGACAGTAATTCTAGTGGGTTTTTAAATGAGAGTAAGAGTAGGTCATAAAGTCATTTAAAGGGACAGTAATTCTAATGGGTTTTTAAATGAGAGTAAGAGTAGGTCATAGTCCATGTTACGATATGTATATGTGTATTATTAAAATAAGTTTAGTGTAAAGGTGTATCAAAAGCAAATTTTATCATTAATTATGCAATTAACATAAAATTTCTTGGGACTTATGTAACGTTGAGAAGCCCTAAGTAAAAGCTTTGTCCAATTCAAAATGTTTAAACCTTGTCAGTTAGAAATAAATGTCAAACATAAACGTCACTCCAACACATAATAAATTTTGTTAAAGGATTTCTAAGGAAACAATACTTCGAAACTACAAAATTATTGAAAGGGCGAGGGCAGCGTGACAAATTAAATAGGAAGAGTTGAGTTATGTAATGTGACAACATGGGAAATTAGAAAGTTTGTGTACGCCCAAGTTAACAAAGGAAAAAGAGACAAAAAACTAGGCAGAGGTACGTTGAACTCAGCTAAGAAACAAGATTTAACGAACTTTGAAAGACGGTTAGAGTTTGAAAAATCAAATCCAACCAACCAAAAAGAAGCGTCATCCAGAAATAAGCGAAGAAGGGGTAAAACGGGAAAACTCTGCGTAAGAATTCAAAAATCAAAAAAAAGCAGTGAAGAACGAGCGTCGCAAGGGAGAGGAACTAGGCACAGGGCGAAGTTCGCCAAATCGTCGTAGAGTTGAAGAAAAGTTTTAAGTCATCGAATTATATTAAAATCATCGTAAAGTTAAAGAAGAGTTTGATTAATTGACTAAGAATTCAAGCAACAGAGTGAGGTAGTTCAAGCTTCGAGATCGTCAAAGTGCCTATAAATTGGATTAAGTTTCTTGTGATATCTGCCATAAGTTCGAGGGATCATCTCACCTGTAAAAACTCCAAGAAGACATCATTCCATGCTACTGAACCACGATAAGTTATCTGATTAGTTATTGTAGTTTTTACTTCAGGTTACCAAAGAAACCACGCCCCAATTTAAATAAAATCTGAGCTAGGCCGAGAGCCATTTAAACTTAAATTTTCAAAGAGCAATCAAAGTAACTTCATTATATAATTGGTAAATTATACCTGGCGCCCAATAAATCAATAAAGCAATTGAGATATTAAATTATAAAGACTAAATTAAAATTACAATTAATGATACGATTTTGATGCACCTAATAATAATAATAAAATTGCTATGTTCTAGAATTAAGTATTTCATTGTGTTATAAATGTTTATGTCTAGTTTAAGTTGAATGGATGAGATTTATTGATAAGATGAATAAATTTGAATACTCATATATGCATCAAATAATTTGAAGATTTAATTAATTCAACTGTTATATATTGGCACCCAACTTTAGGTGCAAATTGTATTTTAAAGAATAAATAATTTTAAATATGATAACGTAGTTGTGTTTTAATCAAAGTAATTAATTAAAAATAAATAATAAAGGTTATAATATTTATATAATGTGTTGAGATAGTTAACCTAACCTATAAGTTTCCTACTTTTGCCTATGTTCACCACAGCCTACTTGAATCAGCTGGTACAATTATTGTGTCATATATTTATATAATGTGTTATATATGTATATAATGTGTTAAGATAGTTAACCTAACCTATAAGTTTCCCACTTTTGCCTATGTTCACCACAGCCTACTTGTAACAGCTGGTACAATAATGTGTTATATATATGTAATGTGTTATATATTTATATAATGTGTTATATAGTTATATAATGTGTTAAGATAGTTAACCTAACCTAAAGTTTCCTACTTTTGCCTATGTTTACCACAAGTTTCCTACTTTTGCCCATCCACAGCCAATCAGCTGTTACAATAATGTGTTATATATATATATATATATATATATATATATATAATGTGTTATATATTTATATAATGTGTTAAGATAGGTAACCTAACCTATTAGAGTTTCCTACTTTTGCCCACCACGGCCTAGGTACATTTAATGTGTATAATGTGTTAAACGTAGTTTCCTCCGTTGTCTACCAGGGTGTAGCACATGTGTTTAAGTATCGTGTTAAAATATTGTTAACCTAGACTTAATTCCTACTTTTGCCTATTAACCTAACCTATAAGTGTCCTACTTTTACCCATCCACAGCCAATCAGCTGTTACAATAATGTGTTATATAATTATATAATGTGTTAAGATAGTTAACCTAAAGTTTCCTACCTTTGCTCATCCACAGCCAATCAGCTGGTACAATTAATGTGTTATATATATATATAATGTGTTATATATTTATATAATGTGTTAAGATAGTTAACCTAACCTATAAGTGTCCTACTTTTACCCATCCACAGTCAATCAGCTGTTACAATAATGTGTTATATATATATATAATGTGTTATATATTTATATAATGTGTTAAGATAGTTAACCTATAAGTGTCCTACTTTTACCCATCCACAGCCTATCAGCTGTTACAATAATGTGTTATATAATTATATAATGTGTTAAGATAGTTAACCTAACCTATAAGTTTCCTACTATTGCCTATGTTCACCACAGCCTACTTGTAACAGCTGGTACAATAATGTGTTATATATTTATATAATGTGTTATATATGTATATAATAAGTTAAGATAGTTAATCCAACCTATGTATGAAAAGTTTTTACCTATGTTCACCACAGCCTACTTGTAACAGTTGGTACAATCAATGTGTATTTATATAATGTGTTATATATTTATATAATGTGTTGAGATAGTTAACCTAACCTATAAGTTTCCTACTTTTGCCTATGTTCACCACAGCCTACTTGAATCAGCTGGTACAATTAATGTGTTATATATTTATATAATGTGTTATATATGTATATAATGTGTTAAGATAGTTAACCTAACCTATAAGTTTCCCACTTTTGCCTATGTTCACCACAGCCTACTTGTAACAGCTGGTACAATAATGTGTTATATATATGTAATGTGTTATATATTTATATAATGTGTTATATAGTTATATAATGTGTTAAGATAGTTAATCTAACCTATGTATGAAAAGTTTTTACCTATGTTCACCACAGCCTACTTGTAACAGTTGGTACAATTAATGTGTTATATATTTATATATTGTGTTATATATGTATATAATGTGTTAAGATAGTTAACCTAACCTATAAGTTTCCTACTATTGCCTATGTTCACCACAGCCTACTTGTAACAGCTGGTACAATAATGTGTTATATATTTATATAATGTGTTATATATGTATATAATAAGTTAAGATAGTTAATCCAACCTATGTATGAAAAGTTTTTACCTATGTTCACCACAGCCTACTTGTAACAGTTGGTACAATCAATGTGTATTTATATAATGTGTTATATATTTATATAATGTGTTGAGATAGTTAACCTAACCTATAAGTTTCCTACTTTTGCCTATGTTCACCACAGCCTACTTGAATCAGCTGGTACAATTATTGTGTCATATATTTATATAATGTGTTATATATGTATATAATGTGTTAAGATAGTTAACCTAACCTATAAGTTTCCCACTTTTGCCTATGTTCACCACAGCCTACTTGTAACAGCTGGTACAATAATGTGTTATATATATGTAATGTGTTATATATTTATATAATGTGTTATATAGTTATATAATGTGTTAAGATAGTTAACCTAACCTAAAGTTTCCTACTTTTGCCTATGTTTACCACAAGTTTCCTACTTTTGCCCATCCACAGCCAATCAGCTGTTACAATAATGTGTTATATATATATATATATATATATATATATATAATGTGTTATATATTTATATAATGTGTTAAGATAGGTAACCTAACCTATTAGAGTTTCCTACTTTTGCCCACCACGGCCTAGGTACATTTAATGTGTATAATGTGTTAAACGTAGTTTCCTCCGTTGTCTACCAGGGTGTAGCACATGTGTTTAAGTATCGTGTTAAAATATTGTTAACCTAGACTTAATTCCTACTTTTGCCTATTAACCTAACCTATAAGTGTCCTACTTTTACCCATCCACAGCCAATCAGCTGTTACAATAATGTGTTATATAATTATATAATGTGTTAAGATAGTTAACCTAAAGTTTCCTACCTTTGCTCATCCACAGCCAATCAGCTGGTACAATTAATGTGTTATATATATATATAATGTGTTATATATTTATATAATGTGTTAAGATAGTTAACCTAACCTATAAGTGTCCTACTTTTACCCATCCACAGTCAATCAGCTGTTACAATAATGTGTTATATATATATATAATGTGTTATATATTTATATAATGTGTTAAGATAGTTAACCTATAAGTGTCCTACTTTTACCCATCCACAGCCTATCAGCTGTTACAATAATGTGTTATATAATTATATAATGTGTTAAGATAGTTAACCTAACCTATAAGTGTCCTACTTTTACCCATCCACAGCCAATCAGCTGGTACAATTAATGTGTTATATATATATAATGTGTTATATATTTATATAATGTGTTATATAATGTGTTTAGATAGTTAACCTATAAGTTTCCTACTTTTACCCATCCACAGCCAATCAGCTGTTACAATAATGTGTTACATATATATATATATATAATGTGTTATATATTTATATACTGTGTTAAGATAGTTAACCTAACCTATAAGTGTCCTACTTTTACCCATCCACAGCCAATCAGCTGTTACAATAATGTGTTAAGATAGTTAACCTATAAGTGTCCTACTTTTATCCATCCACAGCCTATCAGCTGTTACAATAATGTGTTATATAATTATATAATGTGTTAAGATAGTTAACCTAAAGTTTCCTACCTTTGCCCATCCACAGCCAATCAGCTGGTACAATTAATGTGTTATATATATATATATAATGTGTTATATATTTATATAATGTGTTATATAATGTGTTAAGATAGTTAACCTAACCTATAAGTTTCCTACTTTTACCCATCCACAGCCAATCAGCTGTTACAATAATGTGTTATATATATATATATATATATAATGTGTTATATATTTATATAATGTGTTATATAATGTGTTAAGATAGTTAACCTAACCTATTAGAGTTTCCTACTTTTGCCCACCACGGCCTAGGTACATTTAATGTGTATAATCTGTTAAACGTAGTTTCCTCCGTTGTCTACCAGGGTGTAGCACATGTTTTTATGTATCGTGTTAAAATATTGTTAACCTAGACTTAATTCCTACTTTTGCCTAAACCTATGCTTACCACAGTCCAAACGGGTGTTAGTCTGGCCACTATTTAACCGAACCGAAATTACCAAGCGATTTACCAACCGATTTACCAACCAAAACCAACCGATTTACCAACCGAAATATACTTTTACCAACCGATTTACCAACCACAATATACTTTTACCAACCGATTTACCAACCAAAACCAACCGATTTACCAACCAAAACCAACCGATTTACTGTCTGGAGTTAATATAAAACCACTAACTCCGCTTACAAAACCATTCCGCGACAACATAATGCTTGTTAAAATAACCGACAGTTCGGAATGCGAACAAGGGAAGAGCCTCGTAAAGAAGAATATCTGTGGAGTATTTAACAGTTATCTTCGTGGGAAATTTACGGATTTTGTTTCCGCAAGACATGGCGTAAAAGTAAAATTACCATTCCCTTTGAATGGAAAGAGACCTATGGCGAAACGTGTATGCAATATTATTGGAGCAGATGGGATGCAAGCCATTGCAAAGAAATTTAAAAATCCCATTGCAATCCCCTACAAGGTAGAGTTAGCGGATGTTGAGTTGGCTACTCTACAGGAAAAAATGCCCGAAATACTATTGGAGCTGCAAACCCACGACTTCTACCTTATGGATTTGGACATTACACAAGATTTTGTGGGGATCTTTAACAAGCGAGAGATGTGTGAGCATTTAGTACGTCATTAAAAATAAATAAATAAATGTTTTAAAATAATATTCTTTGTAATTTGTTACCTCCATTCCACCAAAACTCTTTTTAGTAGAGAGATAGATATTTGATGTGACCTTGGAATTGTAGCCGAAAACGACACGATCCCCCAACCCCCATTTTTCCTTTTTAAATATAATTATAACGTCGTAACGTTTGTTAGGAACCGATTTACCAAACCGTAGATAAAATTACCAAGATTTGGTTGGTAAATTGGTTGCAAAAAGTATATTTTGGTTGGTAAATCGGTTGGTATTGGTTAGGTTAGGTTAGGTTAGGTCTGGTTAGGATAGGTTAGGTTAGGTTAGGTCTGGTTAGGATAGGTTAGCATAGGTTAGGTTATGTTAGGTTAGGTTAGGATAGGATAGGTTAGGTTAGGATAGGTTAGGTTAGGTTAGGATAGGTTATGTTAGGTGAGGTTAGGTTAGGTTAGGATAGGTTAGGTTAGGTTTTTAGGAGAATGGTTGTTAGGTTAAGTTAGGATAGGATAGGTTAGGTCTGGTTAGGTTAGGATAGGTTAGGTTAGGTTAGGTCTGGTTAGGATAGGTTAGGTTATGTTAGGTTAGGTTAGGATAGGATAGGTTAGGTTAGGTTAGGATAGGTTAGGTTAGGATAGGTTATGTTAGGTGAGGTTAGGTTAGGTTAGGATAGGTTAGGTTAGGTTAGGTCTGGTTAGGATAGGTTAGGATAGGTTAGGTTAGGTTAGGATAGATTAGGTTATGTTAGGTTAGGTTAGGATAGGTTAGGTTAGGTTAGGTTAGGATAGGTTAGGTTAGGTTAGGATAGGTTATGTTAGGTGAGGTTAGGTTAGATTAGGATAGGTTAGGTTAGGTTAGGTTAGGTTAGGTTAGGTTTTTAGGAGAATGGTTGTTAGGTTAGGTTAGGATAGGATAGGTTAGGTTAGGTTAGGTTAGGTTAGGATAGGTTAGGTTAGGTTAGGATAGGTTATGTTAGGTTAGGTTAGGTTAGGTTAGGATAGGTTAGGTTAGGTTAGGTTAGGTTAGGTTTTTAGGAGAATGGTTGCCACACGCCCGGGAGATGGTAGGGGTGGGACGGAGGTTGGTAGGCGTGTGGCAACCATTCTCCTAAAAACCTAACCTAACCTAACCTAACCTAACCTATCCTAACCTAACCTAACCTAACCTAACATAACCTATCCTAACCTAACCTAACCTATCCTAACCTAACCTAACCTAACCTAACCTATCCTATCCTAACCTAACCTAACAACCATTCTCCTAAAAACCTAACCTAACCTAACCTAACCTAACCTAACCTATCCTAATCTAACCTAACCTCACCTAACATAACCTATCCTAACCTAACCTAACCTATCCTAACCTAACCTAACCTAACCTATCCTAACCTAACCTAACATAACCTAATCTATCCTAACCTAACCTAACCTATCCTAACCTATCCTAACCAGACCTAACCTAACCTAACCTATCCTAACCTAACCTAACCTCACCTAACATAACCTATCCTAACCTAACCTATCCTAACCTAACCTAACCTATCCTATCCTAACCTAACCTAACATAACCTAACCTATCCTAACCTGACCTAACCTAACCTAACCTATCCTAACCTAACCAGACCTAACCTATCCTATCCTAACTTAACCTAACAACCATTCTCCTAAAAACCTAACCTAACCTATCCTAACCTAACCTAACCTCACCTAACATAACCTATCCTAACCTAACCTAACCTATCCTAACCTAACCTATCCTATCCTAACCTAACCTAACATAACCTAACCTATGCTAACCTATCCTAACCAGACCTAACCTAACCTAACCTATCCTAACCAGACCTAACCTAACCTAACCTAACCAATACCAACCGATTTACCAACCAAAATATACTTTTTGCAACCAATTTACCAACCAAATCTTGGTAATTTTATCTACGGTTTGGTAAATCGGTTCCTAACAAACGTTACGACGTTATAATTATATTTAAAAAGGAAAAATGGGGGTTGGGGGATCGTGTCGTTTTCGGCTACAATTCCAAGGTCACATCAAATATCTATCTCTCTACTAAAAAGAGTTTTGGTGGAATGGAGGTAACAAATTACAAAGAATATTATTTTAAAACATTTATTTATTTATTTTTAATGACGTACTAAATGCTCACACATCTCTCGCTTGTTAAAGATCCCCACAAAATCTTGTGTAATGTCCAAATCCATAAGGTAGAAGTCGTGGGTTTGCAGCTCCAATAGTATTTCGGGCATTTTTTCCTGTAGAGTAGCCAACTCAACATCCGCTAACTCTACCTTGTAGGGGATTGCAATGGGATTTTTAAATTTCTTTGCAATGGCTTGCATCCCATCTGCTCCAATAATATTGCATACACGTTTCGCCATAGGTCTCTTTCCATTCAAAGGGAATGGTAATTTTACTTTTACGCCATGTCTTGCGGAAACAAAATCCGTAAATTTCCCACGAAGATAACTGTTAAATACTCCACAGATATTCTTCTTTACGAGGCTCTTCCCTTGTTCGCATTCCGAACTGTCGGTTATTTTAACAAGCATTATGTTGTCGCGGAATGGTTTTGTAAGCGGAGTTAGTGGTTTTATATTAACTCCAGACAGTAAATCGGTTGGTTTTGGTTGGTAAATCGGTTGGTTTTGGTTGGTAAATCGGTTGGTAAAAGTATATTGTGGTTGGTAAATCGGTTGGTAAAAGTATATTTCGGTTGGTAAATCGGTTGGTTTTGGTTGGTAAATCGGTTGGTAAATCGCTTGGTAATTTCGGTTCGGTTAAATAGTGGCCAGACTAACACCCGTTTGGACTGTGGTAAGCATAGGTTTAGGCAAAAGTAGGAATTAAGTCTAGGTTAACAATATTTTAACACGATACATAAAAACATGTGCTACACCCTGGTAGACAACGGAGGAAACTACGTTTAACAGATTATACACATTAAATGTACCTAGGCCGTGGTGGGCAAAAGTAGGAAACTCTAATAGGTTAGGTTAACTATCTTAACACATTATATAACACATTATATAAATATATAACACATTATATATATATAACACATTATTGTAACAGCTGATTGGCTGTGGATGAGTAAAAGTAGGACACTTTAGGTTAACTATCTTAACACATTATATAAATATATAACACATTATATATATATATATAACACATTATTGTAACAGCTGATTGGCTGTGGATGGGTAAAAGTAGGAAACTTATAGGTTAGGTTAACTATCTTAACACATTATATAACACATTATATAAATATATAACACATTATATATATATATATATATAACACATTAATTGTACCAGCTGATTGGCTGTGGACGGGCAAAGGTAGGAAACTTTAGGTTAACTATCTTAACACATTATATAATTATATAACACATTATTGTAACAGCTGATAGGCTGTGGATGGATAAAAGTAGGACACTTATAGGTTAACTATCTTAACACATTATTGTAACAGCTGATTGGCTGTGGATGGGTAAAAGTAGGACACTTATAGGTTAGGTTAACTATCTTAACACATTATATAAATATATAACACATTATATATATATATATGTAACACATTATTGTAACAGCTGATTGGCTGTGGATGGGTAAAAGTAGGAAACTTATAGGTTAACTATCTAAACACATTATATAACACATTATATAAATATATAACACATTATATATATATAACACATTAATTGTACCAGCTGATTGGCTGTGGATGGGTAAAAGTAGGACACTTATAGGTTAGGTTAACTATCTTAACACATTATATAATTATATAACACATTATTGTAACAGCTGATAGGCTGTGGATGGGTAAAAGTAGGACACTTATAGGTTAACTATCTTAACACATTATATAAATATATAACACATTATATATATATATATAACACATTATTGTAACAGCTGATTGACTGTGGATGGGTAAAAGTAGGACACTTATAGGTTAGGTTAACTATCTTAACACATTATATAAATATATAACACATTATATATATATATATATATATATATATAACACATTAATTGTACCAACTGATTGGCTGTGGATGAGCAAAGGTAGGAAACTTTAGGTTAACTATCTTAACACATTATATAATTATATAACACATTATTGTAACAGCTGATTGGCTGTGGATGGGTAAAAGTAGGACACTTATAGGTTAGGTTAATAGGCAAAAGTAGGAATTAAGTCTAGGTTAACAATATTTTAACACGATACTTAAACACATGTGCTACACCCTGGTAGACAACGGAGGAAACTACGTTTAACACATTATACACATTAAATGTACCTAGGCCGTGGTGGGCAAAAGTAGGAAACTCTAATAGGTTAGGTTACCTATCTTAACACATTATATAAATATATAACACATTATATATATATATATAACACATTATTGTAACAGCTGATTGGCTGTGGATGGGCAAAAGTAGGAAACTTGTGGTAAACATAGGCAAAAGTAGGAAACTTTAGGTTAGGTTAACTATCTTAACACATTATATAACTATATAACACATTATATAAATATATAACACATTACATATATATAACACATTATTGTACCAGCTGTTACAAGTAGGCTGTGGTGAACATAGGCAAAAGTGGGAAACTTATAGGTTAGGTTAACTATCTTAACACATTATATACATATATAACACATTATATAAATATATGACACAATAATTGTACCAGCTGATTCAAGTAGGCTGTGGTGAACATAGGCAAAAGTAGGAAACTTATAGGTTAGGTTAACTATCTCAACACATTATATAAATATATAACACATTATATAAATACACATTGATTGTACCAACTGTTACAAGTAGGCTGTGGTGAACATAGGTAAAAACTTTTCATACATAGGTTGGATTAACTATCTTAACTTATTATATACATATATAACACATTATATAAATATATAACACATTATTGTACCAGCTGTTACAAGTAGGCTGTGGTGAACATAGGCAATAGTAGGAAACTTATAGGTTAGGTTAACTATCTTAACACATTATATACATATATAACACAATATATAAATATATAACACATTAATTGTACCAACTGTTACAAGTAGGCTGTGGTGAACATAGGTAAAAACTTTTCATACATAGGTTAGATTAACTATCTTAACACATTATATAACTATATAACACATTATATAAATATATAACACATTACATATATATAACACATTATTGTACCAGCTGTTACAAGTAGGCTGTGGTGAACATAGGCAAAAGTGGGAAACTTATAGGTTAGGTTAACTATCTTAACACATTATATACATATATAACACATTATATAAATATATAACACATTAATTGTACCAGCTGATTCAAGTAGGCTGTGGTGAACATAGGCAAAAGTAGGAAACTTATAGGTTAGGTTAACTATCTCAACACATTATATAAATATATAACACATTATATAAATACACATTGATTGTACCAACTGTTACAAGTAGGCTGTGGTGAACATAGGTAAAAACTTTTCATACATAGGTTGGATTAACTATCTTAACTTATTATATACATATATAACACATTATATAAATATATAACACATTATTGTACCAGCTGTTACAAGTAGGCTGTGGTGAACATAGGCAATAGTAGGAAACTTATAGGTTAGGTTAACTATCTTAACACATTATATACATATATAACACATTATATAAATATATAACACATTAATTGTACCAACTGTTACAAGTAGGCTGTGGTGAACATAGGCAAAAGTAGGAAACTTATAGGTTAGGTTAACTATCTTAACACATTATATAAATATATAACACATTATATAAATACACATTAATTGTACCAGCTGATACAAGTAGGCTGTGGTGAACATAGGTAAAAACTTTTCATACATAGGTTAGGTTAACTATCTTAACACATTATATAAATATATAACACATGGCCGTGGTGAACATAGGCAAAAGTAGGAAAACTTATAGGTTAGGTTAACACAAGCACATTACAATTTGGACACTACTATTTGTTGTCAGAGTAACCTAGAGGTACGACTCGCGGTCGCGAAAAACTCGATACGTCTTACGGTATGGGGTTCGTGTCCGAACTTCTACGAAATGTTCTGGCGTTGGCGGCACTGCGTTGAATATCCGACTTGTAATACTATGAGGTTAGGTTAACTATCTTAACACATTATATAAGTATATAACACATTATATATATATATAACACATTATTGTAACAGCTGATTGGCTGTGGATGGGCAAAGGTGGGAAACTTTAGGTTAACTATCTTAACACATTATATAATTATATAACACATTATTGTAACAGCTGATAGGCTGTGGATGGGCAAAGGTGGGAAACTTTAGGTTAGCTATCTTAACACATTATATACTTATATAACACATTATTGTAACAGCTGATAGGCTGTGGATGGGCAAAAGTAGGACACTTATAGGTTAGGTTAACTATCTTAACACATTATATATATAACACATTATTGCGGTTACAACATGGCGGCTTATATACTGCGTTAAATATCCGACTGGTAATACTATTAAAAAAGTTAAGTGTATGACGTCATGTGTGTATGGCGTCTTGTGTGTGTGTCTCGACAACAATACGTCACAGGTGGGGGGACCAATGGGGGAAGGGGAGGGGCCTACAGGGGAGGGGCAGGGGAGGGGTGGGAGGAGGTGGGGGACCAATGGGGGAAGGGAAGGGGCCTAAAGGGGAGGGGCCTACAGGGGAGGGGGAGGGGTGGGGGGACCAATGGGGGAAGGGAAGGGGCCTAAAGGGGAGGGGCAAAGGGGGAGGGGCAAAGGGGGAGGGGCCAAGGGGGAGGGGCCAAGGGGGAGGGGCAAAGGGGGGAGGGGTGGGGTACCAATGGGGGAAGGGAAGGGGCCTAAAGGGGAGGGGCAAAGGGGGAGGGGCGAAGGGGGAGGGGTGGGGGTACCCCCACCATTTTTGTGCCAAACCGTCCCAATCTCTACTTCTCTTGAATCTTTCATTTTTTCTATAAAATCTCAAGGTTCTTTATTATATTTTCTTTTCTTTCCTTTAGTTTAAGGCGTTGATGACCGATTGTTTTTTCCCCTGTAAGCAACAAAAATGTATTATAATGTTTCTACCTCCGACTTGCAGTTTTTCTTTGAATTGTTTGTTTCACTTTGTCAAGACAGCTGTTTCGGTACTAGTACCATCATCAGACGACATTCACATAGACCACACAATACACAACAATAAATAAACCCTAAAATATTTAATAATATTGGTAAAGCAGTCCAAGTTAAAGTATAAATTGGTGTGACCACATCCTATACTTGTGGTAGTTACCTACGAACTGAGCTATTTTCTACCAGGCTGGTTGGATCTTGATTAGAACAGTTCGATGCAAAGTTAAGTTTATCATTTAATAAATTATTCAGTTTTGTTTTGAAGTGTCTGTAAATTTTGTAGACTACTCTTCAATATATCATAGTTTTACATTTATTTAATGTATGTAGGATTTCAATACTGTATTTGTATGTACAGTATATTTGTGGTCTTCATTAATCAGATGTTCTGTTGACTCTGATTATGTTTTTCTCTTTAAATCAATTTTAACCGATGTATTGTTTATCGCAATCATCGAGTAGTGTATTATTGCTGGCCTTGTTGAAGATTTGGTTGAGGCTGCCTCTAGTCCGGTAAACTAATATGTATCCCAATTTTCGAAATATGTTACACGTAGGATTTTCAAAGTGGCTGTTATAATTTCGAAACAGCTGTCATGATAAAATGAAACAAAACACTTCGAACAAAGACTGCAAAAAAGTAAGTAGAAACATTATAATTTGTTATTAAGCAATATGAAAATTTAAAAGAAGGTATAATAGTTCGGTTAGTAGAGCTCTGTACAAACGACAATAGTCAAAACAAAAAACAATTTTAATATACAGTATCCTCAAGGTAGGAATGTGTTTGGGGTGGAGAGGAAAAGGGGGCCCCCACACTTCGTTTGTTGCGTTTTCTTTCAGCGGTACAATCCCAATAAAAAAATATAGACCTCAAATGCTTCTGTGTAAACGCCTACTATACTTTCGTTTCTTTTATCGGTGTAAATAAGAATAAAACGTTTACAAAATTAAACTTTTAAGAATTAACTTGTACTTAAACTTTAAGAATTAAATGTAGCTAAGCAGTGATTTGTGTACATAGTTTTCTTGGAATGAGTTGTACCGTCAAGTCAGGTTAGGGAAACAAGTAGAAGGGAGGACACGCCCCCTTACACCAGACACACTCCTAGTCTGAGGCTACTGTACCACTAAAAGGATTATTTCCCCGGAAAACTCATCAGCAATTTCTTGACGTAATACTTTATATTATTAATAAATATTGAACTTGACTTGTGAGATAATATTAGATAGAACAAAAACTCGAACACAACATCTCAAAAAATTTATGTTTACTTAATCTAACGCGTTTCAACGACTTTACATTATGTATATAAGAAAGTAAAACTATTGAACATTTTATTTAATGAATGCTAACTTTCTACTTGCAAAAGATTCCAGAATGGAGAAAACAACAAGTATTAAAACATCAATTGAACTTCGAACGTTTTAATAAAAATCTGCAGTTTTTTCTACAAATTGCATCTTCTTACGAATCACGAATTTGCTTTTTGGTAATCATTTAGAAAATTTTTAAGTGAACTGCACAACAATAGCAAATGTTTAATCGAGAATTATTATTCCTTTTATTGTAAGCAGCATTAACCTACGATTCATTGACCTGCGATCAAAAAATTGCCATTACCCTTATTTGTGATTGGTTGGACCAAACAGTAATAAACAATGATCAGTAATTTCATTTGAACGCGGACGTGATTCTCTTAATTTTCGTTATTCTCTTGATTCCGATACAATAGCATAAAGTTATTTGGTGGTACAGTCAGAGTTTGTTCAACGAATGTACACTTAAAAAACAATAACATTTAAGGTCATTTTTTAAAAAATAATCAATATTTCGCCGTCAAATGTAATTTTTAACCGTGAAATTTAAAACGACAATTACAAAAACGTGTTTCAAGAGAGGTTGGGTTATATAACCAGGAATCACGCCCCGTACATCAGATTGAAACTAAACGTCATCTCTGGAGAGTTTTAATCGTTATTGACATTTTAACTTTTTGATAATTGTATTTCTTTCTTTTCTTGTTTAAAGAGGGGAGTTTCTTGGTCATCACCGCGTTATAGAAAAACGAAGGAAAGGGCATAAAATAACGACCACTAGCCCGCTATAGTGTAAGGGCCGGAAGAAAACAAGAATACTGTAAAGGTGAAAGAGAAGGATCTACCATGACTAAATGAAAAGGAGTGTAGATCCAGCAATGACTCGCGGGATTGCCACGCCCGTACTACTAATCCATACGTAAATAAAGACTTCTATCCTAGGAATACTCCCAACAACGTCAGGGTCGGGAGAGAACAAGAGTTGATCAAGAGAAACCTAACCCTCTACATGAAAACATGTGTACCGAGCAAAGTCTCTTGGGTTTGCAACGCCCGTACTCAATTTTGAAAATATCATACGTAAATGATAAACGTAAGGTTTACATAATGGATTCTGTGCTTAAATATTAAATTTGATATTATTTTCATTTTAAAATCCAAGGAAAATCTTTTTATACATAAAAATACGAATTTATGTTTGTATTGTTATTATTAATATTATAAAATTACAGTAAATAATAAATTATTGTTTTATCTAATTGCCTTTGGAGTCCTTAATTTATTTTACTAATTTAAAAAAAAATTTATATCTGTACTGTATTACGTTTTATTTAGCAATAAGTTTATTATAGATATAATATAAATTTCAGTTAGTTTTTCTTTTATTCAAGTTTATTTATATTTTTTATGTTCATGTGATTTATTGCTATGTTTAATTAACTACTTACACAGTTTTTAATGAAAGAAAAACATTTTATTTCTTCTAAAAAATGTATTAAAATTTTAAATAAAATCGTTGTAACCTTACATAACCTACCTTAGATGGAAAATATTTACTTGTGTAATTAATTATTGCAAACAAAATTCACCTCAAAACAAAGAATATATTTTTATAAATGACTTTCGGTAAACTCCAATACAAATAATGAAAACAATTATAGCTATAACATCGGATTTAGTGGTGGATTACTGTTTTTTTTTCAGGAATTGCAATTATTTTTGTCTCGTATGTGAGTTTTTAGCACGAAATCACAATCACGCGATAATATTTTACGTGCTTCCTGGTATAACAGTGGACGATCACCATTTCACCATTACTGTAAAATCACCATTAGTTACAGCACACTAGTTAGCAGTGATTAGACGTAAAAATCGAGCAGTAGCCTATGAATGCGATGAAAAAATTATAACTTCGTGAGAATGAATTGAGATAAGAAATAACTTGTGGAAACCAAAGACTTAGCTACAGAGTTGTTGGTTAAATTGGACAAATTGTGTCTGAGAAACGAATGAAAGTGACGATATCCGCAGAGCCTCGTCTCCGACAGGGACGTGGTAAATTGAAGCTCCATCACGTATGTACATTTGTACAACTCTAAGACCCGCTATGACCGACTGACACGAGTGAAGCGAGCGGAGCTTTTTTAATATATACACGTCTACGAGGCCCATTAGGGCATAGCCGACATAGCATAGTGGCACAAATAGCAATTTTTTCCTTCAAAATGATCAAGAGCACTTGTTTCGCAACCGATTGGAATAATTTTTTTTTAAATTCTCGTTATTAAATTTCCAAAAAACGTAAAAGCCGATTTTTGTATTATGAACTTAGCCAAAATGGCCATTTTGTATTTCATTCTTAACAAAACTTACAAAAAAGTCTTATCCAATTTATAAAAATATTGTTACTCTGGAGTTTTTGAGGTCGCTGGTTATGAATCTGATATCCAAATTGTCATAAACCAACCTGCAAGATGGCGCAATCAATATGGCGGCTATAAAATGCTAAATAATGATTTAAAATGATATATTTATTGTTAAAGTTTATGTCGAAAGTTCTGAATATTTCTGATAAGTACTTCTACGTTAGAATAGACTAAATATTAAGTTCCCATAAGAAATTCAAGATGGTGGATCCTATTTAGCTAAATGCATTTAATTTATTTTTAAGTTAGTTTTATCATATTGTTGCCACCATGTTAGATCCACCATCTTGAAGTTTTTTTTGTAAGTTTGATTAAGAACTAGTTGATAGTTTCCCCTGGGGATAGTTGAGATAGCTTTATATAGAATTTTGTTTTTTTTTAGCACAACTCTAATGGAGGTAATATGGAAATACATTACGCCCAAATACAGCAACACACCAATTTTGATCAAAATCGACCCATAAATAACAAAGATATGATACTTGTTTTAGGGGTAAAAAACACCCTTGGAGTGGAACATTTTCAAAACCCTTTCTTAGTACGCCTCTACAGACCTATCCCAAACCATGTTAAAAAAAATTCATAGTTCTAGACTTCTTGGATCCAGATATATGCTTTAAGGGTAAAAAACACCTTTGGAGTGGAAATTTTAAAACTCCTTTCTCAGTAAGCGTATACAGACCTACCCCAAACCATATTAAAAAATTCATAGCTCTAGGCTTCTTGGATCCAGAGACAAGCTTTAGGGGTAAAAAACATCCTTGGAGTGGAACATTTTAGAACCCCTTTCTCAATAAGCGTCTACAAACCACCCCAAACCATGTTAAAAAATTCACAGCTCTAGGTTTCTTGGATCCAGAGACATGCTTTATGGGTAAAAAACACCCTTGGAGTGGAACATTTTCAAAACCCTTTCTTAGTACTCGTCTACAGACCTACCCTAAACCATGTTAAAAAAATCATAGTCTAGGCTTCTTGGATCCAGAGACAAGCTTTAGGGGTAAAAAACACCCTTGGAGTGGAACATTTTCAAAACCCTTTCTTAGTACTCGTCTACAGACCTATCCCAAACCATGTTAAAAAATGCATAGCTTCTTGGATACAGAGATATGCTTTAGGAGTAAAAAACACCCTTGGAGTTGAACATTTTCCAAAGCCTTTCTTAGTACGCGTCTACAGACCTATCCCAAACCATGTTAAAAAATACATAGCTTCTTGGATACAGAGATATGCTTTAGGAGTAAAAAACACCCTTGGAGTTGAACATTTTCCAAAGCCTTTCTTAGTACGCGTCTACAGACCTATCCCAAACCATGTTAAAAAATGCATAGCTTCTTGGATACAGAGATATGCTTTAGGAGTAAAAAACACCCTTGGAGTTGAACATTTTCCAAAGCCTTTCTTAGTACGCGTCTACAGACCTATCCCAAACCATGTTAAAAAATACATAGCTTCTTGGATACAGAGATATGCTTTAGGGGTAAAAAAACACCCTTGGAGTGGAACATTTTCAAAACCCTTTCTTAGTACTCGTCTACAGACCTACCCTAAACCATGTTAAAAAAATCATAGTCTAGGCTTCTTGGATCCAGAGACAAGCTTTAGGGGTAAAAAACACCCTTGGAGTGGAACATTTTCAAAACCCTTTCTTAGTACTCGTCTACAGACCTATCCCAAACCATGTTAAAAAATGCATAGCTTCTTGGATACAGAGATATGCTTTAGGAGTAAAAAACACCCTTGGAGTTGAACATTTTCCAAAGCCTTTCTTAGTACGCGTCTACAGACCTATCCCAAACCATGTTAAAAAATACATAGCTTCTTGGATACAGAGATATGCTTTAGGAGTAAAAAACACCCTTGGAGTTGAACATTTTCCAAAGCCTTTCTTAGTACGCGTCTACAGACCTATCCCAAACCATGTTAAAAAATGCATAGCTTCTTGGATACAGAGATATGCTTTAGGAGTAAAAAACACCCTTGGAGTTGAACATTTTCCAAAGCCTTTCTTAGTACGCGTCTACAGACCTATCCCAAACCATGTTAAAAAATACATAGCTTCTTGGATACAGAGATATGCTTTAGGGGTAAAAAAACACCCTTGGAGTGGAACATTTTCAAAAGCCTTTCTTAGGCTTCTTGGATCCAGAGACATTCTTTAGGAGTAAAAAACACCCTTGAGTGGAACATTTTCAAAACCCTTTCTTAGTACTCGACTAAGAAAGGGTAACTTACCCTAAACCATGTTAAATAAATCATAGCTCTAGGCTCTTTGGATTCAGAGATTTCGTGACCAGTCAGTGGGTTTTGACTTTTATATATAGAGATAAATAGATTTCACGAAATAGCGAATTTGGCTCAATAATAAAATTTTGGTTAGCATAATTCAAAAATCGGCTCTTTTACGTTTTTTGTAAATTTAATAACGAGCATTTAAAATAAAATTATCCCAATCGGTTGCGAAACAAGTGTTCTAGATAATGTTGAAGGAAAAAATTGCGATTCCTGTCACTCTACGGCGACGCCAAGAATTTCCACAATTACGAGGTTCAGAAAACCTGTGCAATTGTTATAAGACACGTTGATCTATCAATACAATTTAATATTTCCTACCCTAGGAAACTAACTTATGGAACATTTAGGGGATCTGTTTGTATTATATTATAAGATGAGGTGGGTATATACCATGATGGTTCCATCAATTTGTTTTATATATAAAATGAGGCATCTGTGAGCGGCAAGAGCCTGAACTAGTTCAGTATTTGAATTGATATTTTGCAAAGTTTCAGGTAGGCGAGAACTCGATAGGGGTTTTCAGAGCTGCCAGTATCCACGATTCAGTCAACATAGTCCGGTATTTTATGAATTAGTACAGTGGAGGTAATTATTTAAGGTCTTGCTAATCTCAACAGTTGGTGTGAGTCGCGGTTTTGGTGTGCGGAATTAAGTTATAGTAGAGACTAGACTGTTAGAGTCGGGAAGCGAGTTCCTGCGTCTTTTCAATGACGGTTAAATCTCCTCTTGAGGAGCGAGAAGGCAGAAGCAAAGACTCGACAGGAAGTGGAGTGTTTTATAAACAAAAATTCAGATTTAATTAGTGGTTGCAAGAATCACTACAAATAAGTTAGGTTATATAATAATAAAACATGACAATATAACAATAATGTATGATTAGATTAATGGTTGCAAAAATCATCACAAACAGGTAAGGTTAGGTCATGTTATTATAATCATTCACAGGTAAAAGGTATTTTACATACATGTAAAATTATCATAAACAGGTAAGGTTAGGTTATGTTATTAACATTATATGGTGGGTTCTCTTTGCCAAACTCAAAATTACCCGCATTACCCTCGTAAAATTTTGTACCTCACTCCTACACTAGTCCCACAGTCCTTTGTAAGTAATTTAGTATATATTTTACGGCGAGTTAATTAGATTGATTGAGGAATATGTTTAGTCTCATAAAAGCTGGTATAGTGCCAGAAATTGTGTGCCCAACTTTCCAGATCAGTCTCAATTCAAATGGTTAATATTGACCGGGTTGACTCTGGGTGCTTTCAAGTTCATAAGCTTGTGAACCTAAAATGGTGCCTCATCACGTTTCGTCAATAATTCCCGGTTAGTGAACCAGACTAATAATTACCTTGTTCAACTATAAACCCGCCGAAACCTACTCAATTCGTTATCTTGTTTATTACCGTAGAAAACACGTTTAGGCATCATTGGATACGGCTGTACGAAATGAGTTTTTACGGGACGTTGTACGATCTACAGTTATAAATGAAAAACTTTTTTTTTAATTATAAAATCTGGCGTATTTTTTAAATTTCCCAAATAAATATCGAAACATATTCAACAATTCGTACAATCGGATCAACATGACAAACTTGAGCAAAATATTTGTAGATTATCACACGCATAGTGATCAACAAAATTCTAAATTTAGCTCTTAAAAGCTAGGGAGTTCAATAAAAGCCAACTGTTAGAATCTGACGGGTAATCAAAATGTCATCAAATTTGGGTTTTCACATTTCTTGGCCTCTGGAAACCAAAAAGTGATTTTCATTACACCGTCGCCATTGTATTCTGATCTGTACGGAAGTACGATAGCGGCCATAAAAATTATGAACGCGATATATAGCGATATAGCTCATGTAGAACTCTACTTAAATTCAGAAAAATCGAATTGAAAATGTCAAAATGTCAGCCATTAAAAGTGTTTGGTTCATATCTCGTGTGTTATTACACTTGCAACACACTAAATTAGGTACAAATTTGCAGATTTCAATTCTGCATGTAATGTTACAAACATCATCTCACCAGGATGACAAATAGCGACGTTATTTTCAAAAACGAAATTTCGATCTTGATCTCCCAAAAAAAATATGAATATTCATATAATTACGAGATCAGGCAGGGCAGTTTCTGACACGAGCGTGACGAGTAAAGGTTTCTTCACATATACCTTGTGTCCATAAAGTCCCCCCCTCTTATTTTTTTTATTAATGGAAATAGACAGATTTGCTTTGGGTAAAGTTTAGATAACCAAAGGAGGAGTTTTTTGAAGTATCAAAATTCACAATTCGATTGGTTGCTGTGTTGGGTAGGATGAATTTAGGGACCTCTGGATTGCGCCATTATTCTTATTTTTGAAAAGACCTTTAAAATGAGATATCACTCAATAGGGGTTGCTATTTAAAATTCTTGACATACCCCCAAACTACCCCATTTTGAGGGTAAGGGTTGAAAATTTTGATACTTCAAAAAACTCCTCCTTTGGTTATCTAAATTTTCCCCAAAGAAAATCTGTCTATTTCCATTAATAAAAAAAATAAGAGGGGGGACTTTTTGGACACATGGTTTACAGCTTCGAACACGATATGGCCGAGACACTGAAACGAGTGAAGTGAGAGTAACTGTTAACATATATATATTTAGAAACCCACCAAATTGTTTTCCATAGTTCACAAATATAATGTTTTAATATAGATAGAACAAACTGGAAGAGTAAATCTTGATATATATAATTGCCTTCATAGGGAATTTTAATTGAAGCAGAGGGGGAAAAAGTGTGTAAAGTTTAATTGGTAAAGAATTGAAATCGGAATATAACAAACTCTCTTTTTCAAAACAATCATCATTATACCCTAATGAGAACAATGTATCGGTCTTGACAAATCTGATATTATTTTTTTACCTGGCTAAAAACTACTGATTAATAAACAATGTCAAATAGATTCAGGAAACTAATAAACAAAATACAACTTTGCAAATCAGCTGAGAGTTTGTTGAAAGTATAAACCATTTTAACATACGTTACCATAACAACCAATTTTACAAACTTAAAGGTGATAATTAGAATAATCATAAAATAAATTTGAGGTTAGGTAACGAAAAATTATCATCATATTATACAGAATATGTGTTTGGATAGAACAAAAAATTAAACAATAAATACCATATAACATACAGTAATATTATCTTGCTTGGGTTTTTTTTAAGTTTTTTTTTTTACAAAAAACGTCATAACTTTGGAAATAAATAGGATATTGAGTTCAGGTTTGGTATGCGCACTTTTTATGACTTTTGCACGTGTACCAAAAACAAAGAATTTTATTTGGTAAATTTTCAAAAAATAGAATTGGGTGCGTAGAGACTACGCGCGTTAGAAGTGAATATTTATTTAAACCCTGTTTTTACCATATTAGCTTATTGATTACCTCGAGGTTAAGTAATATATATTTTGAAATGTAAATTTAATTATTCAAATTTAAATATCATAATATTCGTAATTTTGTTGTTTTATTTTTATTTGTAAACAGTAATAATATTTAAATAGGGAAAAATCAAATTTAAAAAACACATAAAATTTTTTTACCGAAATCTCGTAAAATATCCTTTAACGTATAGGCCTAAAATATGATTTAAAAAACCTCTAGTGTGTTCTAGTAAACTACCAAGATCCGTTTAATATTTTTTTTACCGATGTCTCGTAAAATATCCTTCAACGGATAATAAATATAATATGATAAAGAAAAGCTCTTGTGTATTCTAGTAAAGTACCAAGATTTTTTAAGATTTAATTTAATGCATAACAGCAAACCAATATGTCCTCTACATAAGTCCAGCTGAATTAAATTTTACATAGAAAAATAATCAGCTGTTTTAATTGGATATCTCTGATGTTTACTTTATTTAAGCCTCAGCTGCTAGATATCGTGACTTCATTTTCGTGACGATTTTTCCTACATCTAAAACGATACATAAAAAATGCACATACCAAATCTAAACTCAAATCCCATCTATTTGCAAAGTTATAACATTTTTTTCTAAAAAAAAAAAACAAATGGCGAATAGATAGGAAACTAAGCAAGATAGTACTATGTGTTGTGTGGGATTTCTTGTATATTTTGTCCTACCCAATCAGTTCCTGAAGTTTGGTACAGTAATTTTTGTACACACTGTATATTATTTCTGTTAACGATATATATTTGTATAATTTACCTCTTTTAGATGATAAATCAAAACCTTTCTCACTCTGACATATGGAAATATATTAATTACAATAAAGAAGTAGGCAAACAATGAGTTCCTAATGACTAGTGTCAAGGTACCAACCAAGAGCTTGCTCCCCTCTAGTGAAGCGTAATATAAATTTCATTGACAATATAAATTGTTGAGGGTGAATGAGGATTGTAACAAAGTCACATAGATACTGCCTACTTACCTCATTGCAGTTTCCATTCTGAGCTGTGACTATACACGGCGAAACAGGTCACTGATAAAAGGCTTTTAAAAGAAACCGATTAGTCCGAAGTAAACTACCAGGTCAACGACACAAAGCAGTCAGACATCTTCTGCTTACTCTCTCAAATCTAAATCCAATTGTCATCACATGTCATTGACACAAGAGTGACTAGGTCTCCTGTACAATAGGATCGGATCTTCAATCGGATGTCGCGATTTGTCTCTCTCTCTCTCTTGACTTCCGTCTATGAAACCCTTGCACTCAAATAATACCTTACTGTGCAGTGACCGACACTCTCTTCATTATATAGGCTACAGAGTGATTGAAACAGGTGTTTTATTCGATAAATACAAAACTTAGAAAAAAAAACTTAAAAAGGTAACCCTAGGATTTTTTAAAGTTAAAATTAGAGGTAACTCTTTGTTCCCTAAAACAGCTGTTATGTGAATTGACACAGATTAGCATTTAAAGAAATTCAATAAATGGAAGTCGGTAAAATGCCACAACATTCGATTTTTCCGGTATTAAATTTGTCTACAACACCTACAGGCTTACAGTAGTTTGTAATTATTACTGGATTTATTAGACCTTGTGAATACGATATTATAGCAGAAACAAATGTAGTAACAGCAGATGTTCAATGAGCACTGTGGGGAATGTAAACAATAAACAATTTAAAACACTGAAACCCCTACCACAAGTTTGTTACAATATCACCACACACACACACACACACACACACACACACACACACACACACACACACACACACACAAATAAACAAAATAAAATATTTATTTGGCCTATGTTATAAGCCCTATAGATGTACATTTCCGTATATCTGTGAAGTTGGCCCAACCTCTTCAAAATAGTGCCAATCGTTAGTTTTGCGTTAGTTTCAGTTAGTTCTCCTAAATTAAACGTTAGTTTCGCCTTGGTAGTCGCCCCAAAACCGATGTTAATTATGGTTGGGCCAACTTCACACGAGCCCAACCAAAATTAAAAATTGAATTTTTTTATTCCTTGAATCAGTTCTTTTACGTTAGTTTTGAATAGTTCTGACAAAGAAATCGTTAGTTTCGCATTCCAAACAAGTTTTATATGAGACAAAAGGGTTGAGCGAACTTCACGCTTTTTGAGAATTGCACGGAAACAAATTAAAACCATGCCAATCGTTAGTTTCAGTTAGTTCTCCTAAAAATAAACGTTAGTTTCGCATAGACAGTCGCCCCAAAACCGATGTTAATTATGGTTGGGCCAACTTCACACGAGCCCAACCAAAATTAAAAATTGAATTTTTTTTATTCCTTGAATCAGTTCCTTTACGTTAGTTTTGAATAGTTCTGACAAAGAAATCGTTAGTTTCGCATTCCCAACGAGTTTTATATGAGACAAAAGGGTTGGGCGAACTTCACGCTTTTTGAGAATTGCACGGAAACAAATTAAAACCATGCCAATCGTTAGTTTCAGTTAGTTCTCCTAAAAATAAACGTTAGTTTCGCATAGACAGTCGCCCCAAAACCGATGTTAATTATGGTTGGGCCAACTTCACACGAGCCCAACCAAAATTTAAAATTGAATTTTTTTTATTACGTGAATCAGTTCCTTTACGTTAGTTTCGAATAGTTCTAACAAAGAAATCGTTAGTTTCGCTTTCCTAACGAGTTTTATATTAGACAAAAGACTTAATACAATTTGTCCATAATTCACAAGGTGTAATATATTTAGTAATAACAATGACTACATTTATGTAGTCATTGGTAATAATAAAGAGCTGGTATAAGCCAGTGTTTTAAACAATTTCCAGAAAATTATGATTATTGTTTTCTATCAATAATTCTGATATTATTTAGCCTACAGAACAAATAATAATAACGGTAGTGTCCATTACACCTTTTGCTATAGCTCTAACTTTAAATTTCACCCGAATTTGACTTGGAAAAATAAGACAATTCGTCTCTGGAAATATCTTTAATTTTAGAATTTGTCAAACATTTAAGTGCCTGTAGTTCCTAAACGGTTAGAGATATCGATAAATACTCAAGAATAAAATTTTATTAAATAATGTATCTTTAAGGAAATTTAGAGCTGATCGACATATTGGAAAAAAGACAGCTTAATGACAAATTTGGTAATATCTCTAATTTTAACTCAAAAACCATGGAGGAATATTCAATAGTTATTGAAAGTCTCAAAGAATCCCCATGGTTTTCCATTTGTAAAGCTCATAATGATATTGCCGAAGTAATAAATACTTGTCAGCAATTGATTTGCTGAGAGGACGAGATTTTCTTCCGGTGTTCATTGCATATCTGTTAACTTTTGTATTAATTTAAACGCGTTATAATCTCCATGTCGGACCAAGGCAAAGAAAGCGTTTAAACGCCCACTTTTTTAAACTGTCTGACCATTTATTTTGAAATAACATTCATATTCAGAGCCCCGTTTGTTTTAGTGGCTGAGAATCCGGGTGTGCAGAGGTTCTGGGTTCCATCTACCGTGGAGGACTTTCCTAGTCACGATAAATAGAATTACTACGGCGGGAACTCAATGTGCTGACCACACATCATCGAAAATCTATCTAGCAAAACATAGGACAACAAATGAGCTATTGTGGGAGGGGGGGATGGATACACAAGAAATAGTAAAAACTAAATTTATCTGAAATCCAACTAAAATTTCGAATACTACTGTAGAGCTGAGTTTTTTAATTTAAAGTTGTTTTCAAAATGTTTGTTTTCATTAATAAATCTGTTTTCCATTGTAGAAAACACGTTTTTCAATCACAAGATGCAGATTTTACAGGTACACAACATTACGTTTTTGTGCGAGTTTTATGATTAAAGAATAAAATATAATCAACAAAAAACTATTTTTTAGAAATGTGCCGCCATTTTTAAGATTATCAACCTATTTTCCTGATTAATGAACATCTCTAAATGGTTCGTAAAACCAAGTCTACATACAGAATTTGATGAAAATAGAATACAAATTGCAACCCCTAGAGCATATAGAAGTACAATTTACAAAAGTAAGAAGTATAGAACAATTTGTTAAAATTACTCCAATATAAAATCAGTATACTTTTCATAATATCGCTTCTCGTCTTGCTCATCACAAAGATGGATGTATATATCAGACATTCCCTAATAGTTGTAACAGTCGTCATGGCCTATATGAATTTTCAGTAACATATTTTGAATTTCATCAAAATCAGACCAAATCTGCGTAATTTTTGAGCCACGTTTATTTACACATTAATAGAATATTGATGGAAATAAAGTTATTTTGTGGTAAAAAAGTTTCAAATCCAAACATTTGTAGTCATTTGGACAACACAAATGAGATTTGGTGAAAAAATTCATTTGGGCGCCCTACTCAATCACAAAATAAATTTCAAAATTTTCCAAAAACACCACCGACGAACATCATAAAAAGGTCTGAAGTTGTTACATCACAATTATTTCCTCACTTCAAACTGGACAATAAAAGCTCAGATAAGAAAATTTCTGAAGCAAATTTAATTGTTCACAATCAACTGTTCATTTTGCTATTGTTAATGACCCAAGCGTTACTCATTAACTGATTTAGCTAATGACGTTACATATTTCTTTGTACAGTTGTTAAGGCAAGATAAGACGCTTTACCAATATTAGCTAATTCAATAAACGTAAAAGAAGGTTAAAAAAGTAAAATGAACACTTACAACTGGATATTTTTTGTAAAACTGCTCGATTATACCCCTTTTGGCGTTTAATGTGCAGATAAAAAAAACTGCACAAAATATTACACTCATGTAGGACTAACACAACTTACGGTCAGTGAGGATGAAGGGACAGTTATGTTTATAAAGTCGAAGTCATTTAAGCGGCCTAGTCCCAACATATTAATTTATTCGTCAAATAAACATAGGCTACATTTTCTTAATCAGAATAACTTCTAGTTTTATTTGATACCCTACACAGTATTTTTTTTAACTCGGTAGTTTTTTCTCACTTAACTATGCCAAGGTATTTTTTTTGTTACTGCTATATTTCGACTACATGTGGGAGTGGGACAATACAAAGAATATAAATGTAAAGCTTAAAGATATAGGATTTATTGTCTTCCCTGTTGACTGCTTGCGACTTGTAGACAGACAGACACGCGCATGAAATTACAAGGATCCAAGATTTTACCTACAGACTCTAAACTCCCGACATTTCGAAATTATCCGACCATTTTTTCATATCATATTTCCGATTAATTAAACCAAAACTTACACACTAAATGTGGTCGAAATACAAATAAAAATCCAGTTAGTAATATCTGATATGATCATTTTTATCAAATTTTGAGGTTATATTTTTAACTATTAGGTTTTTTCAACTACTTTATTTTTTTATCGTAGGATACTAGTAAGGGAATCATTGGATACAGATTTTTATAATGTACGAAATGAGCGACTGTGGGACGTTTTAGAATATCGAAAAGTTATCACAGAAGAAAAAGTGGCCTCCATTTTAAAATTAAAGCCGAATTGTAATGAACATAATATCTAATGGTGTGTAACACAATGTTAGGACACTCGGAATAAATCTGCGACATGTAGCAGCACACAGTGAGGTACTAACATACACACATACAGAGTGTTCCAAAAGTATGGGACCTATTTAGCATTTTCAAACTTAATAAAATTTCAGTTGCCCTTTCAGAACCCCCTTCGTGTTATACAAACCCTATTTATCCAAAGACATTCCCAAAGTTTCATTTTCGTATTTCAAACCATACTTTTGGAACACCTACTATGTAGGCTGTGTGTATTGAGTAAGGAGACGCATTTCATGGTCTCGGGTATCCATACGGCAACACAATAACTAGAATTCTAAGCATCTAAAGCGGTAAACGAATTTCCTATTTTTTAAACGTAAATAAACAAGAATTGATATCGATACTGCATTTAGTATTATTTAATTCCCCCCCCCCCCAAACTAAATATATATAGTATAAGTTTATTTAAATGTATTGTTTAATATGTTTTCATGCTGTTACAAAAGTTTAAATAGGTGAAATGTTTCCATTTTGAAACTTGTGAACGGAATTCGCCAGTTAACCCGAATCATACAGAATTTTATTCAAAGTTTGAAGAAATTGTTTAATTTTTCGAGGATTAAACAGGACACTAATTTGTCATTTATACATACACTTGCACCAAGGATTTTGAAGAACTGTTATTTTCAGAGTCCTGAGGCCGTAAGGATCAAACCAGGTCCTGGGAAGCAGGTCATAAAGGTCAGAGAATAAGGTAAAGAGGCCTTATTATTCTGCCACGAGGGAGGTCGAATTAACTTATTTTATTATCAAAACTTATTAGTTACCCAGTAGCCTATTGGGTAAGATGGGTAACTGTCACAAATTTCGACAACCTTTTTTTATTTACTTGTCTTAAAATATAAAACCGCAGTGTTTTACAAAGTTTTCGTCGTACAAAAACTAATTTGTAGCTTTTAAGAAAAACTATAAAAGCCGTTATATTTGATTATAAAATAGTCTAATTTTAAACGTTCTAATATTTTATTTCAAACACAATATAAAATAAATACAAATACATTGGCTTGTAGAAATATAATAGTGACAGAGTTTATAAGCAAATTAAAGAAATTGTTATCTTTTGTTTAAAATGAAAAGACAACTTTCAGTAGCGGAATGTGTTTTCATATTACAACAACAAACTTCAATTTGATACTTTTAACTGCGTATTAGTCTATTATTACTCGCACACTATACGAATTATAGGTTAGGTTAGGTAAGTCGATCTCTGCTCTTCACGTTTCATGGGTCAAAAACTTTAAGTGATTTTCGAACTGCCGTACTACCGTCTTCGTGACGTAAGCACAACACTAGTTAGGTTAGGTTAGTCGATCTACACGTTTCATGGGTCAAAAACTTTAAGTGATTTTCGAACTGCCGTACTACCGTCTTCGTGACGTAAGCACAACACTAGTTAGGTTAGGTTAGTCGATCTACACGTTTCATGGGTCAAAAACTTTAAGTGATTTTCGAACTGCCGTACTACCGTCTTCGTGACGTAAGCACAACACTAGTTAGGTTAGGTTAGTCGATCTACACGTTTCATGGGTCAAAAACTTTAAGTGATTTTCGAACTGCCGTACTACCGTCTTCGTGACGTAAGCACGGCACTAGTTGGGTTAGGTTAGGTTAGGTTAGGTTAGTCGATCTACACGTTTCATGGGTCAAAAACTTTAAGTGATTTTCGAACTGCCGTACTACCGTCTTCGTGACGTAAGCACAACACTAGTTAGGTTAGGTTAGTCGATCTACACGTTTCATGGGTCAAAAACTTTAAGTGATTTTCGAACTGCCGTACTACCGTCTTCGTGACGTAAGCACGGCACTAGTTGGGTTAGGTTAGGTTAGGTTAGGTTAGTCGATCTACACGTTTCATGGGTCAAAAACTTTAAGTGATTTTCGAACTGCCGTACTACCGTCTTCGTGACGTAAGCACAACACTAGTTAGGTTAGGTTAGTCGATCTACACGTTTCATGGGTCAAAAACTTTAAGTGATTTTCGAACTGCCGTACTACCGTCTTCGTGACGTAAGCACAACACTAGTTAGGTTAGGTTAGTCGATCTACACGTTTCATGGGTCAAAAACTTTAAGTGATTTTCGAACTGCCGTACTACCGTCTTCGTGACGTAAGCACGGCACTAGTTGGGTTAGGTTAGGTTAGGTTAGGTTAGTCGATCTACACGTTTCATGGGTCAAAAACTTTAAGTGATTTTCGAACTGCCGTACTACCGTCTTCGTGACGTAAGCACGACACTAGTTAGGTTAGGTTAGTCGATCTACACGTTTCATGGGTCAAAAACTTTAAGTGATTTTCGAACTGCCGTACTACCGTCTTCGTGACGTAAGCACAACACTAGTTAGGTTAGGTTAGTCGATCTACACGTTTCATGGGTCAAAAACTTTAAGTGATTTTCGAACTGCCGTACTACCGTCTTCGTGACGTAAGCACGACACTAGTTAGGTTAGGTTAGTCGATCTACACGTTTCATGGGTCAAAAACTTTAAGTGATTTTCGAACTGCCGTACTACCGTCTTCGTGACGTAAGCACGACACTAGTTAGGTTAGGTTAGTCGATCTACACGTTTCATGGGTCAAAAACTTTAAGTGATTTTCGAACTGCCGTACTACCGTCTTCGTGACGTAAGCACAACACTAGTTAGGTTAGGTTAGTCGATCTACACGTTTCATGGGTCAAAAACTTTAAGTGATTTTCGAACTGCCGTACTACCGTCTTCGTGACGTAAGCACGACACTAGTTAGGTTAGGTTAGTCGATCTACACGTTTCATGGGTCAAAAACTTTAAGTGATTTTCGAACTGCCGTACTACCGTCTTCGCGACGTAAGCACGACACTAGTTAGGTTAGGTTAGTCGATCTACACGTTTCATGGGTCAAAAACTTTAAGTGATTTTCGAACTGCCGTACTACCGTCTTCGTGACGTAAGCACAACACTAGTTAGGTTAGGTTAGTCGATCTACACGTTTCATGGGTCAAAAACTTTAAGTGATTTTCGAACTGCCGTACTACCGTCTTCGTGACGTAAGCACGGCACTAGTTGGGTTAGGTTAGGTTAGGTTAGGTTAGTCGATCTACACGTTTCATGGGTCAAAAACTTTAAGTGATTTTCGAACTGCCGTACTACCGTCTTCGCGACGTAAGCACGACACTAGTTAGGTTAGGTTAGGTTAGGTTAGGTTAGGTTAGTCGATCTACACGTTTCATGGGTCAAAAACTTTAAGTGATTTTCGAACTGCCGTACTACCGTCTTCGTGACGTAAGCACAACACTAGTTAGGTTAGGTTAGTCGATCTACACGTTTCATGGGTCAAAAACTTTAAGTGATTTTCGAACTGCCGTACTACCGTCTTCGTGACGTAAGCACAACACTAGTTAGGTTAGGTTAGTCGATCTACACGTTTCATGGGTCAAAAACTTTAAGTGATTTTCGAACTGCCGTACTACCGTCTTCGTGACGTAAGCACAACACTAGTTAGGTTAGGTTAGTCGATCTACACGTTTCATGGGTCAAAAACTTTAAGTGATTTTCGAACTGCCGTACTACCGTCTTCGTGACGTAAGCACGACACTAGTTAGGTTAGGTTAGGTTAGGTTAGTCGATCTACACGTTTCATGGGTCAAAAACTTTAAGTGATTTTCGAACTGCCGTACTACCGTCTTCGCGACGTAAGCACGACACTAGTTAGGTTAGGTTAGGTTAGGTTAGGTTAGGTTAGTCGATCTACACGTTTCATGGGTCAAAAACTTTAAGCTGTTTTCGAACTGCCGTACTACCGTCTTCGTGACGTAAGCACGACACTAGTTACAAAAATTAATATAGGAACATGAAATTTAGTACAGGGGACTATAGTGTGCCATATATTTAACGTTATTGAAAGTCATAAAAATCAAATTGAAAATATCAAAATGGAGGCCATTTTAAAAATGTTGTTTTTTGTTCATATCTTGTGTGTTAGTCAAATTATAACTCAGTAAGAAATTTGCAAATTTTAATTCTGTATCTAATTGTACAAACGCCACATCTCTACAATTGTAAATAGCGAAGTTATGGTTATAAATATAATATCCTCCAAGAAAATGTAAACGAAATGCCGCGTTACCATCACGAGCGAAGCGAGTGGAGACCGTTTAATACCTAGCCGACATCAGGAAAGTGTAAATCTGTGTAAACATCGGTTTAAAATAAACTTATACAATTTAACATTTCCTACAAAGCTCAAGAAACCAACATTTGGGTGTTAGATGTAAAGGGTCTAAAAATACCCCCCCCCCCCTCAAGATCGGTTATTTAAGGAAAAAATAGCCTTTCTAGAGTAGTATTGCCTCATTTTGGCATTACGTATTTTTTTTAAAAAAGTGACTAATAACAAACAACATGAATTCATTAAAGATCAAACAGAACTAAATAACATTTCAAAACTAATAACTACAGTAATAAAATTTAATTATAAATTAATGGTAATAAATTAGAGTGGTATTAAATGTTCTTTCATTTAAAACAACCGCATGAAAATCAACTTGGTAGAACTCCAGAACTAGCCAGTTATCGCAAAAAACCACCCAAAAGTGCATTGAGGCAAAGTTAGGTTACTCGGCTCTGTGCTCTATATACTATTGATCATCAGACCCTAAGCTTTCTAATGAGACCATAATAGGCTCTGCTGATGGGGCTGGGTAAACAGCTTGTTTTTTTAACTTTTTAACCACACAAAGTTGGTGTTTTAACTTTTAAGTTATATGGAAGAATACGGAACTATCAAAGCTGATATTCTAAACTATTTTTTACCCTAATATTACAAGTGAAAAATATACGACCTAGACTGGGAATCGAACCCAGGACCGTTGGCTTTACGCGCCAATGCTCTACCAATATTTCATTTGAAATATTATTGTAAATTCAATATTTGCTAGTAAAAACGTATAAGCGGAAAAAATCAAATAATTAAAAAAATCTATTTTTTACCCGTTTATTTCGTCTCTTCTGTAGACTAACGAAAAATTAATCTTTTGTTGGTTGGTGATTCTCTGATCTGTAATACTCTAGGCATTGATTATAAAATCGTTATCTGTGATTGTTTACACTAAACGTGATTAACAGTGATTAGAGAGCTGTCACGTGATTCTGGAATATTGGTTAGTTTCACTTCTATCCGATAACACGTATCATAGATTTAACATAATACGAGTACTAAATGCATCGCCCACAACCAATAAATACAACTCTTAATGCTAATATTTATCCAACAATCTAACAGTGATTTTTGTGGTTCAGATTCTATCAGTATCGTAATCTGAATAAATATTGTCATCTGTTATTCGACGCGTGCTATTATTCTTTCTGTCACAGTGTTGTCTTTTAGGTTATGTCAGGCCTTCTTGCAATTATTTAATACTAGTAAATTGCGAAAGAAAAGAAAATGTTAATAGGTGCAGGAATATACTTGATACAACATATTCCTAATTTGTGCTAACGCAATTTTTTTTAATGAATTCAATGTATAACTTTTATCCTTGAACCCTCAAGAAATCACGTATTAACAATATTTTACAAATCACGTTTATATAGTTTTGATTGGTAGCATTATACCCTACTGTAAAAGGGTCGTGAAACCGGTGTGGTAGATAGGAGTCCGATATGAATATTAAAAAGTGGGGGAAACAGCTGGCCGGACAGACACAACCCTTCCAATCTATTACCGGAAGTCCTCAGTAGACTAATATTGACCGAAAGAGGGAGCTAGGTAATATAGGTATTCTATATCCATTGTTGTAAGCTATACATATACAACGCTGAATTTACCTTACTTCTGGTAAATCGTGGATTGGCGTAAATACTGATAAAGTTTCCTAATTGAAAAATAAAACGAATCATGATTATAAAATGCGGCATCCACCTTAACTAAAACAAACGCCCGCCATTTTGAACTTTTCCGGTTACTATTAGGCCTATTGACAATACAGTTAAACCTGCCTTGTATACTAAATTCTACTGAAATTAAACTAAAAATTCAGTTATTGAACCTATTTTTGTTGACTTTTATTTAATTTTGAGGTTATGTTTTCAACGATTTTATTATTTATTTATAACTACGTGTTGTTTTATTTTATTCATATTGTAGAATAGTAGTTACCAAGATTGTCTTATTAAATAAATGATTACTAGTTTCGACAGAGTACTGTCATCATCAGATCTTCACTAGATATTCGTTTTTTAAAACGAATATAGAAGTAAAATGAATTTCCATTAAACATGAATGATGTCAAAAACGAACACATGTATATTACACCCACAACTGTCGGATTTGGGGCAGTGAAAATCCACGACAGTCTTTAGAACACGTTAACGATAGGCCAGAAGTTAACGTCTTTTGGCCTTAAGCAAAAACAATGTTGAAGGCCCTTTATTGTTTCAAGAGAGAACCATCAACGTAATATATATGCTGAAAACGTTTTAACCCACTACTTCGCTGAGGTTAGGGATTTCCTCAATACAGTATATGGATAGGTCGAAGTGGGCCATCTTGTTCACCGGATCTAACACCTCTCAATTTTTATTTTCGGAGATTTTTCAAGGATAAAATACATAAACCACCCTTACCGGCTTCTCTCACTGAACTCAGAACAAGAATCTACACCGCAGTTGCAGATGTTACGCTTGACATGCTGCTGGGGGTTTGGGATGAAATCAACTTCAGATGGGATGTCTGCAAAATTACTAATGGAAGTCACAATGAATCTAACTAACAAAAGGGTAAAAACGTGATGTAGTTTGCTACAAAATGGCACCAAAACTATCTCTATAAGTAGTCTTGAATAAATTTATATGAATTTACAAAGTTGTAAAGTCCTTTTTGAATCATCCTGTATAATAACGCCTTGACCTTTCCTAATATTTTTGTTAGAATTCATAGGGGTGACACTTTTGAAAATGATCAATATCGTTAGAGCTAGATTTGTGACGGGGGAAGGATGTGCGTTTTGTCTTATATGAGAGGTTCCTCCAATTTTGAGTTATGAAGATTACATCTATGAACAATAACAACTAGGTAATCATTTTGAACAAAATCGGTCGAACAGTTTATGAGATATAACTTGCAAATAGACAGACAAATGAACATTATCGATTTAATTGCCTACACCACTAAATTATTTCCATATGAAGAGTGAGACAATAATAAAAGTCTATTCCCCTACATTTTGGGGGTAACGCTAATAGAAACCATAATTTCTTTAGTCTATTGTTACCATAACAGGCTACGTAGAATAGAAAAAGTTACGTGATAGCTCAAAAAATTGTGTAAAAATATAAGTTTTATGGACTCAAAGAGTGGTTTTGAGATGATGTTGACAAATTTTACAAACAAGTTGACAGGTTTTAATCAATTTTTTTATGTGGGCATATTTTTACATTCGAGGTTCACACAGTAAAACAAAAAATAAATTTTCTCATAAACGGTTTTAACAATTTTAATGTAAAATGTATCCCCTAATTAGCCGAATAAAATGTATTTTTAGCCGTACCTCTCCACATGTGTCTGTTCGTGAGTTTGTCTATAAAAACACAAAATCGGCCGTGGAGCTGCTGTGAAAGGTGTAATTTCTTAAAATCCGTTTCATTCAAATTTTGATAAAATGTGAAGATTAATTACCACACCCGTGTGCAAGTAAAAAATGTCACGCTTCAGAAATAACTAGCAAAAATAACAAAAATGAACTTTGACATCCATAGTTTTAAAACTCAATTCTAATCACATACTATTTACGCTGAACAAAATTTTAAACACAAGCGAAACAAGTTTAAGCCCAATTTTTCAAAGATGGTTTATTTTCACTTTTTGACTGACAACTACCACCGAACTAACATTTTTTTGTTGGCTTATATTTGGTTTGAGAGAATACCTGAGTGAGGAAGTTATCCACCATTTATTACTCTTAGAACATCAATGTTTTCTAAAGGAACAGTTTAAATATTCATAAGCATAATTTACAAGAAATTAAAGGGCACACGTGTCTGTCCTACATCGGTTAAACAACAGGTGTGATAAGCCTATTTGAGGCTTAACCTAAATAAAAGAAGCCACAGGCCTACAACTAAAAGGATTATTTTCAAGTTAGGCTATCACAACAAGGCATGCTTATTCAAATTACTTGGCAAGATAACAATATTAAAACAATCGATAAAGGTATTGCAATCAACAGAACTACTTTTTGCGTAGTAAACTTTAGCGTAGGCTTCATGTTTATGTTGTCTAGGCTCGGTAAGGCTTCCTTATCTTGGATTATTACTGCAGATAAATAAACATATTTAACTACAATGTTATTTGCGTTACGACGTTACTACGGCTCCTACAAAATATGTTTCTGTGTAGAATTACAAAGAGTTTATTTATTTCAATTTGTAATTGTTGAAACGTTTATTCAGCATAGTCAAACTAGATACAATGACGTAGAAAACGGTAATTATGCATTTAAAATACAAGCGGTTTTCCCCTTAATTCAAATTTGATAAAAATCTTTATTGACAAATCATTCATGTGTATGAATTTAACCACTTATTTTATACAGTCCGGCTTTGTATTTTTACCGATAACTCACAAGCGGCAAATACCTTTACGTTACCAATTTTGAGAAATTACAGTTTACAACAAACTAATTTTTGTTTGTTTGTTTGTTTTTTACTGTTAACTCACGAACAGACATTTTTAGAGACATGACGATCAAGGTTATGTTCGTGTCCTTAAAAACTACACTTGAGGAAAATTTGATCGAAATTATTAGAGTCAATTTTGAGAAATTACGCTTTTATAACAGACCAATTTTTGTTTGTTTGTTTTTTACTGTTAACTCACGAACAGACATTTTTAGAGACATGACGATCAAGGTTATGTTCGTGTCCTTAAAAACTACACTTGAGGAAAATTTGATCGAAATTATTAGAGTCAATTTTGAGAAATTACGCTTTTATAACAGACCAATTTTTGTTTGTCCTTAAAAACTACACTTGAGGAAAATTTGATCGAAATTATTAGAGTCAATTTTGAGAAATTACGCTTTTATAACAGACCAATTTTTGTTTGTTTGTTTGTTTTTTACTGTTAACTCACGAACAGACATTTTTAGAGACATGACGATCAAGGTTATGTTCGTGTCCTTAAAAACTACACTTGAGGAAAATTTGATCGAAATTATTAGAGTCAATTTTGAGAAATTACGCTTTTATAACAGACCAATTTTTGTTTGTTTGTTTTTTACTGTTAACTCACGAACAGACATTTTTAGAGACATGACGATCAAGGTTATGTTCGTGTCCTTAAAAACTACACTTGACGAAAATTTGATCGAAATTATTAGAGTCAATTTTGAGAAATTACGCTTTTATAACAGACCAATTTTTGTTTGTTTGTTTTTTACTGTTAACTCACGAACAGACATTTTTAGAGACATGACGATCAAGGTTATGTTCGTGTCCTGAGAAACTATATTTGAGGAAAATTTTACCAAAATTATTAGCGCCGATTTTGAGAAATCGTAATTTTTCTTACTATTCTAAAAATTTTAATTCACGAAAAATTGAAAAAGACCAAAATTTTATTAAAATATGTCCACGCGTTTAGGCTGTATAGCATCGCACAAATAACAGACATCATTCCAAAAACCGCTTTTTGGGTCTCTGGGACCTCAAAACTGATATAGCTACAAAAACTCAACATCGATTTTTTGACCTACCACATAATTTTCTCTATATTACGTATATGTGAGAAAGTAATAGGTTAGGCCTAGGGAGCACAAGATGGAGGAGATCTAGGAGGCGCTGGATTCAGGATGTGGAAGGAGACTTCAAGACTACGGGGATAACGAACTGGTGAGAACACGCAGAAAAGAGTGGAGGAAACCAAAGACCACAATGGGCTGTATAACTTCAGAAGTAAGTACAGTAATAGCCTAACCCCAAACAATATGAAAGAAAGCGTGTTGGACCTTTTTTATAGAGAATTTAATAATCTTTAATTTTTACTTAACCTAACTTTTGTCGTAGAAACAACAATAGTTTTCGAGATGTATGCAATTTTTTCTTGTCGCTTAAAAGTGAAAAAAAAAAACTCCAAAAAGGAGGAAAAAAGAACATAAAGTAAAACTCCTAGCACTCGAATAATCTAATGGCGTCAGGCTCAGAAAAGAACAAAAGTTGATCAAGAAAAACCTGACAGGAAAGATAAAACGGAGGAGTCTAACTACAGTAAGACTACATGAAAAAGGGTGTAGATTCAGTTAGGACCTCGGGATTGCTACGCCCTGAGGGAATAAAAATGATTTTTACACATTTGGTATTAAAATATTATTTTGCGAAAACATGTAGATTTTTTACGTTTAATGTTTAACCGAATAAATGATATGACAAAAAATCCAGCTGAAATAGAACATTTTCAAAAATGTCAAGTCCATACAACTGGGATATTTACAAAGTAACCTACTGTTTTAATATTTAATCTAAACTGGGAGACATTAACTTATACAAAGCCTATGTAGGTCCAAAAATATCAGATATAGGATATGAATAACCGACTTCCAAAATCAATGAACTCATTCTTGATAAATACACAAGCTTGTTTGTTCTACGAAATAGAATAAAACAGTTTCACAGAAAAGACCTTACATAAAGAAGTGTTGTTTGGAAAAATGCAACTGAGCTAAATGGAGACTAACTTGACTGTTTATAATGCACTGATTACAGAACAATGCATCATTATTTATCTGTGCGTGGACAACTGAGTGGCAAAAGCCATCCTCAGCTTAAGATATTATAAATATCAACAGAGTTGATAATAGAATATTGTTATAAAACAATGATGCTATTTGTATTGAAAGGACATGATTCACCGAGCGTGGCTGTATTGCATATCTTTCTTCCAAGGCCATTCTTGAGTAACTCCGGATGGCTTGTTTTTAATTTATCTGATAGTTTACAACTACATGTTAAAGTATTTCAAAGTAACTTGGTGAATAAATCGTTATGTATATGGTGGCTTGGTAGTTTACAACAGTATACATTTTAGGCTAGGGTTTGTGAACATGTTTTGCAGTATATACTTGTTAGTTTAAAACAATTCATATACCTACGGTAGGCCTACTTTTCATGATCTTGCTTTGTAGTAGGCATATTTAACTACTACAGCGTGTTAAATAAGATCCGGGTCGGCTTAATATGTTTTTTAACCATTACAGATAGAGCTACAAAGCTTTGCACAATGTTAATGTACACCAAAACCTATTTTAGTACGTATTCAGTGGACCGCTACCTTTCCAGGGGGACGGCCCGCAAGGGTTAAGTAGGAAATCTTAAATGGGAGCATAGGTCGAGTTGAACATCGAATTAAAGGCCTTTATGAGTAGAACACAAAGCTGCAAACCAGACCTCAAAAGGTTCACCCTAGCTAAAATAGCGTGAGTTTAAACTTCATATTAGCTACAACGTCAGGTATGTTGAAAACATCTTAATAATGTTTAATAGGTAGAGGTTATGAAATGAAAATTTGCAAATCAATATTTGGCTTTAAAAAACAATTTTTTAGAATGCATATTAGCTCGAATGGGGGACGGCCCTCAAAGAGTCAAAAGGAAATTTTTAATGAAAGCATAGGTTGAAATGTACATAAAATGCCGCAAATCTGAACTCCGGACAACCGAACCGGAAATGGTTAGCCGTTCAAAGATTGCTTAAATTTGCAATTATTAGGTAAATATAATGAATTCCATGGCAGTTTGATAATTAATTCTACAGGCAAAAAACTACAGCAATTGATTATTGTTGCATCTAAAGCATGTACGTTTCCTGTTTGCGGGAATACCCACTATCAGTCACAAACAACTTTCTCTTTTAAACCTATCTAATATGGTTCATCCACTTTCCTTGTTTGATTTAATATGAACTTTAAACCTAGGCTATTTTAAGTAGGGTGAACCATTTTGGGTCGGGTTTGCGGCATTATGTTCTACTCATAAAGGCCTTTAATTCGAAGTACAACTCGACCTATGCTCTCATTTAAGAATTTTTACTTACTCCCTGTGGGCCGTCCCCCTGGAAAGGTTTTAGTGTCCATTAACAATGTACAAAGCTTTGTAGCTCTATCTGTAATGGTTAAAAATATATAAAGCTGTCCCAGGACTTATTTAACACGCTGTATACCTGGTAGTTTACAATACATATCTAGGGTAATTTTCATAAGTATGATTGTGATAAACACGAGATTTGTGGGAATGCGAGACAGCCCTGAGAACACCTCTACTCCAGAATGGTACTGTACACGGGAATTTAAAACATGTCTCTCTCCCGGAAATATCACCAGGTAACATTATTCATCCTTTCTAACTTAAATTTAGTAGAAAATAATACATAATTCACAAAAATATCACAAACAATAAATACTTCAAAGTCGTATACATTGGAAAAATGTACGCTGCCAGCTTATAGCAGTGCCGGGAGTCTTATGTTTTTGGAAAGGTTGCGATTTTTACCAGTTAAAGTAAAACTCCACAAAAACAATGAGAAGATAAATTCGAGTTACTCACAGCTGTACTGTAACTGGCAGATTACGATATACATATCTAGGCTACTATGTGATATATCCGGTAGATTATAATACTGAGTTAGTAACACGTCATGAATGATTAAACATTGATTGGAAAACATTGATTTTGCAGACGTTCACTGCCTTTTGTTCCACAAGTATGAAGACAAGAAGGGAAAACTAAGACTAATTAAAAATGGAAAATAATAAAAATTCATAAAATATGATTTTTTTTTAATGTTCAAAAATATCAGAACTGTTTAATATGGACTAAAAATGAACGAAAACGAATCTGAATAATTAAAAATAACAGACAGGAAAGACTGCAAGTAAATGTAAAAGAAGTAGAAGAAGATTTAAACCAAGATATAGGACTGACCTGAGTGGTCTTCGCACGACTAATGCACATATGAAAATCCAGCCAGCTCACAAATAGAATTAAATTAACAATTTTTGAGACCAACGTGAAATTAATTCTTTTGGGAAAGCTACAAAAAAATGTTAATGGCAAACTGCAAGGATTTACAAACATATGCCTGAGAGCAACACTGTACATTTACTGGCAAAATAAAGTGAAGAATAAAGATTTTAGGAGACAAACCAATCAAAGAAAGAAATTATATCTTATGGGGAACACATGCTATCAGTTTCAGTTGGCAAGGACGGGCTGGAGACGCAAAATATCTTCAAGCAAAAGCAAAGGCCTCGTGTCACATGGAAGGCTTTTATGTATGCACTACTTTCCGCAAAGAATTAGGACGTAAGGCAGTAAGTCAAGTCTACCTTAACAATTATACTTTTATTTATCTTTGTAATAATTTTAATTTAATTTAGTATAGTTTCAGTAGGCTACGTTATATTAAGCTGATAAATATACGTTAGAAGTTTATTACAAAATAAGTTCCTCTTCAATTTCGGTACCACAATACCAAAACATGCGTCCAAGTACATTCTTCCGTAATTTAAGTATCAATTATCATTTTTTTTTAAACACGGAGCAAAACCGTAAGAGCCGATTTCCCCCCCCCCCCCACCTTATTGCAGCGACTCGAAAATATTTATAGAAAGGAAAAATCTTGATTAAAATTAAAAACAGTTTTTTAAACTTAAAGGAACTCAAAAGGAACATTACCGTAAAAAACGGGTCACCGATTTTTTTGACTCATTGCATATCTTTCCTTATACTACACACATGTCAGAAAGTTAACATGCTGTTTGTTATTTCCTTCTTGTTTCATTTACTTTATACCCATTAGACTAATGAAGACAGTAGCGTAACTATAAAACGTAACCCCATCAACCTGTCACGAACCTGTGGGAACATAAAAGTCGAACTGCAAGGTTGCATGTGTGTCTTAACCAACTAAGCCAAGCCGCGCCCTAACTACAATATTTAATTTAACTTTTAGATGCATTTTGGGCAATGCTAAACACTTAATGTTTAACACTTCAATCCACCTTCTTCTTTTGATGAATTCGCTAATTGTTAATATTACCCTATAATGAAATAGCAGAATTGCCAGGATGGAAAATTTCTGAAGGAAATTCTCTAAAACAAGCTAGCGACCATGGTTTTAAAACACGAAGAAATAGAAGCGTGGCCTTGACAGAAGTTGTAGAACGTAGTCTGGAGGAGGTCAGAGTATTCTAGACCCCCGAGACAAATTTATTCATAGATTAACCGGTTCCAAGATAATTAAGCTGAAGCCAGTTAGAGTATCGACTACAACTTACAGTGTTCGTTTGAATATGAACATCTAACCACCAGCTTAATCGAACAGGGTTAGAAAGAATTTATTTCATCAGCGTACTAAGCAATGGAGTCACAACCTAACAATCATTGTCTATTATAGATTTTAAATTAAAATAGGTTTTTATGTAAAAATGTAACTACCAACGATGAGAGTCACAACTATATCCTAACTTGGCTTTGTTAGGTAAGTAAAAAGTTCGAATGAAAAATCAGATTCTTCAAAGCAGAATCTGGAAGCTGGTTTTACACCTTGGTACCTCATCCTAAAAGACTTGTTGTGTGCTTCCTTAAATCTGGTCTATCCAGTTCAGTTTCATGTCCTCCGTGAGTTTTAGAACTTATTTCGTTAGATTATCTTCTTTTACTAAATTTCCAGAAGGACCAAGTTTAGGAGTTCCCTTCACATTTCAAATATGTTCTGCTGTTTCGAGCTACCATAGATTTCATTAAGTGTATTTAAATGTTTCGTGAATATTGAATATCCAGTTTTGTACTCCTTCCTTTGGTTGTAACAAACTATGATGTTACATACGAAGAGAGTTTTGGTTGGTTTACTACTATGACATGAACTTTTCTTTTGAGGCCTCTTTCCAACAGTTAAGAGTTTTAAATTTAACCCATCTTCTTAATGCAGTTCTTGCTACAGTTTTACTCTTCCACATGGAGGTTCTGGACCAATGGGTGGTTCTGGAACCTCCATTCTTTCCCAGTTCATCAGCTTCCATACTAAAGGATTACTTAATGATTCTGAAATTTAAGATAGTCTGATTTGCCCGTTCAGATAGCCTGCCCTACCTCGCACTGTGAAGGATTTTGAAAGATAATTCCTTCAGTTCTCTATTTTTAGGATACACTCAGATTTCAACATCCGAGCGAGCCAAGTGATGTATCAGTCTGGTGTTTCTGTCGACTTTCATACCAAACCTCAGCATCTTCAACATGATGAATTGTATGCTGCAACAAAAGACACCCTTCTAGCTCAATAACCGATTTCGAAAATTTGGTTTGTTCATCTTGTGCATTCTGTTACTTCTGTAATGGCGATTTAAGAAATTCCCCACAAAAAAGAAGGTCTTGTAATTGAAGCAGTGAACTTACATTTAGAAAAATCTATTATCTTGCCTTCTGATTCGATATTCGTGGCATTCTAGCTTCGTAAAAAAACAAAATCTTTTGACCGCCATTTTATTTTGGCTGGATAGAATTTAATTTTTTGTTATTTTTATTTCTCACTGAGACATTTAAAATGAAGTATCACAAGCCTATACATACCATTTGAATTTTTTTAGCAACCCCCCATCCTCTACAATTAAAATAACCTAAACCTTTGCCCCTTTGATCTAAACAGAGTTTCGCTAATAGAATTCAAATATCTCAAACATATAGTAGAGAGTAGAAGAGATATGTTGTTTCTTTTCAGCCATCTTGTATAAATGATAGAAACTAAGACAATTATCTAAAATACGTGATTTTTGATTTTTCAACTTCAGTTTTCAAGATTAAAACGAACAAAAATCGCGCTCGCAAGGGAGACATTTCAGTGCTACTTTTAATAAGCCTACACCTTAATTTTAATCACACCAAAACTAGTAAAAAAAAGTCAAAATGTGGAAAATTGTATGATCTTTAAAGGTTGTTAATAACATTTTTTCATAAAATACAAGCTTTATAATACACTCACGAAAATCCTAATTTGTAAACCTTTCAGGGTTCCCCTTAAAAAGTGACTTCGGAAAACTTGTGACTCGTCAATTTTCTGAAAAAGAAGTTTTTATTTACACTCAGTTTTTTTCAAGTTAAAGCCTATTTTACTGTACAAAAAGTTTTGTACACTTTTGAAATACGTTACAAATATTTCTTGGAATATTTAAGTCCAACAGATATACGGGTAAACATTCTGATCACTTCTAAATCTAGTAAACCGTCTGGGATGCTTAACAATAATAAAATTTCCCCTTTCATTCAACTACAATAAATACGAAACCACAGACAGGTGGTATTTACTTTTTGATTATCTCGGAATAAATCACTTTTGAATTCCTCTTTTGATGAGTTAATCATAACGGATGATTTATAACCAAAACTAAGACTGGAATAAAATAATAATTTTAGTGTTCTGTCCGGAACATTCATTTTAATTTTTTTCCTTGTTTGGGAGATTAAGACAAATGTATACGTCATACAGTCTCATTCCGTAGTGCAAGAATGTCTGTAACATGTGTTATACAGATATATACAGAATGTTTCCAAAAGTTATGGAGCTTATTCCTCACATTAAAACAAAAAAGTTTATATAAATATATTTCCTAAAATACTTAGTTTTCTATCATATTAACAACAACAAAATATATTTTGATCAGTAAATGATATAGAATTGATATTTTCCATGCTACTTAGTGTTATAAGACCTACTTTCAGAAACATAATCAACCGATTTTCTGTACTCAATTCAAAATGGCGGCTATTTAAACGGTTTAACATCAAATATCTCAAAAACCGTTAATTTTGCAAAATATTTACAAGAGACAATAGATAGTAATTACAGATTATTATTGGGCGTGTCGATAACTCAATTAGTCTCCTTTAAGCTTCAGGAAGATTTAAAGATAAAAATTTTCAGAATTCAAAAGTAATTTTAGTTACAATTAGAAAAAATTAATGTTTTTAGTTTTTGTCGATAACTCGGTTATCCTTTAAGCTACAGAAATAATAATAATAATAATTTTAAAAATATATTTATCGTTAAGAAATGACAATTTAGAAATGAGTACGAGAAAATTATTTTTCTCAAATCTTTATAACACTAAGTAGCATTTACAGTTAAAAAGATTTTTTTGTCAAAAACACAAAATGGCGGCTGGATAGAAAACTAAGCATTTTAGGAAATATGTTTATATACACTTTTTCATTAGTTATGATGTGTGAAATAAGCTCATAAAGTTTTGGAACGATTTTTGGAAACACCCTGTACATTTATCTCGTGATCGAATGAACGGGTTTTAATGAAACCAGTGACAAAATATCTTTTTAATCTCTGGAATAAATCACGTGACTAGCTGATTGTTATTAGTTAAAATTAATAAACAATTTTTGACAATTGTTCAAATTCTACAATTATAAATACAATTTTACAAATAATTGATGAAAATCTTTGCTATTTGAAAATAATGTTGCATATATTGACGACAAACAACATCAACTTTTTAGTTAAATTTATTGAACCTAACCTAAAAATCGTGATTAACGCATAACCTGCGAGGCTTCATATGCCATTTTGATACAAATTTAACTGAGCTCAAATTTTATCTTTTTTTATGTACTTTAGAAGATAAAACTAACAAATTCCTGAATAGCAAAATTGTTTATCAATTCATTATGTAAATAACAATAATTTGTTTAAATGTTTATTTCCACAGTTATTTATTTTAAATTTTAAAATAATAACAACCATATCAACAGATGAATCAATCAGGCATATTGTAGCCAACATTTTGGTACCAGATTCATTAAAATCCGCCCTAATATCCCAATACATTTTAAAAACATATAAATCCCTTAATGTGTAACTTTAAATGTTATAAACAGTATGACTCGAACATTAATGTAATATGGAATGAAACTGTATTCTTGTCTAACCAACCCTCGTAGAAGAAACAAAAAATGTCCGGGTTGGAGCACTTATCGGATTTTTTAAATATAATTCACAATAATGGATATTTTATTATTATACATTTTTCGGACATTTGCCATCATTTGTGTGTTAGAAATCAAAACACGACGTTTCGGGAATAAGAATCAATTCCTGTTATCAAGTGACTAAAAACTAAAGAAACATGAAACTAGAAACTAAGCCTATGTAAGAAGTAAAATTAAATAAGAATACCACCAACCTTAATATCTAAGCATGCATCTCGGAGCTAAATCTGAGAAGTCAAAACACACAAGTTTCTAGTTTCATGTTTCTTTAGATTTTAGTCACTTGATAACGGGAATTGATTCTTATTCCCGAAACATCGTGTTTTGATTTCTAACACACAAATGATGGCAAATGTCCGAAAAATGCATAATAATAAAATTGAACTTCCATCATTAAAAAATAACTTCAAACAGAGAATAATGGATAGATAGAAATTCCAATTTTTCCCAATAATTAATTCCTGTAATTTAAGAAAGGATCTTTCTTTCTTTGGATGAAAATGTTTAATATATTTAATTATGTTTGGATGATATCAATATATTAATTTAAAAATAAACTTAGAGAAGTATTGTTTTTATTCGAGCGAGTTGAAGTACTTAACCTCTTTAATGTAAACGACAATAAAAGATAGATTGATGGGAAAACAAACATTCAATTAAAAGGAAGTTTATAAACTTTAAAAGATTGCTGTTTTTAGTATGACTGTACTGAAATTTGTCATGAATGCAAGGAGTGTACCAAGGTAGGAGCGGATAGGAATGGAGCTGTGCCGGTACATACTGTTCAAGGTGATCTGGCGATGAGAAGAAGAAGAAGAAGAAAAAGAAGCCAACAACAAACAAACCAATGCAATAAATTATCGCGTATTGCATCAAAGATCCCTTCCCCTTCTGTCAAGACATAGCACTTCATCCCTTTACTTTTAACATTTGTATTTCTTGAAGTAACATTAATATAAGAAACAGTGAATATCGTTGAAAACTTTGTTGTCTGCAAAGCAATTTGTTGAATGAAATGCTGCTCTTCACTGAAAATGCAAATTTCACTTGGCATCCTGCCTATTAGTCAAATAACAGAAAACAATGCGCATGCGTGTATAACTAACCACGTAAACACATTCTTTCAAATTGACTTTGTTTCTTTTGCATTTACATAATAGAAGGTGATCTTCGAAGACGTACTTTTTAGGAAAACTTGGCAGAGGGTTCAAATCGAAACATAATAAACGCTTTGAACGATCATCATGATTTTTCGAACATAATTAGAACTAGACGATGATGAAAGCGGATTTGTTAGGACGAAAGTTCTAATATAATAAAACTTTTCAATTCGCTAAAATAGAAACTTACAAATGTTTGATAACAGCTGATTAATTAAAATAACCATAAAATCAATTTGAGGTTAGGTGTGATAGTTACGAAAGATAATCATAACATAAAGTCTACTAGACAAAATGTTTTGACGAACTTCGGGAGATGATGGGGGCACATCAAAAGAAACAAAAAGTTTATATAAACAAATGTTCTAAAACGCAAAACATTTGATTAACATCCTACATTATTTCTGTTGCCTCACTTGTTTTTGTTTTAGATATGTTTAATGTTTTCCCACTTTTAGATAATTTTGTCACACAAACTCTTTCATATAAACATAATCATTATAAGAAGAAATATGAGGTTTTTGAATTTGCTTTGCTTCGATTTGTCATTTGTGTGTAAAATAGATAAATTAAAAATATAGTGTCAGTAATTGAATGAAGGTACTTTCGTTGTTTATGCTAAATTGTTTTGAACGAAAATCTTACATTTCTCTTAGCCTGACCAGATTTAAATCTTAAAATACTATTGGAATAATCCTTTAAGAATTTGTTTATTGAAAAAGATCAGCAATACCCACCCCCATGAAATTTGAATATTGAAGTGAATTAAAAAATGTAAAAACCTAACGCCTAGCGTGTTACATTATTTTTAAAAGAATAACGGGTAGAAAAAACAGCCCGTTCAAAGAGAAGGATGCCAGGTTCTAAAAAGAAATTTTGAAACTCGTATATAACAGCCGAAATATATTAGGATTTTAGTCTAATTGAGCTGATGAGCTAACTATTTGTGAAATTAGTTTATTATTAAAAAATTAAAGTTATCAAATTTTAAAATGACATTACGAAACTTTTTTCGAAGGAATGTGAAGATTCTATACTAAGTTAAGAGCTTGTAGATACCAAGGATGTAGTCGTCAATTTATCATTATATAACATCATCTTATCAGCTACACGTCGTGTTGTTTGATATTGTGCGAGTCTTTAGTTTGATGTCATTGTGACAAGAGTTTGTTATCTGTGCTTTATTACTTGGCTTAGAACTTTGCAAACCCACCTGCATTCCATTGTTGAGTATATTGGAAAGAAAGCTAAACCTTTGACGCAATAACTGAAGAATGTTCTTCCATATCAGTCAGACTTGTTCTGATTAAAGTCACCGACAGACCTCTGTGGAATGTTGTCATTAGATCAAAGGTGACGAAACCGAAAATGTAACATTTTGAAATGTTATTAAAGGGCATCTTGTTTGAATTATCTAGTTAAAAGGGTCAATTTTATTTTGTTTGTATTAGACAATATAGCTATTGTAATATTTCTCAGGACCCCGAGCTATGAAATGTGCACAGACCCTACTAAACATAAATGCAAATTTCATTAAAATCTCACCATTATTCCATAACCCCCCCCCCCCCATCAGATTTCCCGTCTTAGAGATAAACCAAGAATGCCCCAATGGGAAGACAGATAGACACAAGATATAATTGTGAAAAGTTCTAAATTTGATCCTGAATGTTGAAAATACAATAACGAAAATTTAAAACAATCACAAAACTACTAATAGAACTAAACAATAAATTGGCTACATAACTTAACAAATTAAATTAAAAGATATTATTAATTTTGGTTTTGCTTGTATTATTTAAATTTTAATTTTAAAACACTTAATACTGTTTGCCCTGTTGGGAAGCCTCAATACCATTATGAGATATATTTGGATTTTCCACAAGGTACGCATAGGTTCCACTCCGGACTTGTCTTTAGGTCCAAACAACCGGTTTCTCGACACAAGCTACCAATTTCAAACAACTTTTTGTTTTTATTTTGTGCGTGCTAATTGCTGTAGACATGGAACTCCCGATGGTAGATGTCATACAAAATGTCCTCCATGTCTGTCTACAGTCCTCTTTCAGTTCGTACGTTGGCTAAACCGATCCCACTTGGCATGTTCATTTCGAACTTTTGTACTTGGTACAGTGCTACAGCTTCAAAAACGAAGAATTTTAATATAATTATTACGATAAATGACGCAGTCAACGGAGGGGAGAGGGTAGGTTAAGGAAACAAACAAATGTATAGTTTGATTTTCGAAAAAATGTCCCTGGCGGAGCGGCCGCGCGATAATCCTATTCCCGTAAAAAAAATATATATATATATATATATATATATATATTTATTTGGATTTTACAGAAGGTGAGTCCATTAATCAAAGATTCGATTTAAGTTAATTGCTAATTTATCGCTGCTTGTATACAATCTAAACCCATCCCACTTGAAATGTTCATTTCGAACTTTGGTACTTGGTACAGTGCAACAGCTTCAAAAACGAAGAATTTTAATATAATCATTACGATAAATGACGCAGTCAACAGAGGGGAGAGGTTAGGTTAAGGAAACAAACAAATGTAGAGTTTGATTTTCGAAAAAATGTCCCTGGCGGAGCGGCCGCGTGGTAATCCTATTCCCGTAAATATATATATATATATATATATATATATATATATATATATATATATATTTGGATTTTACAGAAGGTGAGTCCATTAATCAAAGATCCGATTTAAGTTAATTGGTAATTTATCGCTGCTTTCATACAATCTTTTTACCGAGAATTAGATCGCCGCGCCGACAGACATTTTTTCTAAAATCAGACTAACTATTTATCAAAAGCTTTCTCAAAAGTGTCCATAAAGTGCCCTACAGCCAAAACGCGTAGACAGATTTTATTCAAATTTCTTATATGGTTATATTTTACTCGTATCGCGGGACATTTTTTTCATTTGTTTGATAACTCAAAATCCTTACCATAAACTGTCATAAAGGGGGGGGGGAAAACACAAATTAAAATTTTCTCAAAATCGGCTCTAATGATTTCGATCAAATTTTATTCAAGGACACAACGAAGCTAATTGGATGTTATCTCTTCAAAAATACGGGACGCTGATTTATAAAATACATAATCTTTCCAAATCGGCTCAGCAAACTTAGTTCACCTTATGCAAAATCGCAAATGATAAAATATTACGATTCTAGAATAATTGACGAAAAGCAAAAATGAACTTAGACAGCCGATCCCTGATATTAAAAGTCGATTTTAATCCATCTACTGAAGACATGTTTAGAGTACAAAAGAAGCAAGTTTATCCACTCATTTTAATATATAAATATCATTTCATGAGCGACGTTTATGATTGACAATTACCGAAATGATGTTTGTGGTGACAATTAGTTTTGATTCGTTTTTATTTGGTTTTAGAGATGAGTGAGTGAGAAAGTTTGTGCAATGTTTTTACACATTTAATTTCTCATACCCCTTTGTGCTTACTTTAATACAGATGAAAATTGCTACTAAATTACCTAATATTGAAAATTACCCCACTAAAATAGACTATTGCCTCATTTAAGTCTGCAGACACTTTAGTATGTCATAAATTTACAAGTAAAATAAATATTAATACAGTATCAATATAAATAGATACATAGACAAACAAGCTCAATAAATTACACAGCAATACACCTGTTTATATAAATATTCTTACAGCTTCAACCACAATTTAACCAAATAAAATGCGTTGAAGACAACTTTCCAGACCTCTCTTAAACTCCACAATAGATTCCCTCTTTTCAAATATGCAAACAGTTTGTAGGAAAACTTCAAACAAATATAATACTGTGTTCAAATAATTTTAGTCTTGGAGTATTTCGTATTTTCATGTTGGTACTAACTGACACCGATCTAGTTGGATTTACAAAATAATAAAACAAATTCCGGCACGATTGTCTAAATTAAAAAAAAAATTCGGAAAATTTTGAGTTTAAGAAATTATCCGATATAGATTGGGGGGGGGGCTGCCAATATATAAACAACAGAATTGAGGGGATATCAAACCGAGTAGGGTTGAATTAAGTCAGACTCGGTTCACAATTAATAAGGCCCAGGACATTTCCCACCATACATCGAGTGAAAACAAAAACAAGAAGAGACTACGGTATAAAAAAGCTCCCTAATCCGGGGCAGGGATCTACTCATCGTCCCAGTCATTCTTCGTTAAAAATTGCAACAATTTCAAAGTCCTCTAAATACCAATCTTATTAAATCACTGCTTAAAGAAAGTGGAAAAGTACAAAGTGATAAAACGAGCAAAATGACCAGGTGGTTGATAATTGCTAATGTTGTTACGCAACGCTTGGACTGGCAGGAAACAGTCCTTCTCATCGGCAAACCAAAGCACGCACACAGCGCTACTTGGCTCAAATATTTAACGTGTATTCAATAATATTAATATAATAGTACCTGAGAGTGCCATAGGTGCTTTTACGTCATAAATAAAAGTGTAAGAATAACCTCATTTTGGAAAAGGAATATAGCCTAATTACAAACATTTCTGAAATTAATTATTTAACCTATAATTCTTATAGACTTAGTGTGTTTAAACGTTTGGTAAATTATTTAAATAATGACACCCCAAAATCTCAAGCCCGGTGTATGTCGAAACTGAAAACATCAGACGTTGAATAAATAAAATATTTTGTATGACTAATATTAACACACTATAATCTAATTATAAAACAAATTAAAATACAATACAGGAATAAACGTTTGATGTTTTCAGGCGGAATTAGAGTAACCCACTAAATTAAAAATCTTCTAAACTGCTGTAAAAAATATTCGCGCTCACAGGCACAGCTATATTGCATGGAATATAATTAGTAATTTTAAATGATTGAAACAAAATTTAAAAACAATTTGATTAGTTGTGAATATGTTTTTGGATAATAGCAACAGGTGTACGGCATACGTCACAATGAGTCATGGCTGTGTCTTATTTACAAGTGAAAACATATGTTGACAAATACCTGTATTGCGTTCTCATCTACAGTCTACAGTCAAGGCACACGATCAAATCTAATCGTCAAATTGACTGTACGGTCGATTTACTTACGTCATTTTTGACTAAACGAAGCTAGCGTTGTGTGTTTGTTGGGCAGTTACTGCCTAACGGGCGTACCAATTGTTGGGAATTTAATAATAACATTCTTTACACCTAGGCCGATCTATGTACTATGTATGTATACAATTCAATTTAATTTTCCATACTAGTAAACCGGCTCCCATGCCCAAAATAATAACAAAATACAATTATTATTATTTTAAAATACAGTATAATGTTAATTAAATATTTAAATAAATCGTCTATGATCTTGACAGTATCAATTTCATTTCATTTTGAAGAAAATCTTTGTAGTCTTGTTTTGCTCAACAACTGCCTTCTTTATTATTTGATTTTTCAGTATCAGATTGATTACACGCCATGCTACCTCTAGGTTTGGCTTCATTCCTTCATTGAATCAAGTATATTATCATATTTTAGGCCACACATTTACTTCAAATACTACCAAATTATTCATATTAGTCCAGGCTAGGCCTAACCTAAAATTGTCTTGAATTATTGAAGAAGGTGAATCTAATACGCTGTTTTACGTTACATTTTAGGGCGAAACATTGAAATACTGTTCAAAATTTATTCATATTACTTTAGGGCTAGGCCTAACCTAAAATTGTCTTGAATAATTGAAGCTAATTGAACCTAAAAGCTGTTTCATGTGTTATATTTCAGTGCAAAACTTTATTTTAAATATTGATCCAAATTAATTATTATTAATTATCAGTCCAGAGTAGGCATAACCTAAAATTATCAGAATAATTTAATTATTGATACTGATGAACCCAATCAGCTGTTTTATCTGTTACTTTTGTAAATGATTGCTATGGTAATAAATATAAAAATAGCTAAATATGTAAATCCTAGCTCAATATTATCGATGGTATTACTTAATTTTGTTATAATATCTAAGAAGTTGCAATATACAAAATAGCCAATTATCTTTGCTTCCTTTCTGAAATGGAAAGTCGCAACTCTGTAATAATAGTATAGATTAAACAATAACATTATGATGTTTATCAGCTGAAATATACTCAACTGTGATAGACGAAATGAATTTTATTTTGGAATTTTAAAGCAGGAAAAAATTGTACTAAGGGCGTTTTGTGACTTAAAAAATTGTAAAAAATACCCCTTAAAGACCCCAAAAAATTAGTTTAAAAACGCAATCCGAAAAAATTTCTGAAAAATCGATAGAAAACAAATACAATCCAAATGGAAACTTTTTTAAATAGCCATATTTGATTCTTTAGGCCTAAAATAAAAAAGATTTGGAGATAAAAACTATCGGAATTGAAAAATGTTTTGTTTTTAGTCTATTATTGGTGCTGTAGACAATTACCAATAAATTAAATCTTTATGTTTTTGTCGATTACTCGGTTATCTTTTGAGCTACAGAAAAAATAAAAAAGGCATTTATTTCGTTAAAAGAAGAAAACATCCTTTTCGAGATATTACACAGCGCCTTTTTAATTACACATGTCAAATCTCCACTTGAGGAACGATTGTCAGCCGGTGCACAGAAGAAGAGATTTGAAAGGAAGCGGAGTATTTTGTAAACAAAAATGTATGATTAGATTAGCGGTTGCAAGAAACACCACAAATAGTTTAGGTTAGGTCTATATAATACTAAAATCGGAAAACATATCAATAATGTAAGATTAGATTATAGGTTGCAAGACTGATCATAGAGAGGTTAGGTTAGGTTATTAAATATAATATACTAAAAGCAAATTACTCTTCAAATTTTTGGTCGGTTGATCCTCGCTCCTACACTCCTAAAATAAATTTGTCTAAAATTTTAAACAAATTCAGATTATTAGAGAGACTAATGCAGATTTTGTTAATAATTTTGAGTACGGTATATGGTTTTAAATTCTTTGTTTATCAATAATAACTTTTTTTTTATCCTACAACAAAACATGTTTGGAAGTCACTGGATATATAGACACACATTAAGATGCACAAATTAAGCTATAGTGCGACATTGTATTCCTCTCGGCTGAAAAATTATCCTAAAAAACAGTTTGTTCGAAATTTGAATTTCAGTTGTCATTCTGAAATTACTGGGAGATTTTCTGGTTAACATCAATGGTAAAATCGAGTCAAGGTAAGATTTGAACAGAATTGGACTAAAATGTTTAACAGAAATATATAAATAAATATATTTATTTCTTGATTAGTCAGAAACAGAAGACATAATTATATAAACAAAACAAAAATTCGTGTCACTGAACTCGGTGATGGAAAACAATATTTAATCGTATATCACGTGAACATGTTATCATTTTTTAAACTGACACAAATGGCGAATTTAAGATGGCGGCCAAAAATTGTAAACATAAAAAAGAGAGTACAAAGGATAGGTCATAGTATAAATTAGGTCCTAAATCGGTATGACGAAAATTCTAAAAATAGTAGGGTATATGGGAGGAGGGGGGTAATTTTTCACCATACAATGTAGCCCCTACAGTGTTACACAAATAAATAGTGCGTCGGTGTCATCATTCCCTTGAAAGAAATCGCTAGAATTTTATTGAAGAAATCTACAAGACCTGATCATTCAGACTGACAAACCCATTGAAAAATATATTAGGCCTAACCCAACTAAAACTACAGTGTACACTTATAATGTGCGATTGTCGGGGCTAGGTTAGGTTCAATGCCGGTTATTTTTGTTTTGTTGTCTAACCTTTGCAGTGAGGAATGTGGGTGTGCCATGTCCTTCAACTCCGCAAGGACAAATTGGAAGCCTTTAAACTCCAGACAATCTTATCACTGATGCGATGCTATGTAGGCCTCCAGTTTTATTACACGCCATGATTTTATTGTTTCAAATTACAAAACATTTAAAAACTAAAACTCTGCATAAACTTTCTCACACACCCATACACCGAATCAACACACAGTGTAACGGGGACGCTGATTTGGATGATCAAAACTAAAAATTTGTCAATTTTGTGCTTGTCTTGAAACAAAAAGAAAAGGTTGTCAAGCAAAAAGAACTAATAAATGTTAGTTCAGGAGTTATCTGAATAAAAGGTGAAATGAATCTTGGACGCCGTCAGAAATATCTCGAAATAGACTAACGTGATTTCAATGAAACCAATTTAACGGTCAGAAAGTAAATGAAAAATTTCAGTTAATTTCAATTGAAACCAGTATAGGAAGTAAAGAAAAACAAAATACCCTGCGATTTTGACTGATTTTCACGGATTATTCCCTCAGGAAACCAAAAGCGATTTTCTACACGAGTCCACAAAAATTAAGAAAGGAACTTAAAATTTGGTATTGGTGACTACAAATTAAAATTCAGAAAAAAACAAAATATAAATTTTGAAATGGCGGCCATTTTAAACCGTTTTTGTTCATATCTCGATTGTTATTCAACTTGTAACACACTAAATTAGATAAATATCAGATTTAAATTCTGCATACAATGGTACCAACCCGACAATTCTAAAATGACAAACAAGGAAGTTATTGATAAAAATGTAATTTCTAACCCTGACATCTTAAGACAATATGATATTTGTATAGTTACCGAGACGAACATAACCTTCTTCACGTAAGTATCTTCAAGGTAGGAATGTGTCTGGGGTGGAGAGGAAAAGAGGAGCCCCCACACTTTGTTTGTTGCGTTTACTTTCAGCGGTACAACCTCAATAAAAAAATATAACCCTCCAAAGGCTTCTGTGTAAACGCGTACCCTACGTTCGTTTCTTTTATCGGTGTAAATAAAAATAAAACGTTTACAAAAGTCTGTCACGAAGATGTAACTTTAGGAATTAAATGCAGCTAAGCAGTAATTCGTGTACCTAGTTTTCTTGGAATGGGTTGTATCGTCAAGTCAGGTAGGAGGGAGGACACGCCCCTTACACCAGACACAATCCTAGTGTGCGGGTACTGTACGCTTCAAGGCCCATATATCCTAGGAGCAAAATGAGTGGATACTTTTGAATATAGGGCTTTGGTCGACGTCAATAATCTAGTGTGATATATACAGTTACGAAGTTTAAAGCACCCTACTGGACAAGACCCCTCTTTTATCTACCAGTACAACTTCCTGCAAGGCCCAAGAAACGATCTTTTGGGGATAACATTTAAAGGATCTGCTTGTATTTCATTGTATGATAGGGCTGGGCAAGTACCATGATGGTTAGTTTAGTCCATTAGTTTAAAATACACTTCACTGAAATTTGATTAAAATCGATATATTCTAACTTTGGTACTTTCTTATTTTCAATTCATAACTTCCAAAGTAGATAAGGGAGACGTTTAATATCTTTTGTTTCTTGCCTTGGAAACATTATATTAAAATTTGATCAAAATCGTTATAGAAGATTTTGAGTTTTTCTTTTGGCATCTATTCAAAAATTATGATTTATAAAATTGAAAATATTTCGAGATGTAAAAAAAATTGCTCTTACACTAAATTCAATTAAAATCGGATCACACGTTTGTATAGTGAGCCTTCTGGACGTCAATAAAAACTTTAAATAGAAAACTGATAAAATAGTGGACTGAAATATTAAAAAACATATTTTTTTAGCCTTCACATAACTTCCTATCTACTTACATTTAGTTTCACTTTATGTAACTTCATGTGGTTAAGTGAATAAAACGACAACTTTTGAAACGAAAGACTTGAAAACATAAAAATTGTTCCTTTTCGGGATTTTCAATTGTGTGCTTAAGAGGAATTTTAAATAAAGCAAAACCAGATAAATCCTAAATACCCGGAAAAGGCTGAGTATTGACAAATTCCAAAGAAGAGGCATTTCAGGTCATTTCTTTGTTTAGGTTAGTTTCACTTTGTATGATTTAAGTCTAGACATCCTGGTCTGACGCCATACCATGTATTCTTGTAAGGATTTTCACAATTCAATAATTGTGCTAATTTTGTGGTAAAAAACTTCAAAATTTGCATTCATGATGTCCATACGTCTTTTCAATTATAAAAAAAAAAGTAAAAAAAGAATAAGAGCTCTAATAACTGAAATTTTAGTTGAATTCTAGTCAAATTTATCAAGTAAAGCTAGGTGCTAGAATGGTTTTAAGTTTCTAAATTAATCTCTCGATTGTGCCATAAAGAGGAAATCGAACCAGTCGCTTCTTTATTCAGTAACGGGAATACTATTGACTAAGCGGTGAAGACAACGTACATCGTCGCCTTACAAATAAAGGAAGAGAACATAAAAAAGACACCCTAGTTCTGGAATATTCTAATAACATCAGATTAAGAAGAAAAAACAGAGTTAGTCAAGAGAGACCTGCTAGGAAGAGAGGGATCCAACCTAAGCATACACGAAAAAAAGATCCAGATAGAATCCCAGATTGCTACGCCAATAGTCACTATAAGTGCTTAGGGTGTCTGTCGTTGCCAGGTGGGAACTGCATAAAGTGGACAGAAATCAGGGTTTGCGTCTTACCCTAGATGCTAAACGGTGCGCCATTAAACTGTTTCAGACTGCCCAAGATTCGAGATTCCAAGGAATCTCAGATATCTGCAAGCGACTCGGCATCATTGAAGACGGTAGGCCTCGGCCGGCTGCCATTTTGGATGATCCGCCGTAGGAATTAACCTGCCGCGCTTCTAAGCCAAGTCGGTGATTCCAATTTGCATTACTCCTAATTTATTTTCTGTTCTAGCGAAGTACCCAGCTTGCAGCTGCAGCCACTAGGGAGTTCCCTAGATGCTGCTATTCGCTCTCCCCAGTGCATGTCCGTGGGGGAGGGGGATGTTGTTTTAGTGGGTATGCCCTTCGGGAGAGGGGCATCCCTACAGATCTGGAGAGGGATCTGTTTAAAACATTTTTTCCTCCCTAAAAAAAAAAAAAAAAAAAAAAAAAAAAAAAAAAAAAAAAAAAAAAAAAAAAAAAAAAAAGAAGGGTTTGGCGTCTGCTTCGAACATAAGAAATTGAGGTTATATTTGGTTCCTATAATGTTATCAATATGTTACAAATACAGTTTTACTAATATGCGCTTTAAAGGTGTAATTTTAAAGTTTGATTTACTATAATTAAATCTTTTAAATATTGAACCAATATATTATTTTAGCTGAGATAATTACAACCAATTTCAAAATATTAAAACAATATTTGTACTACTACAAGTATTTTAGTTAAAATTTGTCGAAACTTTGGTTAACCTAACTTTTTTATATAGTCAATGTTAACACTGGCTTACCAGTGTCACATACAAGAATGTATACTCTATTGTGTGTGGAGGATTTAAATTCAATTATTAGGCCTAACAGTTTCATCAATGACGTCATAAAGGAATCAGCTGGAAACAACAGTCTCGTTTTTTAATATGCTTTTAAAATATTATGGTGATGGTTGGAAACATTCTTAACTAGTAGAATGAAACCAACCTGCGAAAGAAAAAGGCATAGGTTGTTTCTTTTCTAAGATTTCCAGTTGCAATCAATTATTCGTTTAAGAGGAATTTTAAAAATAAATAACCCTACATAAAACCAAATAGATAAATATTAAATAACCAGAAAGCTTGTAGTAACTACTGACAAAATTCCAAAGAAGAGTCACTTGAGGTCATTTCTTTCTCTCAGTTAGTTTCCTTTTATAAGATTTAGGTCTAGACTTTCTTGGCCGACGCCGAAGGGCGATCCTCGCCATGTATGCCAGTAAGGAGTTTCTCAATTACAGTTCAAAGTTATGTAATTCTATGGTAACTTTGTCTCAACCACTCCTCACTAATACCGACGTGCTTCACATTCTTCATTACCGGTATTTAACTACAACAACCTAGGCCTAACGTTGCGTAGATATTTATGTCACCGTCAGACGATTAGCCAATTTCTAATACTAGGCTGTGAAATGTTCACCGATCCTACATTGGGAGTAATTTGATATCATTTATTGTTCACTAAAAATTATTAGACGCTTCTAGAGATAATTTTTGTCAATTTGCAATATAAACGAACGGTTTGTTATTTTTATTAATCAGAAAAATCAGTCAGCCAATTTTAAAATAGCAAACTGTTTTGAATTTTCACAAAATAGTTTATCACAATTAACTTTACATCCGTAGGTCCTACAATATCTACAAACAGCTCATTTTATACAGCTTCAAAATCTACATACAATAATGGTTAGTAAACTTTCGACGATAAAAAAATACGCCTATTATAAAACAAAGTTGTTAGAAACATAACCTCAAAATTAAAAAAAAAACTAACAATTTTCGTTACACCCGCAATTGTCGTTGAGTTTTAGTCACATTTATCGTGCAAGTTTGTTTTATTACTTCTATACAAATGAAAAGATATTCTCAAAATTTCAGTTGTTTGAAATAGTTTTTCTATAGTTCATTTTATCTAAAACACTCTTGTATATATTAGGTAATTTTGTGCAGCTGGGCGAAATACCAAAATAGGCAAACGAAGGGATACTCAAAAATGAGTGAAATAAAAGCTGTTGAAAATTGTTTTTAAAATATCTATTTAAATAGGCTCTAAACTAGCTTCCCTTGTATACAAACCATCCTGAGCTCACAGCTGTCAAGGTTAACTTTTGTTTTTGCCAATTATTGCTGAACTGCAATATATTTTTTACTTACGATTTTGTCACGGCTTTGATTCATTATCCACTCAAATTTGAACGAAATCTGTAGTGTCTATTGGAGGCATTACTTATTTGTAACAGCTTGAAAACCGATGTTTTTGTTTTTATTGATAACTCACGAAATAATTTTTGAAAAAATGGTGACTAGTACTTTTGTTTGGGTACTTTAGCGATATCTAGAAAGTTTTTATTCTATGGTAGTAACATATTGAATTAATTGGAAAAAATAAAATAAAAAATCGTAGGTTAAAGAACACATTATAAACAGAATCATAATTGTCAAATTTTTGTATCGTGTAGATCTTTTTTACCAGTAAGTTTTATCCAAAGTTATTTATACAATTTTGTAAATAGTAAAACCGAACACTACGCTCCAAATGCAACAACCCACTAAGTTACTTTAGAAAGGTGGAAGGATTATTGACTTGTTTCGACCATTGTTGAAGACACAGGACACAGTACCATGTATCACTACACAAACACATTCAATAAAGTAAGGAAAGAAAGGAACAAGAAAAAAACTCGTGTAGTTTATTTTGTTCTTGCGCCCAACTGTCCACAGACCATCCCCGAAGAGTTATTATCAGTAGATGGGTGCCGCTTGTCGTGTCGCCTTCAATTATGTATTGTATTCAAATGAATAGTATTTCTCAGAAATAATGAACTTTAAACATCTTGATCACCTTGGAATGACCGCTATTTAACGCCCATAGGAGAGAAATAACTTCGAGCAAACTTGGTCAAACTTTTAGTTCGGCTATACACTCGAAACCTGTTTAAAATGTTTTATAGATTCCACCCATTTAAAATGATAGGTTTTGTTTGAGAAGGCACAGAAAATATCTTGCAATGCCTCCTTTATTTTTATAACTCTTGCGTCTACCACATTTCGCCATTATAAGTTTTGTTTTCTGACACTAACAACTTCCTTAGAGATCTGGATGGTTCTGTGATGAAGGATTCAATTTTCGCTGGGCGGGTAAAGTATCAACTGTCGATAATTATTTGGTGGAAAAAACACATCATAGATTCACAAGTTCAATTAATATTATACAGACCGGAAATATCACATGTTTATTCGACACTTTTTAGAGTCCGTGGGTAAAACAAAGGTCCTTATAATTTCACATATACGTTTCTATCTACACGCAAGTCGCAACCAGTCTTCACAGACAATACGATAAATTATATATATTTCAAACTTTGCATTTATATTCTTTGTATTGTTCCACATATAGGAAAAATATAGCAGTAACAAAAAATTGCCTTGGGGTAGTTAAGGGGCAAAAACTTATCGAGTTACAAAACTTCTTCGGCAGAACATGCGATCTTTTACTGCAGCGGGGGGAGTCAGGAGAGGGAAGAGCTATCAACACAGCTTTGTTCACCTATTTCCCCGACTAATATGATAGGAATTATGATAGAGGATGAGAAAAAATGGAAGGCAATAGAGAGTTTCATTCATAGAATTATGGGCAAACGAGGAAAACAGCAAAGGTGAGCTGAGATAGAGCTCTAGTTTCGGTGTTCGACCAACCGGTCGATGGGATGGTGGATGATCCTGTGGGGTAGTTAATTCTTCTCTGCGAAGTAATGTCGCAAGATGGTCCCGCAGAGGAGGAAGAAGAGGATGAAAGGTTTTGGTTTTACCGGGGTAGGGAGGCCACCCACCACCTTCAGTCCCCGGACAAAGTCATAAAGATTTTTCCATTTTTCCTTCCAAAAAAAACTTCTCTTTTTAATAAAACTAAAAATTATTCTGATTACAAACATGTATGTTTATTTAACGAAAAAATTAATATGTTGGTGCTAGGCTAAATTAAAATTTAAAGTGTCAGATATCATGACCCCCCCCCCCTCCAAATTGAACACGCGTGTCCAACAAATTTGAAAATAAAAAAAACTTATTTGGATTTGAAATTAAATTGGAGTGCGAAACATATATTGTAGTTTTTTGTATGACGAATACAACTTAATTTAACCACACAATGAGAAATGCGTAACGTATAAGTTTTAAAACCAGTTTTGTAAGATTTGAGACAAACAATTAAATAGCCATTACAAGATGGATGATATTTTCATTGATTCTTTTTTATAAAGGTCCGTACGTAAAACCAATGACCTCTATAATTTCACGCGCGTGTCTGTCTGTCTATCTGTCTATACAATTTAAACTGTCACTTAAAAGACTTTAACTTTATAAAAGGCCTAAGTTACACGCTTGACCCTTTTATTTAAAAACCATTCATTTTTTTTTTTTAAAACACTAACATTTGGGATTTACATAATTATTTTCCAGTTTTAAGTGTCAATTTTAAAATTTTAAATACAAATAGAGCATTGTGGACATAATTTGGTTCCATCTACTTTTAATTAAAAATACACGATATAGCCTACGACCAAAAATACAAAAATGTGTATATCTTAAAAAACTGTATTAGAGGTTGTGTTGTTATTTGAATTCTGTTTGTATTATAATTTTTAAATAGGAAAACCATCAATCGCATATCTATTGGAAAAAGAAAAAAAATTAACGTACAACTTTTAGAAACGTTAAAAGTTCAGTTTGTGTCGACGATTTTATAATAAATAGTCGTAATTAAATGATGTGTCACGTGACTCCCATTTGTATTACAAATACTCCCTCCCCTTCCATTGGAGAGGGTGAATTTCAAAATTTTAAGAAATCTCAAAGTTTGTGTTTTTAGAGCTATAATAGTTTATATTATTAATACGGTTTAATCAGATATTGCCATCATTTATGTATAGAAAATTAATACACGACGTTTCGAAAATATAAATCAACTCTCGTTATCAAGTGCGAAATTAGGGCATAAAAGAGAAAAATATTAACATAATCTGGTTGGAAAGTAAAACTAAATCTATAATCTAAGAAAAGAACTCGAGCTTGAAACTAGGCTTGAACTGACAAAGCTATTAAGGAAAAACAAGGATTCCCTGAACCACATAAACTTTATATGTGGGCCTGAACCATGACGGGTGATCTGTAAAACAAAATGAAGAGGGGTGACTTTTAATCTGTCTTAGATACTAAATATATATATATATATATATATATATATATATATATATATATATATATATATATATATATATATATATGTATATATGTGTGTGTGGGGGTGTGTGTGTGTGTGCGTGTGTTTATAGTTTTATTATTGTTTTATTTTAGTGTTTTATGTTGATTTGAATTGGTTTGTCATAGAAGCCAAATCTTAGTTTTCTAAATGTAATTTGTGTGTGTATATTTGTGTGTGTATATATATTATATAAGTTGGACTTGTCGGCCATATTGTTTTCTCTCCCATTGAGCTGTATTGTTGGAAATGTATAGGGTATTTCATCCCAAACAGGTTTTAACCTCGGGATGAAATGACCATTTGCTATTTTCTTGTAATACAGCAGGAAGTATTTTTGTTATTATTATTATTATTATTGTTTATTATGTTATTATGAATTTTATTTTATATGTATTACATTTTGTAATGTGAATAGTTGTCTATTTTATTATTAAGCATATAAGATTGTCATTTTTTTCCTGTTAAAATTATGTATAAAAGAGGGTCAAATAAATAAATTTTCAATTTTCATATTAATTCTGTACGTATACTATAACTAGAGAAATTCATAAAATTCCAATTAACCTTATCCAACTTCAAGTAGAATTAATTCTATACCAATATGATAACAATACGACTTTAAAGAAATTTTTGTGGTACTGTGAAAATCGTTTACTTTTATGCATACGTAATAATTTCTGTAATTCGTAATTAATATGTTTTCAGTTATTTTATATTTTATGAAATTTTCGCAATTATTGTTTTACGCCCAATTAGTGTTTATTATATCCTAATTCCTCTTAACAAGTGTTTGATTATATATTTCAAAATTTTATGCAGATTTTCGGTGATCTGTTAATTTATGTTTATTTTCTAATTTTGTACAATGTTAATTTTATGAAATTTTATGTAATAACTTCCCGGAACACATAATGGGTAATTACGTTTTAAATAACAACTTCAGCATTTGTTAGAGATTTGTCTGTTAATGATGCCTTTGGAGGACACCTTAAAGGACGTTACCAAATATGTAACCTAACCTAACCTTATTAATAAGGTTACATGGATACAGAAGAATCTAGTATGCAAGCACGATAGCGGCCACAAAAATTAAGATAGAAACATTAAATTTAGTATATAACCTCCCTCATATAGACCCTATTAATTTAAACTGGGTTTCCAGAGTGTTTTTTTCTTTCCTGTAAATAATTCTACATTAACCTACAAGTTTACCTACGCCCTAACCTAACCTAACCTACAAGTTCACCTACGATCTAACCTAACCTACAAATTTACCTACGCCCTAACCTAACCTAACCTTATTAATAAGTTTACAACAAGGATACAGGAGAATCTTGTACGTAAGCACGATAGCGGCCACAAAAATTAAGATAGAAACAATAAATTTAGTATAGAACCCTATTAATTTAAACTGGGTTTCGAAAGTGTTTTTTTCTTTCCTGTAAATTCTACATTAACCTACAAGTTCACCTACGCCCTAACCTAACCTAACCTATACAAGCTCATTTTCTTTGTTACACGAATGGACACCAAGATTAACGTTCACAAAAACTCAACAAATTAAACGAATTTCATGTCCTATCACGTCCCCATAGACCTATCAGCTACGTGCTAAGTTTTATTTCTTTAAATTATCGTTGCATATTAAACAAAAACAATTAATATTTATCCAATGTTAAATGACTAAACATACTCCTGATAAGAAACATGGCGCACGTTCCCCCCATGGTATGAAATAATAGACATCTCTTCCCTCTTTAGTAGCACGTCCCTAATGTGCATACCTCCGGAGTCAGGGCACCACAACGTGACTTCCACTGCATTTCCTCTGCTAATAAACCTAACTGACGTCATCGTGAATACTAATAAGCCTAAGTGTTTAGCCCTACTGTCAATGATTCCTTGTAACAATGGCTTTACAAAGCCCCGATGTGTTAACAAAACGGTCGCGTTTCACCTGGATGTCGACATAAGTTATATAAGTGCAGTTTTCTAATAGAAGAAAAGTCATGCAATCTCCCTTATAAAAAAAATAAACAACACATACAAACTTTCCCTCAAAATCTATGTAGTAACTAAGAACATTTTTATATTTCTAGCCACCAGGATTGTATAATAAATTAAAAGTTTTATTATCTTTTTTTGGTTCGTTACAATCTTTATTTGAAACTACATTCAATGAACGGTTTCGACAATTGTCATCATCAGATCAGTCCATTGTTACAGTAAAATACAAAAATACACAACACCGAAAACAAGACATTTAAACAAAAATTATCACAAAAAAGTTCACGGTTTCACTGCTCTCTCAATTTTAATTGTCGAAACCGACCATTATTTCAAACGACATTTGGAGCTTAATTAAAAACCTTAGAAGGAAAACAACACAAAAACAAATTTCACAATTTAGCCGCTATTTTTCTCCCAAAGGATCGTGCTGGTATATTAAAACATTATTAATGTTTGTTCTCAAATTTATTAAAGTTAAATTTCTTTCAAGTTTACATACAAAAATAGGAATACCTAGCTCGATTTTATATTTCTATTATAAATGTAGGACAACATTGAAACTTCTGAATTACACTGTTAAGTCTTGGACATCCTGTACCTTGAGATGTTAGAACTGAATAAATAGTAATTTCTACGATAAAAAAAAATCATAAAAATACAATAAGACAAGTATAGTATACTATATTATTTTTTAGAGTAAAAATTACTGTCAATTAGCCTTCTTGGTCATTTTATTGGCAGCAATTTGTATTGGAGCAAAATAGCGACCAACAGTATTCTTTCTAGTAAACAGAACCTTTTAAATGAGGGAGTCACTTGATGGGAGTTTACATTTTAAAAAGTTGATAACCTTTGAGAAGGGTAGCTATTTTTTTTACCTAACCTTTATTGAAAAACAAAAAAAAACTTTTATTATATACAGAGTGTCCCGAAACTCTCTGAACACAGGTATATTGGATTATTCCTTGGGTTAAGACAAACACATTTTACCACATGAACATGGGTCTCCCGTGCCTATTTGTCCGGATGAATGTCTTTTTTACTTTAATGTTCATATTTTAAAAAGTACTGAACCGAATTAAATCAAACTTGAGTCAACTGTTTGTTTATGGTGATAGAATCTATCATACCAAAAGTTATGGTGTAATTATGTCTCAAAATTTCAAAATGGCGGCCATCGAAAATTTTAAATGGCTCAAAAACCAGCAATTTTTTTTAAAACTCTTCTCAAGAATACTTTTTTTAGTATCTTTTATGAAAATTTTAACGGTTTTTAAATTTTTTAAATCGAGTAATAAATAAGCGAGATATTACAACTTTTGTGCGATCGGACACAGCCTTTATGTAATTAAACCAAAGATTGACTTAAATTAAACCACAGTCTATCATGAACATTAAAGTAAAAAACAAAAACAGACAGACAGAAAGGACAAATAGGCATTAGAGACTTATGTTCATATGGTGAAATGTATTTGACAACCCAAGGAATCTGTGTCCAGAGAGTTCCCTGACATCCTATATAAGTAACCGAACTTTTTGGATAAGCAGTATACACTGTGGGAGAGACAAAGTTCAACTTAGTAGACGGAACGCTACCGCGTTTCAAGACTTTACCTTCTATTATTTCCGTTTAACAACTTTTAATACTATGTTATAGTTTTTCACTGTTTACTCTGTCTATTTCCAATTCTTTTGTCGTAATAAAGAAACACTGGCCTGATTATTCATGAACATTTTCCTTCGTCCTTGACAGGAATGTTTTCGTTGTTGAACCGTCCAGCCATAAAAGTGGTTGTGTCCTGTGCTAGATACGTACCATTGAACACGCAGCGTGATGAACAACTGAAGCGTGAGAAACAAGGTTATCGGTTGAGGAAGGAAACCTAACCTGTCCTTTGTAACCTTCCTTCACGGCCGACGCGGCGTTAAATTCCTTCTTCCTACTTGGTTTATGGAGCACACAAACGCCAGATAACATTAATAATGATACATTCCTACAATAATCACTCGAAGACAATTTTATTCTATTAAAAATAACCTACAAAAACATTTGACAAAAAAAAAACTTGAACAGAAAATCTCACAAATAGTACGTTTATTTATTCAAACGCGTTTCAACAATAAAGACGCCATCTTCAGTGATGCACCGAGCTACAATAACCAAACTATAACTGACCTAGTACTGCGCCAAACCCCTTAGTTATACAGCATCACTGAACCTGTCATTGAAACGCGTTTCAACAATAAAGACGCCATCTTCAGTGATGCACCGAGCTACAATAACCAAACTATAACTGACCTAGTACTGCGCCAAACCCCTTAGTTATACAGCATCACTGAATCTGTCGTTGAAACGCATTTCAATAAATAAACCTACTATTTGTGAGAATTTCTATTCCGTAATCTTACAATCTCAATATTTATTTACGGTATTTAAAAATATTGCACTAACTTTCTCACACACGCAATCACAAAAACCAAACACTAATAAAAATCCATATTCGTCTCCATCTTCCAAAAAAAGTCCTACTACATTTACTTACATTTTGTGAAAGGAAAAAATTAATTGATGCATTTTCCGCCATGTATTCTAATAGCGTCAGAGTCTGAGAAGAACAAGAGTTGGTCAATAGAAACTGAAAGAGAGTGATCTAACCCACGATAAGATGAATAAAGGTGTAGATCCAGTTATGGTGATCCAATGTATCCAGTGGGTTGCCTCTTCCGTACTGTATGAGCTGCTGAGGGGAGGGAACACACTGTATTTAAAAACGTCAAAAGTATCTTAGCATTATTTTTTAAATTTTGAAAAGCCGCCATTTAAAAGCTTGTCGGAAATATGTCATAATAATCGAAATCTACTTGAAATAAAATTGTCCACGTAATTTGGGGAAAAAAACAGAATATTATTAAAAAAGCTATAGGCTAGAGAAATCACAAAAATTGCCGTACATATGTTCCACCTACACACAGCACAATGTGTTTTTTATCGATGGCTTTTATCACTAGCAACTGCCTTTAAATGCAGTTATATTAGCCGAACCAAAAACATTTTCTCATGCTACAAAGATATACCGTGTATTTAATATATTTATACCACCTGCCAAAATGTTGGATAGCAAAAAATAATTAATTGGTAATATTAATAGTATTTCTATAATATAATAATGAAGAATGATGGGAAAGTGAAAAATAAGTCGATGTTTTTTAGTTAGGAATATATGCTAAATTCTGGTGGCAAGCTTCAATTGATACAATTTTAAGGGTTGCCAGAGATGAGATAAAAGAATCCATCAGCCTATATAAACCCATATACGGTATTAGAAAAATATGGAAACGGATTGATATTTCGATCACTCATTTTAAAACTCTTAACCTGACCTATCTACAGAGTGGTACAAAAGTGTAGTAAGATATTCAGGGTGTTTCAAAAAAAAAATTTTAAACTTGATTTTTCTCAACTTTTTAAATAGGCTATAGCACTACAGTATTATATGTCAATTTGAGAAACTCAAAAGGATTTTTTTAATTTTAACTTAAATAACATTCTAGATACGGCGTTTCAAAAAATTCACAATTTTATAAACATCATATTGAACGATCTCTGAAGAACTGAGTGAATAATGATTTATTTGTTATTGTAATGTAAAGTAAGCAACGACGTTTTGGAAATTACATACCCGGTACAGGGTGTTCCAAAAAGTAAGCCTACATATTTCTTAATTACACAAATATATTGAGAACGTTCAACATCGTGTTTACAAAATTGCTACAAAATTGCGAATGTTAAAATATCGTAACTAGATTGTTATTAGAGATAAATTAAAAATTCATTTTAAATTTCTTAAATTTACCTATAAGAATATGTAAAAATAATATTAGCGTTATTATTTTTTTTAATTGACAAAATCACATATTTTTTAATTTTTGGAACACCCTGTATATCCTACTACATTTTTGTACCACCCTGTAGATAGCTCAGGTTAAGTGCTTTAAAATGAGATGTCAAACATCTTTCTATCTAAAGTAGTTCTAGAAATATTTTATCGTTTCCATAATTTTCTAATATCCTGTATATTTACATATTTTCAGTTATGGGGAAGATTGGAATAGTTAATTTCCTAATTTAAAAAAATCAGTACAAAAATTGCTTTACAAAAAATATGACATAAATTTCGCTTCAAATTAAAGTCAATACCATACTTATCCAGGAAAAACATCTTAAGGGAAACACTAAAATTCTAGATTAGAAACTACTTTTCCATGGAATGCAAAACATGATCCAAATTTCCTTGTCGCCTTCTCTGGAAAAAAAAACTACGAGTATTTTAAAAACCTCCTTCTCCTTATTCCGTCATAGGACGTGTAAAGTCCTCTTTTCTACCTGTACAAACGAACACTACGGTCTTAAAATTTGTTTTATGATTTAAGGAATTTTCCGGCAAGTCTGTTATACAATGGGTCACATAGTATAGTCAGGAATAATCCTTTGCCAACTTTAAATACTACAGGCTTTGGGAACAAGGAGACTTTAACGATGGTATAGAGGATGTGTTTAAAAATGTTAAATTAATGTCGATTCATCCAAAAGGTCGTTTTATTTTGTCAAACGCCAGACGTTTGAGCTCTCTATAAAACTAATAAAAGTTTAACACCCCCCCCCCCCCAGAAATGCTCACAGGTTGAATGGCTAACAGGACCACTATTATTATCCTTCTACGACAAAGTTAAATACTCTGGCTCGGTATGAACTTCATCACAGACAATATTTTTAAAGTGATGATCATGTGACCATCTTAACAGATGACTGTTAAAATATTCGAATACTCACACAAAAGACCCTAAACGAAGTAAACAATAAGCTCATTTTTGAAATTTGATTTTACCATAAAACACTGTATTTGAAATAGCACATTAATTTTTTAAAAAATCATGATTTATTAATTTGAATTTATTTTACTTAAAACAACACATGTTAACTTTTTGCTCATATGGTTCGAAATTTTCACAAATCAACCGATTTTCACAACAATATGTAATAAAATATATTGTTCAATGCTGATTTTAAATCTAGCTAAAAATGTAGATTTTTTTTCCATCAGTCAAAGATTTTGACCAAAATTTTAAAGTTTGTTTTTACCATACAATTTTTACAAAACTCAAAACTTATAAACTACGCATAGTTTTTGAATACTGGGCTCTAATCTGACAAGTATTCAAGCGTTAATAAAATTCAAAATTTGTTACTTTAGCAGAAATTAATTATTTTCTAGCATACACGAATCCGATTAGACATCAATTTTCAAATCAGATAATTCAAATTTTGAACACGTATCTAGACAGTTGGAATCATTGAAATAACTGGTATTTATCAATTTAAGTCAAACTATTTTCTATTGACATAAATAGAACAGACAGAACCTGACCTGACAGAATGCAATGTTGTTGGCGTGTATCAAGATCTATTTTACTAGGAACAGATTTATTAGATTCCTGCTTATGTGAATTTATGTGACGCCGCGCGCCGTAGGAAACAAGGATGAAGATCTGTTTGACGCCATCTGGAAGGTCATCAATTTATATTGGGTCCAGAACAATAAAGTGTCTATTCATATATTACTGTATATATAAACTTTGTTAGGTTAGGAAAATGGTGCCACTTTTGAGTGGCGGTCCTCTTGTCGAACTGACTCGTAGCACCAAATAAAACATTTTACGCAATCTCCTTAAAGAATACTGTTTCAAAAATTGTGAGAAGTTTGAAAAAAATTATAATTTGACACAGATTATCGGTTATGAAAGGTCGAACATTGAGAGTAAATTGAGAGAGAAAAAATAAAAGCTGATAGATGTTGGATTACTTTTTTCCCCTCAATTTTTTCGAAAAATAATTTTCTTTACGTGCAGATTGGACACTCATTTTGTTCATATTCACATTTCTCAAACATAATTTGATCCATATTGCTTACATAAATTTTGTAATAATCGCCTTTCTACGTTATTCTAGTGAATTGTTCATTGTCCAACACTAAGAATATTTCTATTCACATGGAATTATATATTAATTGCGTAAAACGTTTTTAAATTAATTAAAATTGTTTTATGCAAGCTTTGGATAATCATTTTTAGTTAGCACTTCTACAGGTAAAAATTATAGTTTATTACATCAACCCGTTATCGAACTAGTTATAATAAACCACATGCAATTTTTATTATGTTGGTAATTCTTATATTTACCAAGATTTGCCTAACATTTAGTTGTAAGAAGTACATATTTAAAGCTCAATATCTATTAATAAAAGACCTCTTTCAAAACCTAGAGAATTTAAGCTAAAAACGCTCCAGCGTTTCTGTATAATGAGACAAGATATTCAAACAAACAAAAAATTAATACTTCCGTTAAAATCTACAGTTTTTGTTAATTTTACCAACACAGGGTACGAAGTTTAACAATAAGTCATAGTTTGCTCGATTGAGGCAACAAAAATTAAGATAGAAACATAAAATTTGGTACACGGGACTATTAAATTTCAGAAACAATCAAACTTTAAAATGTCAACTATTTTTAACAGTTTTTTGTTCATATCTCACGTTTTATTCAACTTGTAACAAACTAAATTATATAAAAAATTGCACAATTTAATTCTGCAATTAATAGTATCAACCACACCTCACTACGACCACAAATAGTGAAGTTATTGTCAAAAATGTAATTTCAAATCCGAGCCTCCCAAAGAAAATTTGTTTTATCACCACAATGAGTCCATAATTTCCAGATTATAAGTTTTAGATTATCTTTATAGACAAACTAAAAAAGCTACCACCTTCGTCTGTTGTAGATATTTTATCTATTGCAATACACTCTGGAGACACCAACAATAGTAAACCATGAAACGTCCACCGATCCTACCTATTGCAACTTTTTTTTCTCCCTGTAAACTAATAAGAGGTCAACTTTGCTTCATTTGGTATGCTCGGATCAATTTTTTACAGACTGCTGGACAAGTTCGTTAACCAATCAAAACTGTTGCTAAATTTTAAAATGGTGGCCAATATTAGATTGTTTTTAAATAATTTGTTGAGGATAGGTTTCACCTGAACCTTCATTTAAAATTTTTTTTGAAGGTGTAATATCTATATCCAACGTAGTTTTCTACGATAAATATAAGGAAACGATTAATAAAAACAACACTGATAAAAACATAACCTCAAAAATAGAACAAAATTACCAATAACACCTCCAGAAATTGTAATTTTAGTTAAATTTAGCATGTACACTACTTTTTACAGTTCGAATGATGCTCAACGTGTTTTCTACGATAAATATAAGCATGTTATTAATGAAAAAATTTTATTAACATAACCTCAAAAATAGAACAACAATTTCAATAGTACCTTCACAAATCGTAATTTTAGTCAAATTTACCATGTAATATCTACGTTTAACAATTCTTATGATGCTAAAACGTGTTTTCTACGATAAATATAAGGAAATTATTAATAAAAAACAAAATTCATATAAACATAACCTCAAAAATAGAACCAAAATTTCAATAATTCTTCCAGAAATCGTAATTTTAGTCAAATTTACCATGTAAACTATGTTTAACAATTCGTATGTCTACATCCTAAAGGATTTACGGAAGTTAGTGCCCAGATAAACACGTAATAAATAAGTTTATGACCTGTTAAGAGGTTGTAATGTAATATCTATCAATAATGAACTTACGTTTGTGTTGTCTCTAACATACATTACTATATATTATATGTATATATCAGGTAAACTAATTGAGTGTCTAGGCCATATATTTCGTTTTAAATTCCATTTCACAATTTTATTAAGTATGATTACATTGATTTTTATTTTCGTACATATAGGCCTACGAATTATATAGATTAATGCAACGAGTCAAAAAATTGGTTGAAATGTCTGTCCAGCACTCTACAGTCCGATTGCGTAAGGCATATTTTGGTAATTTTTCGGAAGTAGTTTCCATTTCTTCGATAACTCAATTTCGGGGGGAGGGGGTTAACGGGGAAAAAACATTTCAGTCATCATCGCCTTCACAAAACTGAGCTTAAAATTAGAAACCTACAATTGAAACTAAAAACAATAACACATAATTTAAACAGCATTAATACGACTATAACTAGTTAAAAATCGTAAATAAACAACAAAATAATATGTTATAAGCCTTTAAATAGGGCCTGCAACAAATTAACAATGATAAACTATGAATTCAACTAAAAACAAATATTAAAAGGCTGTAAAAAAGGTCTGCAACAAGTTAACAAGGATAAAATTTAAATAGACAACTACCGGTACACATAATATTAAAGGGGCTCTGCATCAATCGAATCGAAAAAAATTTTATTTTAGGCACCGCAAATCGATTACTCAAAATTTAGGGGGCAACTGCCATAAGAAAAACGCAACAAATTACGATTTTATTAAAATCTCCTTTAACAATTTTATCACATTTCATTAGAATGTAGCTTTCTAAGGATCCAAATAAAACCTACTAATCACCACCTCTCCACAAATGCCTATTCGTGAGTTATAATTTCTCAAAATCGGCTCTATAGATTTCGTTCAAACTTTAGTGAAATGTCAAGAAAGACCCACTTCTGTGTTCAAAACCACGGTTCAGTAATAATTGGCAAAGACAAAAATAAAATGTACCTTGACCGCCGTCATTAAAAGGTTGATTTTAATCAAATACGATGAGGAGGCATTTGTAACAAAACCGAAGCAAATTTAGCCTCTATTTAAATATACAATATTTTTTTCAAACGCTGCGTCCATAGTTCGTTTACACCTTTTGTCAGACAACTACCGAATTGTCATTTATTGGTGACGAATAATTTTGGTTGGTTTTTATTTGATTTTGGAGATGAGAAAGTTTATGCTATTTTTTGCAGTTTTATTTATGAGTTACAGTAGTAAAAATGGTTGAAGAACAGGGAATGAATGAGTAAAAGTTTTTCTCTTCTTATTTTTGGTATTGCCTTCTTTTATTTCTTAGTTCACGTTTTCCAGTCACATTTTTATATTCTTTAAGTGTTTAATTACGTTTTAATAATGTAATGTATATTTTTTTTTAAATGAAAGCATAAGAAACCATTACAAAAAATTTTTTTAAAGATTTGATTTTGAAAGTACCGACACAATTTTGTTATGTAAAATTATCCAACAAAATCAAATTACAAATCGAATAAAACGATTTAAAACACTGCAATTATAGACTACTCTATCAAAAGGAACTCCAAAATAATTACACTTTAAAATTTATAATATACTCCTAAGAATATTCTTTGTTTTATAAAAGAAGTGCTTTGACTTTCCCCGTATAAAGCAGGACTAGGTCAGAGATCAACGACAGGTAGTTAAGCAATACAGTCAATGAACCTGTATTACAGGTGTAGATATATTGACTTACCCTTTCTTCCCCTCCAATAGAACTTCCATATGATGTAGGCTATCACTAGCAGAATAGCAATAACAACAATAGTAGCAAGGACCGCCCCTACAACATTGCCGGAGGTATAGCATTCCTCTGCAGACTGAGCAGCCACTACGGACAAGGCCGAAGCTAGTCCGAACACAACCGATCTCTTAAACATGGCTAACTTTTATCAACTTGCCATTTGAAAGTAAATAAAACTTTAGACTGACATGCTTACACTAAAAAGATAACACTTCACGTAAAATAATATACAATTTGAGAGACACTTTCATTTCAAAAGTTTGTATATCACGTGATTTTATAAAGTCGATACACAAATTTTATTTGTATTATCGGCAAGTTTTCACAAATAACAAAACAGATAACGTAATGAAGTACCGATAACTATTTTAATTTATCACTAAACGAAACCGTTAACTATTTAACACTTGAGATATAAAAGCACCATTAGACACCAAATGTAAACATAACCACAATACCACGTACGGCTTGTTGTAGGGTCCCAGTGCCTCACCTGTTAACACTTCTAGCAGCAAACACGCACTGACACTCCGGCTGAATTCCACTGCAACATAAGTCGACTCTACACGTTGCGAGAGCACGCCCACCAACCAGTAACAATCTTGTATGACTAGCCGCATCGTGTAACACATACTATACTCTTTCAAGGTCGGTATGAGAGAGAAATCTACCTGTTTGGCTAAGATCGAGAGAGGGGAGACGTCCACCATATTTAAACTTAATAAACAAGAATGCAAATTACATCAAAACTGTTGTTATGTTGATGTAATGAAATGAACGTACCAAATTTTAATCTAATCAAAATACTGTAATACTAAAATTGTTAACTGTCAACAAATGTTCATTCATTGTTTGGTTCATTCACTCCACTATACATGATACTTTCTGCATCATTAACTCGTAATTACTTCGTTCACACACAAGGAACACTGTAAGCAAATTATTATGTGTGGTAACCTCAATCCAAATGTCTACAAATTCGACGTGTTGGAATTTTATTCTTTCGCAACGCTTAACGAGCTTTACAAGAATGAATAAAGTTTTAAAAAACTAAATCGTTCCGAAGTGTACTTTTTAAACTTGTTTTGTATATGTTACAATAAAATTGTATGTCAGTAATAAGAAATAATCATAATTAAATGTGGAGTACATTTCGCTGGCGTTAAATAATTATTTATTTCTTCCTCTGCCTTTCCTGTTTGGGGAAAACAATAAAACAGTACACAAACTTTGCTACTTTTTGGGAAAATGTCACTAAAATTAAGGTTACACGTGAAATTAGGCAAGAGAAATGGGTTTGTTAGGTTAGGTTGAGAAATCTAAATACTTACCTAAGAACACGTTATAAAAATAATAAGTTATTCGTGTGTTCTTAGGTAAGTATTTAGATTATCCTAAAGTATTTAGATTTCTCAACCTAACCAACAAACCAATTAAAAATCTAAAAATAGTCTGAAAGAAGATAAACAATTTATTTTTGGGAAACCGATATTGAGTAGATGGGGACAGTGGGAATATTATATTTTGTGATAATATACTTCAAATAAGGAATTTATTAAAGACAAAAGTTCACCTAAATAACATGAAAATACACGCATAATCTGAATGTAATCAAAAAATAATTGAAAAGATGCAAATTCCCACTGCCCATACCTAATTTTTGAAATGTGATAAAAATGCATTTCTCTTGCATCATTTCAACTGTAAACGTAACGTGTTTTTATAACAATAGAAAAAGAATCATGTAAAAAAAAAATTGAAATAAAAATATATTGGTGGGCATTTTCCGAAAAATTACCCAAACTTTAAACTAAAAACCAAATACTATACAAACTGAAAATTTAAGGAGGTGGCTGCTACAAGACCAAAACCGTGAATTCGTTCTAACAATACTGATAAAATTGTTTACAGAGAAATTTAATATAAATTGGCAGAAAACAACAATTTTTCTTGTTGCTCAAGGGGAAAACCTCCGATCTAAATCGTATTATAAAAAAGAAGAAAGAAAAGAGCATAAAATAAAGACCCATAACCCTTCAATATTCCAACATCTTCAGGTTCGGAAGAAAACATGGTCAAGAGACCTGACAGAAAGATGAAAGAGTGATCTAACCCAAGACTAGGTAAAAAAAAATAGATTCAAGTAGAATCCTTCAGGATGGATTACCACTTACGTACTCACCAATCAAGATCCTGGAGGTGATTGTTATTTTTAATTAAAACCATCATCAAAGAATCAAAGAAAAATGAATTGAAAATCATTGAAACAAAGATAAATAATAATTTTTTTTATTTGTTATAACGTTGCAAACAAAATTGTATATTTTATTGAACATAAAAAACAAACATCATATTGATAAATTGTTATTTTATTATACGTAGCGCAAAATAGGAATTAACAATAACTTTATCACTTAAAATGGCCTTAAGGAGTTCGGCGAATCGAAGCGCGCTGTATAGTATAATGTAATGACAAATTATTTATTTTCAAACCGTTGTGGGTGGCCTAAACAAATCAAAGAAGTTGCATGTGGGCGTGGTCAAGGAGATCCTAATTATTGATTTTTTTCTTCGAGTTATAAAATGTGCTACTCAGATATATTTTATTATCAATACATTTTAGATTGTAGAAACCAATCTGGTTATTGGACTTCACAAATGAGTTTCCTCCAAGACGATGCCAAGCTTGTTTCATCGCACGGAAGACATTGCTAATTTTCTAGTATTTGATTTATCGGAGCACTTTATACGTGAAAAATTGTCTTCGCTAACGCTTGAACCTCAATCTAAACGTGGTTCTTTTTTATTGCAATTTTTTTCCGTTGTTAAAACGCGAAAAAACTTCTCATTCAAGACCCAATCTAGTCTTTACTAGCTACAAGTTCGAAAGAGAACAAGAGTTGGTCAAGAGGCCTGATAGGAAAGTTGAAAGGGGGGATTAAACCCAAGACTACGTGTAGATCCAGCTAGGTCCCTCGGGATTGCCAACCTGGTACTCACTATAGTGAGCCTCTTTAATAGAAACGACGTGGCCTATATTTCATATAAGAAAGTGGCCATAACCTCAAAATAATACAATGTGAAACCTTTTTTCAACCCTTAGAAGGGCAGATTTGTTAAAAGTCTTAACGATATGATTATTTAACTTTCTTGGCCTCGGCGACGGACGTACTATGTCCGAAAATAATTTTTCGTTTTCCAGAGGCATAAAACGTAAACAGAGGTCAACATTTTTGACAATTACCAAACTTACCATATATTACGTATAATGAAAAAAGTTAAATTACACAATTAACAAATAAATATAAATATTTTATACTTCTCCTCAGTGTTAAACAATACCCCCAGGGGCTCAATTTAGTGAGTACAGGCTTAGCAATTCCGAAAGGACCTAGCTGGATCAACACTTTTTTCATGTCGTATTGGGCTAAATCCCTCTCTTTTATCTTTCCTATCAGATCTCTCTTGACAAATCTTGTTATTTCCCGACCCTGGCGCTATATTAGAGTATTTGAGGGCTAAAGTGTCTTTATTTTCTTCATTTTTTATAAAGCGACAGGTTTTTCGCCTTTAAAACAACAATAACAACAGTGTTAAACATTGAGTAATAGTCCTTATCCACTGGACAATACAATTTATAAATGGCGGAAGTTTTTCCACAGTTCCTCCTTACGAAGGACTTGAGCGTATAATAACTTTTCTATTTGCATGTATTAACATAAAGGTGGAGAACGACAAACTAGCGAGGTTGACCGAAAGAGATTCATGTCCTGAAATGTCAGAATATCAGCTGTTGTCTTTCTTTATTCTCAACTTATTAAAGTATCTGTCATTTACGAAACATCTTGTAAACTCAATGAGGTTAGGAGCAGCCATGAGTTTAGAGAAAATAGTTAAAACTTTAAAACTGCTGCACCGATTTTAAAATACTTATCAGTTCCAATTAGCGTTTAGTCATATCACTGGAAGTAGATGTTGTTGCTGAACAACATTTCATGAATTCCTCCTTTACTGTAAATAAAAGGGTCAAGCTTGTGTTAAAACCACACGACAATTTTTTTTATAAAATCGAATTCTTTCAAGTTGAAGTTTAAATTGTACAGACAGAGACGGACGTGAAATTAAGGGTCCTTGGTGTTACCTACTGACCTTAATAAAGGGAAATCAATGAAAATTCAATCAATCTTGGTGTCTATTGAATTTATTTGTCTCACATCTCACAAAAACTGCTTTTTAAAACTTATACGCTACGCAATTATTAATATGTGGTTAAATTAAGTTGTATTCGTCATTCAAAAAACTATAATATATGATTTGGCACTGCAATTTAATTTCAAATAACGTGTTTTCAGATTTGTAGGTCACGCCGTGTTCAAATTAGAAGGGGGGGGGGTATGATATTTGACACTTTAAATTTGATCTAACGCCAACATAGGCTATTCATTTTTTCGTCAAATAAACATACACATTTGTAATCAGAATAACTTCTAATTTTATTTGATACTCCACACGTAATAATTCAACAACAAATTTTTTCAACGTTATAGTTTTTGCCGCTTAACTACCCCAAGTACATTTTTTTTGTTACCGCTATATTTTTCCTATATGCGAAACATTATAATAAATATACATGTAAAGTTTGATGTATATAAGATTTATAAAACATATGATTGTCTGTGTAGACTGATTGCGACTTACAGACAGACAGACCGGACGCGCTTGAAATTATAAGTTACCTTACTGGTCTTAAAAATTATTATAACTAGTGCACCCATTGCATTGCATCGATTTATAAAAAAGTTAACAGTTCCAATTAGCAATCAAACCATCTTTGCCTCTGAAAAAAATGTCATCGCTGAAAATTTTTAAGAAAATGCGTAAAATATTAGAAAATACTTAGGCGTTATACGTGCAGAATATTGTTACAACTTCGGAATTAATGAATTATTTGGAATCAAACAAAGACATAAAGGAAAACAAACCCACTGAAAACTGTCTGTCACGGCGTGAGTTTATCGCACAACTTGACATCACTTAGGCACTTAAATCTATCAAAACTTCGCAAATTCAAGCTACTGTATTTCCAGAACAATTTTTCTTATTTTTCAAAGTTAAATTCAAGTGAAATATGAACAAGAGCTAGAGTAAAATATGTAATAACACTACCGTTAGTTTTATTTCTTCTATTGGTTGAGGAATAACAGAGTTATTGAAAGAAAACAAAAATTATAATTCTCTAGTAATTGTCGAGAACACCTACTGGCTAGGGGTATAAGAAAATTTAGAGTTGCCCGCCATATTGAAAAAATGGCAGATGATATACAAAATTTGGCAATACCTCTAGATTAAATTGTATATATAATTTTTATCTCCACTAGGAATGTTCTAATTAAAATGAATACATTGTTCCGCCATTCCCAGCTTCATTAATCTCACGTTTGTTGACGCGTTTCGGATATACTCCATTCTCAAAACACTTAATGGTAGCACGCATTAACAAACATGATATTAACGAAGCTGGGAAAGGCAGGACAATGTACTCTAGTTTTATCTGATAATAAAATTTAAAAATTGTTTTTGTAATGTTTGTACTTATCTAATAAAACAGCGGTCACACCTGTTTCAATCACCCTGAAGTAGAGTGTAGCACATAGTTTAAATAAATGGTGCGAAAACATTGCACAAACTTTCTTACTCACCCTTCCCCAAAAGTAAATAACAACGAAGCTAAACTAAACGATTCTTAACAAACAAAAAGTTGATGTGAAGCATGGACGTTGTTTTTGAACACAAATTATAAACTTAAATAAGGTTCTAAACTCGCCTCGGCTTGTGCCGTTAACACCCTCAGCGTATTAAGGGGGTGGCCAAGATTCATTTTAGTTTTTGGTCAATTACTTCTGAACTGTTATATTGTTTCCAAACGGGATTGGATCATTAATTTGAGCATATTGACTTTTTTATAACAGCCCCTATGGCAGATGTTTTATTTTTTTAGCGTGTTCTCACGAATTGTTATTTTTGAGAAATTTTATTATTATACATTTTTCAGACATTTGCCATCATTTGTGTGTTAAAAATCAAAACACGACGTTTCGGGAATAAGAAACACGAATGTTTCGGAATAAGTCAATCCCGTTATCAAGTGACTAAAAACTAAAGAAACTTTAGTTTCTAAAAACTAAAGAAACTTTCTTTCTTTCTTTAGTTTTTAGTCACTTGATAACGGGAATTGATTCTTATTCCCGAAACGTCGTGTTTTGATTTTTAACACACAAATGATGGCAAATGTCCGAAAAATGTATAATAATAAAATTGAACTTCCACCATTAACAAATAACTTCAATTTTGAGAAATGGCGACAAATACGTTTTGTTTGGGTCCTTAGAGGCTACACTTGGGCAAAATTTGATGAAAATAGTCAGTCGATTTTAATAAAATTGTAATTTTGTGTTTTTTTAATCCTCGAATTCCCATTTATGTTTTAAAAAATATATAGTCTAGAGATAACTCCATAATCCCCCCCCCCATATACCAAATTTTATTAAAAAAGGTCCACGCCTTTGGACAGAAAAGCACTAGACAGACATCATTGCAAAAAAACACATTTTTTACTTCAAAATAATTGAGACTTCAAATCAGATCCGCAAAAACTCGACATCGCTTGTTTGACTCAACACTAACTCTATATTACGTTTATGTGAAAAAATAAAAATACTAACGTTTATACACAAGAGTACAAAAGGTTGCATATACTTTCGGCGTACGAACACATCCACCAAGTAATACACTTATAATAATAGCAAAATCAAACACATCTGTGATAGAACTACTAACATTTCACAAAACATAGGCTACTTTAATCAGTAATGTCAGGACATTCTCTAAAAATGAGCAACACTTGTGCAAACTTCAATCACAAAGTGAAGGAAAACAGAGTTTTATACAACAAACACTTTATTTGAAACAAAATGACGTTTTAATTATTAAGTTGTTACATTCAGACAATCGTTTGTATGAAGGTTCGTAGATGCACGTGTGTTACTTAAATTTTTCTTGTGTGTTGGTCATTGGAATGTCGTTTTGTTTCAAAAGAAATGATTACTATGAAATTGAGTTTCCTTGCATTTGTTGATTGAAGTCAGTATTATTTAATTATTGTAGACTCAAGGATACGTACAGTATACATATAAGTATAACTGATTGCATATGTGTCAGGGGTCATGTCTCAATGTTTTAACAGAGTTCTAATTCAAATCAGGCATTCTGTCTTCTGTTTTGGGAATGTCAAACAGTTCTGAGACTATGATGAGGAATAATTTAACAGTTACCGACTTGGTTCATTTGATGGAGTTAACAAGGAAAGCAGCAGGTTAACAAAATTTAAGGTAAGTGTTAGAACTGATGTAGAGCAAGGAATTTTAAATTTCATACCAAATTTTGAACGTATATTAATAACTCGCTTCGCTTGCTCCAAAACCTCCAGGAAACTGGGGAAAGGGTTTGACATTGGATCAAAACTAATAATTACCACACATTATGTAATTTTGTGACACACTTAAGAGCCTCTAGAATCATAAAATTTTACAGACATACCGACACATCCAACTATCATAAGCGTGTCAAATTTGATGATTCTATAATCTGTCTACAAGCTGTCCTATAAGTGTGTCAAAAGATTAATTTTTAAAATCTAGCTCTACCTATGGATATACAAAAGTCGAGGAACAAACTTGTCTATCTCACCAAATCCGTGTTGAAGGTTCAATCAGTTTTTGACAGGTCTTACTGTTCAGTAGCCATAATAGACCTCCAAAAAAGATCTACACTGTCTTTAAAGTTGCGTCTGCCATTTTGATTTTTTTACGGTGTTAAAAATTAACTTTTTTAAATTTTCCCTTTGGTTAGAGGCCAAAAGCTATAAGTTTGTCAAATTTTAAGTTTTTAGCTCATTTGAAAGTAGGTTAGAATTTGTATGGATAAATCGTACTTGAGGTTGTATTTAATATAATAATGTTTAATTGTGAACACTAATTTTAGATTTGAAAATTTTGACTTGGAGCCTCTGGGGACCTCTTTTGTGGGCTTGTAAAATTGAGTAGTATATCTTAAAACGTGTTTTCATAACTTTGACTTTATACCTTTTAGAGTTAGTTCCTTTTTGGGCTTGCAAAATTGGCCTGTATATCTTAAAATATAATTTTATATGGAATCCTTTAATAAGTATTTTACATTTTTGATTTAGCCCCTTTGGAGGCCTCTTTTGTGTGGTTACAAAATTGAGGTACCTTAAAATACGTTTTTATAAATTTAACCTTCAGTACACCTTCTAAGAGCTTGTAAAATTAAAGGTTTATATTTATTTAAATTTTAGGTCACAAGAATTAAACAATTTAATATATTGGGAATGGTGTGTATGTATACAGGGTGTCAGTTTAGTAATTAGACACCCTCTATATATATATTTTGTATTGATTATATGAACCTGCGGTGTAGTATTTATATTTTGAATGTTTGGGACACTTATTTGACTGCTGTTATTTAGTGCCCCCTCTCCAAGGGGGGTAAGTTGAAATTTTCAAAAGGTAAAGGGGGGTTGAGTGATACTTCATTTGAAAGATCTATTGAAAAGAAGATGATTGGTGAGAATAGAGTTAAAAAATCTTACATCGTTTAGAAATGGTGGCAAAAAAAGTCCAAAGAAAAAAATTCATTGGCATAAAAAGCTTTTCAATAAAAAATTCAAACCCAGCCAATATTTTTTTACGTGATTTAGGGAATGTGAGGTACTGATAGCTATGTGTTACAAAGGCTTTGTAATGACACCAACAAGGTATATTTTTAGTGACTGAGTAGTTTTCAGTCTAGTTGGACTTTCTTCTCATATACTCGGAATAGCCAAAGTGATAACAGTCGCAAGTTTATTGTTACTGATAAGGCAATACAATGGTTGAATGATAACAATTTCAGGTATTTCCTTGTGAAAGCTCCGAGGTGTCACTAGACCAAATTTCTTTAAATAATTTTAACCCCCCCCCCCCAGCCAAACATCAAGGTTGATGCACATTTGTTCTGTAGTACAATTGAAGTTAACATCAAAGATATGAAATTTGTTTCCTTAAATTACTCAAAACACTGTCTGTTGTACAACCTCATTTGTTTCTAATTTGGTACTTTTTTGCCATTTCTAAATGAGGTGAGATTTTTTCACTCTATTTACACCAATCATCTTCTTTTCAATAGATCTTTAAAATTAGGTATCACTCAACCCCTTTTACCATTAAAAAATTTCAACTCCCCCCCCGGAAAGGGGGGCACTAAATAACAACAGTCAAAGAGGTGTCCTAGATATTTAAAATATTAATTCCATACACCCTAGGTTCATATAATCAATACAAAAAAAATGATAGAGGATGTCTACTTACTAAACTTACACCCTGTATATAATATAAATATATAAAATTGTGTTAAATTCGGTCATTGATTTTAAAGCTAGCGGCCAATTTTTAAATTTCAAATTTTTTAGCCAACATTTTCTAACTGATATTACGCAGCTTTAAGTTTCTATAGGGTCTAAAGTTATGCCCAGTAAAATAACTAAACATAAAACATTTTTTATGAATAGACATGTAATGTAGATTTCTGAAACCATAATTAATTTAATCAAAAACAGTTAGTTTTTTTTACAATATAAATAAATATTGCAATACTGTTAACTTTACAGATCTTTGATTAGCAGCTATAAAGACATCTTTATGACATTACCACCTTCATAGAAGCTTTAAATTGAATGATTAAAAAACTTAAAACCCCTTTACAAACACAATTACAATTATGAATATGCTAGAAGATGTACCAAAACTACAAGAACATGTCATCCTTTGAAATTGGTTTAATTTAATATTTTAATTTTTTTAAACCCCGTTGAAAAGCAAAATAAGAGGAAAAAACTGTTACACCAAGTATCATACTAGAGACAAAAGGACAATTTCAAACTTACAATTAATATTTCTGGTTTCTCAGCTGTAACATAACACATACGACAGTATTGTTTAGGCCAGAGCCTTGTCACTTTTGAGGTTAGAAATATTTGGCAAACCTATTAAACTACTAAGATCATAATCCTCTAACTTATTGCATCACAAATATACACACTTCTCCATCAACTGGCTGAAATATCTTACTAACGTTAGGCAGCCATTTCCATATATTCTAAAAAAAAACCCAATTCTTACCGGTACTTTCATCAAAGTCACCCGAATGAATTAGTATCATATACATAGTAAAGTAGATATTTCATTTATTTTCTTATGTCTAATAGTTAAAGTTAAACATACTTTCTTACCTATATAGCATATTATTAGCATTATACAGATACCACCTAATTTTACTACCCGACACTTGTTCGTCTATTTGAATACTGTGTCCTTATACACTTCTTTTAAAATTGTCATGCTGTTGATGTCTTTTTCTCTAGTGATGGGTATTTTGGTTTGTGTTTTTATTTATTTATTTATCAAAATTTTCTTTGTAAAATTATAAAAAAATGAAAATGTATGCCAATTTCTTTAAAACTTTGTTTCATAGTTGTTTATTTATTTTTGTTTCTGTTTTTTTAGATCAATACTATTTTAATTTTATTTTATTCCATAACAACATTTTTTAAATTTCATTGTTAAAATTTTATTAAGATATAGATAGGTTATAGAAAACGGTGATCTTTTAGACAAATATTTTTTTAAAAATCATTAGAAATTCTCAATAGCTAATGGTGCAATAGCAAATCAGTAGTATACTCTCTTATCATTTTATAATGTTGGTAAATTTTGTTATGACACTATAACAACAAATTTTTTAACATGACAAAACAAAAAATAGCAACAAGTTGGTGTGCCAAATTACAACAATCACCCCCCCCCCTCTCTACTGAATATCAAAGTAACAGTAATTTTTGTTGTTGTTTTTATTTGGAAAAGCTTCTATTTGAAATTATCCTTTACAAATAAATAAAATAGTAAAATACAAAAATAGAAAATAACTTTAATTTACCAAAGTAAATTAAAATTGCAAACATTAAAATATAGATATTATTTTCAATAATGTCTTTTTTTAATGTAATAGCAGATATTTCTTGTTGAAACTCCATATTCAAGGATAAAATAAAGCAATAAAAGTTAAAGTTTCAAAAGTGATACATAGACTTATTATTGTACCTCTCTCACCTAATCACTTCAATGATGAACTGATTGTCGTTAAACAAATTGCTGTTAATAATAAGTATGATGTTAGTTTAATAGATAATATTTTAAGAAAAAAGTTAAAGCGAAGAGCTGAAAATTTAGTCTACTCTTCCTATAATGATAGCATTGAAATAGTTGGTTAAATATTGTAAATTATCTTATACTGTATCAACAGAACTAGTTATAAAATCAGTAACCTTATTTCAACTAAATGTAATCGTAAAGTTGCCTTCTATTGTACAAAAAATCTAGGGAAAATGTTGGTTAATAACAAAGATAAAAAAGATATGTTAGAAAATAGTGGAGTTTATAAAATATCTTGTCAAGATTGTGACTCTGAGTACATAGGTCAATCGGGTAGATCTATAAAAGTTAGAATTAAAGAACATGTAAATAGCTGGAAACATGCCTATAGAAAATCTAACTTTGCTAACCACCTTTTGAACTCAGGTCATAGTTTTGATCCGAAATTGAATGTTAAACATATAGAAAATAACAGCAATAGATTAAATAATTTAGAATGTTGATTATCAGTTGCCTGATAATGACACAAGGCGAAACAATTGTAGCTCATATATATTATTAAAATATTTTGAAACTTTAAGCTTTATTTTATCCTTGAATAATGTCTTTGTTCATTATTATTATTATTTTATATGACACAAATTATATTTAACCATTGAAATGTCTATGAATGTTCATAATTTAAAATACATAAGAAAATTAGCTATATCATAAAAGAAATTTGTCTTATTAAAATCTCATTAATGGTTGTTGAGAATATAATCTTAGAATATATCTAGCTCACTGGAATGTAACAATTGTTTTTACTCATAGGATGATATAGAGACCACAAGTCTTATCTCGGGATAGGTCAGTGCCAGCTTTTTCCAAGTAGGTGTTGGGAAAGACAAGAACATGAAATTATTTAATTAGAATGTCTGGACTAGGTCCCAAATAATGTATGAATGAATATACGTAATATTCACAGTTCAAATTAACTTATTTGTCTTCAAAATAGTTATTTGAATCAATTATGGCCTCACAGGCTAAAAGTTTTTACTTGAGAATTATTGTCTTTGAATTAGGTACCTAGACCTTGTGAAAAAGATATAGCTGATACAAATTTAATAACAGTGCTTAATAATACAATTTCTCCTTAATTCATAAGGTGTAAAACATTTAGTTACAATAAAATGCTGGTGTAAGCCAGTGGTTGTTTTAAACAATTACTAAAATAGTATGAAGAACATCTAGAACTGACTGCCGTATTGGAAATATGAAAAATTTGGTAATTACCAAAAAATCCCGGGATTACCTTTAAAGTTGTTTTATAACTTTTGTACTTATCGAATAAAACAGCGGTCAACCTCTTTCAATCACTCTGTATAGTATTAATAAATATATGCAGATCACCAATAACAAAATATGCTATTGCAAGCACATGAATATTAATATCTTGATAAAAAAGAACTATTTCAAATCTACAGCAATTTTAAAATTTTGTTAAATATAGTAAATCATATTCAACAAATAGTAAAACTTAGTTTACAAGCTGATTTTAACAAAAATTTCCGATTACTAGAGGTGTTTATAATTTCAAGGTTAAATAAATGTTTATCAATTTTTTTTTGTACAGTAATAACTCGATTATTTTCCATGGTAGAAAGAAAATACATTGTGATATAATGATGATTTATGGCATCCATATGGGGTGCAAGTAAATTAATTAGACTTGAAAGATATATTAAATCATTAAACACATAACATGCCACAGTGACCAACATAAATTGGCAATATTATCTGTAATTCTGATGACTGCCGGACTATTGGGATTGTGAGATATGAAAAGCTAATCTTTACCCACAACAATCGTTGTTCTTGGTGGCTGGTAATGGATTAAATCATACGACTACAGTTTATATTTTACTCTAGTTCACATCGATGCATAAATACAAGTTACAATACAATTTTATCAAGTTTTAAAAGAATCAAAACAGTGTATGCTAAAATAATAATTTATTTGATATTTTTGTAACCCTATGAAATGAAAAAAGGTTTTTAATTCATAGAAATAAAAACATCAGAAAGTAAAGTTTTTTTGGCCAGGTAAAAACTTCCTGTGAGAAAGTTTTATAAAACATCGCAATTTTGTTGGTGTGAATTCTCTGTATTATATTTTATACTTCAGAATGTGCTCTTTATACCTATTTGGAGCAACCAAATTTATGCCTTGAACTCATGCTGTAACTAATTTTAGAGGCTACAATTTTAACCCTTAGCACGCTGAATAACAATTTAGGCTATTTACTCATAACGTGCTAGGAAATTTTTTTTTTTGTAATTGTTTAAAGTTCTATTTGATTTTGGGTTCTTACAGATATATTTGGTAAAAAAAATGTAGATTGGCTTTAAAATTTTTTTTTTACACATTAAAACAAGAAAAAATACTTAATTTCACATTTTTTACCGCCCTATGAAACAGATTATTTATTTTTTTTATATTTACAAATAAATCATATTAAAAATTTAATTCAAAATAACCTGAATTTCAACAAACAAATAAATTTTACTAAAAAAAAGATTTTGAGAAAAATCAATATACCGTATCAAAAATATCTTTCTACTCATAATAATTACCTACATTCAGGACATCAAAAAAATTACTGATATAAACTAAATATACATATAAACACACAAACAATATTTGCCGATAATACTGTGTCCATAGAAATTGTCTATATTTCAAAATATATTCTGTAGTTGAAAAAGATGCATTCATTATTTCATCGATAAATTGATCAAATCCATGGTAGTCAGGGTTTGTCGTTTTTATAACTAGCCTATTTTACACAAAATAAAAATGTATATTATAACCTAAAATATAAATAATACGGCCTAAACATATCAACAATGAACAGCTATAGCAGTGATAACGCTGACAAAACATTTCACAACTGACAGTCGTAGCTTACTAGAACGAGAAATCACGGTATACACGCTGGGGCAGAGCACAAAATGGTGCCTGGTTGCTATAACAACCAAATAAAGTCCAAAGACAGGTGATTGAGAACAAATACCGTAGTGGGAGTGTCACTTTACACCATTAGGACATTTCCCTGCACTCTAAACGAATTAAAAATACCTGCAGAAGTCAAACAGTGTTGAATCGAGATATCCTGTCATACGCGTTACCAGTCAAGTTGAGGGTTATGTGAAATCCCGTCATATGCATGCTAAGGGTTAAAATGAAAGATAAAAATTAAAATTTTTTGTACTTACATCATTTCGACTAGTTGCAAAGATTCTTACTTCTAAATTTCATAATGATTGGTAGACTTGTTTGGTCATAACTGTGTAACAAAGACAAATAAAGGAGACATAACAAATTGGTAGAGTTAAAACAAGATTTGTTCCACTTTATCAGTAACTTATTACACTATTAATATATAATAACAAGAAAATATAACATTTAGAACAAATCTAATAAAAAGAAGTTAGGTAACATTTTTAAAGGAAATATGACAATGGAGCTTTTAGTTGTCATAAAGGAAATGTAGCAACACAGAATTCTCATCTCATCACTTTCGCACCAGTGATGGCTTGACAATGGATTCACAAGATTTGCTTGCAAATAAGAGATTAATATTTTTCTTTGAAATCCATACTTATTGTGTTAATGTAGTTTAGATTTTGTATGGATAGGAGACTCGTTTTTACCTTGGAAAGTGGCCCTTGGTTATTACCTAATAGTACACAAATAAAACACTGTTCACTTTCTCAATCAGTAGAGAGTATAAAAAGAAGACTGAATTGTTTTAATCTAGGATGGATCTGTGATGAGTGTTGAACCAGTTCCCATCTTCTTAGTTCTAAGGGGTCACATTTTGAAAAGAGTGATTTTATATTTTTTGTCGTGAAGCAGTAAATGTGACACAGTTGGTTTCTCTGTATCCATGATTTTTACATCATGTATGTGGCCATTCATCCTGGTGCTTAGGTTGTCTATGGTTAACCCAATATTTGAGCTGGGCAAAACCTGCCACTGTAGTTGGTAGATAACATTTTTGTTGTACATATGTGATGACATTTAATTTTAAGATGAATTTTGTATGTTTTGCATCTTGGCCTATTGCATGGAAAGAACCATGGGGAAGATTATGCTGTTTAGTTGTGTTGGGATCCTGAAGCTTGGTGTAAACTAACATACCTTCCAGATTAGTAGCTGTTTAAACAAGACTTTGGGAGGTTCTGTGAGAATATTCTTGGTATGGTTTGGAAGCTTGTAGAATTTTGAAACCTTTCTTCAGTATGTTGTTTAATCTCTGTAAGTCTGGGTGATAATCTGTGACCAAAGAGATGGACAAGATATCTTTTCCTTAAGTGTTACCTGTGTTTTGTGCCAAATGAATTTGATTCCTAACCAGTTTCTCAAGATAACCGCTTTTTGCAAATGCAGATGTCACTTTTTTGTTAAATTTGTGTAGTTCACGCTTCTTGGAATCAATCCTTTTGGATCTGATTGCCTGGCTATAGGGAATGGCTCGTTTAGTATTCATAGGATGGCTGCTGTTGAAGTGGAGGTATTTGTAGGTGGTTTATTGGTTGGATGCCAGTTTGTATTTTACCTTCCTTTTGTCTCAAAAAACCATTTTTATAAGAAGACCATTGCTATAAACAAAATAATTTTAATTATTAAAATAAATTCTTATTACACTTAGGTTATTTCTGTCAAACGATTCTATAATTATTGACAATGTGATGTGTACAGATATGAAAAAAAAAAAAATCTATTTTGTTGAAATCAAAAAATTTATTAATTGTAAAATTATCATACAAAGGAATGTCCATAAATTCTTACAAGAATAAACTTTGGTTGAGTAGAAAATATCAATTGTAATAAACCAAATAGTAATAATTATAATTAACCTATACCATAACATTATCATACATAAATTAAGTTTTACAATATTATATATAGTTGCTGTACAAAATAAATGATAATATATGAGAATATACTACAATAATCACTGAATACAATGAAGCAGTTAAAATGCAAACAATTAAAATCATGTTTGCAACATAATTATACGTCAGTTGATAATAGATGTACACAGATTATTATGATTAACAGTTTTCAGGTGACATGCAGATCTAGATAATTTAAAAATAATTCTACTTGTATTAGTCAGAAGCACACATCAAGTATTAATGATAAAGCCTTATTCTCCAATAGACAGGAATAAACTGAAGGTTGGTAATAAATTTGTGCTCAGAATTTAAAAGCATTAAAATGTTAAGTTAGATCAAAACCTATAGAATTTAAAATGTAAAGTCATATTTGCGCAAAAGTTGTTGAATGATGCTCACTTCAAATTTGTTGATGGTTTAAAAAAAAAAAGTTAAAACCACAAACATAACTACAATACTTACTCATAAATAAAAAAAAAACCCCTATTCTTAGGTTTGAAACAAAAACTTAAGTTTTTAAAAGTGGGAACAAAAGATTAGCATTTTATTATGTAAAAGCTGCACCTAATAATTAGACAAAATACTTTCAGTTTTAAAAAGTTTGTCCTTTTAATTTTATCAAAAAAGTTTGCTCATCGAGGATAATAAAATTTCTCACAGAATGCCAAACAATGGATTCTGATACTGGATAAAGTATAAAATTAATATGAATCGTGATTGATTGCAATTATAGCCAAAAGTAGAACAGAAGATAAGAAAAAAACATACTTAGTTTAATAGATCTATGATGTTGGACTCACAAATAAAGAAATTAATCTATATGCATGATTAACCCAGTTAGGGCTGACGTCCTTCCAGAAGGATCAGTGGCATGTGTGGGATCTTGACCTTGAGTTCAGTTTATCACCACTATGAGCAGTGTTCGAGTGGACGGGTAAGTGCCATAGTTCATTATGGTTTTACTTATAATGTTCGAACTTTATTTTTGTGACTTTGAATAGTTATTCAATAGGTTAACAATGTAAAACTGCTGTTTTTGTAATTAACCTATAAACTGGTTCTGGTCACATTTTGTGTTCCTTCCAGAAGGATGTTAGCAATATCCCCATAAATGCAGTGTCCTTTGAATTTCAAGTACTTGTTTACCCTGATATTCTATATTAGTAGATTGTTCTGTGCACTTGTATTGTAGAGTGTGTTTATGTAAAGGTGTGTGTATTTATCTGTGTTTCTGTAAGTTTGTATTAGATTTTAAAAAAACTAGGCTTTATTTTCTCTTTTCTTCCCCTTTCAGAAAGCTCGTTCTTATGCACCAACTTCTAGATTTCATTGAGGGCGATGATAAAAATTTGTTTGAAAACGAAATAAATATTACGTTATTACCACCAACAAATGCAACAGATGACAGACTGATGAAGACTTTTGAGAAGAAGATTTTGTAAATAATGATAACGTACCTCCAAGCTAAATAAATGCACCTGCTTTACTTGACGGAGTAAATATAACCACAGATGAACAAGAAATTGAAGATTCACAATCTGGAGAGCTAATAGAACCTGAACACACCAAAATTAATCACCAAGAAGAAAAAATAGGTATAATGATGCTTCTAGCAAGGCTATATAAAGAAAAATAAAACAGAGGCTTCCAAATGGAAAATGAACAATGACTTGTAGAATTTTACTGAAGATATTATATCAATGATGGTGACATACACAAATCAATATGCAGCTAAGAGGAATCGTTTGGGTGATTGCTCTGTAAATGAGATGAAATCATTAATTTGTATTTTATTCATGAGTGTATATGTTTCAGTCTCCAGAAGAGAAATGTACTGGGAACAGTCTTCTGATACACATAACCCTCTTGTAGAGGATGCCCTTTCATGTGATCGTTTTAGATTTATAATGCAAAATTTACATGTTTGCAACAATGATGAATTAGACCTAAAAGACAAATTTGCTAAATAAGACCACTCATTATAGAAATAAATGACTGATGTAAAAACTTCATGCCTCATAAACAAAACCATTCTGTGGATGAAAGTATGGTACCATACTTTGGGCGACAGATCAAAACAATTTATAAGAGGTATGCCCATTCAATATGGTTTCAAATTTTGCTGTGGAGGTCTTAACTGGATATTTGGCATGGCTAGTACGGTACCTTACCAAGGTGCAGACAGTTTACCAGAAAAGTATGCTAAAAATGATATTGGCTATGGTGTTGTCATGTCATATGCTGATACACTGCCAGACCTACCATACATTTCTATTTTTTGACAATTTCTTCACATCATTCCAACTATTGATTGATTTAAAGGCTAAAGGAATTCAAGTCACTGGTAAAATGAGAAGTAATAGATTCGGTAAAGAATGTCCTATTTCAGACCCCAAAGTTTTGAAGAAAAAAAAAGGGGGGTCAATGGAGTACGCTTGTATGGATAAAAAATCCTTTTTGTTGGTTTCGTGGAATGACAATAGCATTGTCAATGCCGCAACCAATTATGATAATGTGTATCCTCAACGCCAATTTCAAAGATATTCTCAACAAAAGAAAGGAAAAGCGTCAATTCCACAACCAAAACTGATTCATAACTACAACACTTCCATGGGTGGTATTGATAGAGCAGACCAGAATATCTCGTTATACTGAGTATCAATCAGAGGGAAAAAATGACTTCCCCATCATTGCACACTTACTGGATGTAGGTGTTCAAAACGCATGGCAGTTGCATAGAAAAGATGGTGCAAAAATAGACCAACTTGCCTTTAGAATAAGTTGCAGTTTTGAAAGGGAACAAGCGAGTTGTTTCTGGAAGAGGTCGCACTTCCACTAATTCAAAAATTGACTCAAGATATGACAGGATTGACCACTTCATCATTGACTTAGACAATGATCCACGTACAGGAAAGAAGAAGCAACTGCACTGCCGACTATGTCATAAAAAAGCCACAAGAAGTTGTGTAAAATGTAAAGTACCACCCCATGTATCTTGTTTTTTGAACTATCATACAAAGTAAAACACACTATGTAAGAAAAATGTGTATATTTTTGTATAATTTATAAAGCCCATTTCACATAATTTGCTGACGTCCTTCTATAGAAGGAAGGCTGTTCTTCAGAATGTCGGAGGTTTTGGGAGGGTAAGTGACATATTTTCTCTTTATTGTCAATATAAAAAGCAAAACTAAATGGATTTTTTTTAAAAATTAAAAATAATTCAGCAATATCTGGGTTAATAAGAAACGAAAGGGTAAAAAAGAAGTGGGAATATAAATCCAAAAGTTACATGTTTAAAATCAACACGATTAGCAAACACCCATTTAAATAAATACAAATACTCTTGCTTTTCTATTTCCTATACACCAAGTAAACATGAAAATATAATTGTAATTTAAAACCCATATGTATATATGTCTCCTAAACTGTCAAAACCTGCAGAAGATTGTCAAAAGTATTTAGCATAATCTCTGTTTAATGAGAAACTATAAAATACATTTTTAATTAAAGAAAAACATACAAATTACTTAAATACTAAGTCTTTTCAGGTATTTTAGTGCTAGCCCCCTTATGAAAAAATATAACTAAATTCTAATAACTATTTTAAAGAGATAAGTCAATAAGTTCCTTTTCTTACATTTAAATATAAGTCAGTCTTGAAGTGAAACATATAAAGCTCTACATTTGTTATAAATAACCATTTCAATTAAAATTCTAGCTATTTTTTTATTAAGCTTTAATGAGGTTTTTATCTAATCGACAGGTTTTAAGTTAATGGTCTCAAATTTCAATCCATGTGAAGAAAGTTCTATGTGCAGAGAAGTATTGGCAAAAGCAAAGCCTGGTGGTAAAACTCCGCCCCTAAAAAAAATAATCAATAAATATCTTTTTTCTAAGTTAAGGACTAATCATACGAATTCATATTCATTGAAATATTTTTAATAGAAAATAATAACAGAAATACACAAATATACAAAATAAAAACAATGAAGTCATATAATTAAATCAAAAAGATATACTTCTATGCAGAAAGGAATTTGTATTTGCTTTTAAATCACTGATGTTGACTTACAGAACAGTAGAACAGTTTCGTATGGTATTGTTGTATCTGCATTATTGATTAAATCCAACTTTTCTGATAAATTGTGTTTGAATATACTTTGTATGGCTGTGTGAAACATTCATCTTCAATTAATTATCAAAATTAAAACAACTGTTTAAATGTCCTTTACTGAGAAAATTATAATTCAAGTTTCTTATCATATAGATCTCTACTCTCGGTTCCAAGTTCACCTTTAAGTATGTAATACGGTGGATAGTCGAACTACTACTCAACCTGTAAACGTTACGGTGTCAAGCGGATATTATACAGAATCATTGAAGGTGCCAGTCCAATCGGTAGTATAGCTAGACCTTTCCGTACCCAGGGGAAGACAGATAAGAGAAGTGTAAGAAAATAGTTTTCCTATTATAAATATTAAGAAATACATTATTTGCATAAGAACACAGATACTAATAAAAAAATTTTCCCCAAAACATTAAAATAATTACTAAAAAATTACTATAGGGTACAGTGAATCACACAAATCTAACAATACCACTGGAAACACGATTTATTGACAATGTCATCATCATCATCAGAAACTACTTGCTATGTTGCAATGATTAATACAATCTTTTAAAATTTACAAAAATTTTACTCTCATCTGGTATGTACATTGAATACACTTAAATGTTTTCACTCATCCATTTTGCATTATTATGTTTGTTTTACAATTACAACAAATAATTTACAATATATTAAAAAAATCGAAAGACTTTAAAATTAGAATGGATTTGACGAGAAAAATATAATTTGTGAATTTGTTCACACAGCTTACCTACTTCTGGCATGAAGTACAAAAGTAGAATTTGAAAAAATTATCTGAATTAAAGAGAGAAAAAACCATGTCACATTTTCAAATTAGGTTTGGTTATTTTGTCCAAATTAATAATATTTACAGAAATACAAAGCTAAACAATTTAACCTGAAAAATAATAGTTACAGTAATATGTACATAATGGTAAGAAATAGATGAGAAACTGTCAGCGATAAGGACAGCCAAATTTATATTCTATTTTTTTTTAAATGATTAACTTTTAAAAGTAAAAACCATATCCATATTTGTGCTAAGCTTTTTAAGATAAAAAGCATGAGATTTTTCAGTGTGACAGTAAATGCGATAAATTTAGTCACATGAAAAAAAATATGTGCACTAAACATTTAAAATCAAACCTAAGAGCTGTATGTTTGAAACATATAAAGTTAAATTATAAACATGTAATCTATATTAAATAAACCTCTTAATTGTGAACGTAGCACAAGTTTGTCTTTGACTTCTGCAATAATAAAAGCGATTCATTAATTCATTCAATATTTAAAAAAATATTATCAGGATCATTAAAACAAAAGTAGGATCATTATCAAGTAAACAAAAGTAGTCAATATATTAATGAAAACCCAATAAGAAGAGAAATACAATCGGGTGAAAGTATTCATGATGGCTGCAATAGCTCTGAAACTCCCATTTGTTTTACATTGCTCATGGACTTTCCGAACTGAAAGGTGAACATGGAACCGAGAGAGTAATGCACGTCTAAACATTTTGAAACTTTGTTTTCTATTATTTTCGGTGTTATTTTTTGGACACTGAATATCTTGTTTTGGAATAATTTCCACGCTTTACCTACATTAGTTTAAATAGAATTTGGTGAAATTTAATATTCAAGTGACACGGTGTTGTTATTTTTGTGTGGTTTGCAGAGTCTCGTTATGGAGTATGAAAACAATCGTAGTTACAAAATCAACTGATTGTTATTTTGACTACCAGGTGATAGTTAAAATTAGTTATAAAATGGTGACAATATTGATGGAGAATTTTTTCCTCATATTTATGATTCTACTTTGAGGGATTTGAGCGAATCCGATTTAAAAACTATATACGGTTGGATATTCTTTGACTTTGTTCATTGTTCATTTTTAAAATTTAATTTCAAATCTAAAATAAAAATAGAGTAAATTCATTTTACAACATTCATAAATGCAAGAAAGAATTTGTCTTGAAATAATACTTTCACACACAAAATAGCGACAACAATTTTGTTACGTTCTGTTGTGTTTATGATACAATACTCTAATTAGTCCTTCAGATCATTTCAATATTTATAAGGATGAAAAAGAAATTAGAAATATATTATGAAAACAGATATTTAAAAGTCATTTAAGTAAAAACAAGGTGCACAGAGATTGCATTAACTTTCTCTTATATAAAATTAAAATAGTAGCAAACATGTTTTTTCACCATCTTCCAAAAAATGTATTTAGGGCAGTAAAAAGTAAAAAGTAAATATAAACTATGCACAAATATCTTGGAGGGTTTTTCAAAATAGGATTAAATGACATCAATTAAGTTTTGGTGAAATGTGAAACTTTATAACCAGAAATAAGAGAAAATTACAATTCACAAGTAACCTAGAAAATACTAATTTGAACATAGAGTCCTAATTAGCGTTCATTTGGGGTTTCCTACCAAATTACTAAAAAATTATCATTTTCTCTTACATGCAGTTTTGATAGTTTGGATTGGGTCAAAACCCTCTCCATTTCATCCAAATTTAGTAAAAATTGCTTGGACTGAATTTAAATATTTGACTTTCTAAATCAGTGTCTTGAAGTTCATTTTCGTTTTTTACTTATACTTCCAAATCAGGATTTTTGAGAAATAATGTTTGTTGATGCTATAGTTTTGATATTATGCACGAGTGTAAGAGAAAGTTACTACAATATTGTGCACCATGTATTTTGTTACGGACGTGACAGTTACATGCATTACAACTTGGAAAAAAAGAAAAGTTAATTATATTTTGTAAATTGTTAAAGCTCAACTGGTAGGTAATTTTTTATACTATTTTTGCACTAAATTTGAAAATGATCATATTATTGGTTTTGATGTATAGTTCAACTAAGTTGGAGTTACGGACGTGACTTGAAAAGCACTTGTCTTCTGACATACTGTTACAATTGTTAAAAAGTCTGTTAATTTCTTGGGAAATTTATGAATTAAATTTTTGTCAGCTTATCTTAAGATAAATACCTTCTTAGATACATTAGTGTTCAATCTTAAAATCCTGTAATATTTCAATTAAAAAATTGATAAAACGTTACGGACGTGACAATAAACTCAACAGTCTGTTAAAAGTACTTTATTTTACATTAAAAAGTTTTCAGTGCTCTTCTTACATTATTTTTAGTTAAAGTAAGACTTATTTGATCTATAAAAGAACATAAACAAACTTAATTACATCTTAAATATGTGTTTAAATCAGGAGGAATTATTGTGTAATTGTTAGGAAAATGAATTCATTATTAATGAAACAGTTATCATGTTTGTAAGCCACAATAACTTGTTCATAAAGTTCACTGATATTCTTGGTAATTTACTGACAATTAGTCACTGATAAATATAAAGTGACTAGATGTATACCAAATTCAGAGATGAAAATATCCACAAAATAAAGAATTCTGCTACAAGATATTGTTGGTAATATTAGGTTAAGGTATTTTAAGAATTTAATAAACTTTTTATTGAGAAATTCAGAAAATAATTTTTTTAGTGTTAGGTGTATGTTTGTAAAGAATGGCTGTTCAGTACAGGATTTTTCCTCTCGAAATTTTATCAAATTTCCAGAACCTTTGTGTTGAGTCATTAAGAAAATATTATGGTATTCTATGACAGCATAGATGTCTTCCTATAGAAGGCTGTGGTACCTCTATATTTATGACAAGACGATTTTAGACATTGTGATTAATTTAAATGGTGGAACACATCGATTGTAAGAATTAAACTATGTTTTTGAGACATATATAATTACAATCTATGGACATATAAGATCTCGCACACTCCTAATAATTAAATTTAGAGAAATAGAAGATTTTTTCTTTTATAATAATAATAATAATTTATTTTGAATCTGGTTAAACAACTAATTTTTAAAAAATGCTTACACTCCAGGCATCTTGTCAGACTCATTCAGAACAGTAATTCCAGCCAAAATCAATGCTGTTGCTGTAAATCCATAACCAGGATCGCGGCCTGAAACCTGTAATTAGTTAATTTCATTATTATAGTTGCCAGTATCAAACCAATTTTTCAAATAGTCTTGAAACAACAAAAATACACAGATTTTTTATTTTCGGTGCAAAGATAGTCAAAAAATACTCAACATGTAGCTGAAACGTTGACATTTTGTTTTCTGTATATCCATTTGTTTGCCTACCTCACACTTAATTATGATTAATATGCTGGTCAACAGTTGCACAAAAAATTAATCCTGTTGAAATGTCTCCAAAAACTGTTAATGTAAAGAGCAATTATTCAAAACTAGTAGTCCAGCGAGGCAAAATACGAACTGTGACAGCTTAAGGTATGTTAACCTGAAAAACATATAAATACACAAAAAGGAGCATGGTTGTCAGTAGATCACAGATAAGAAAGAACTACCAAAAAACTGTTTCAAACAGTCATCATTTAAATTTTGCTTCCACTTTTCATCATATTAAAGAAAGTTTACGTTTACACAGTAAATTTAATTAAATTTCTAATTTTAAGATCTGTTATTGTTGATTTTTCTAATTTTGAGATTATATTATTAACAATTTTATTTTTTAGTAACAACTATTCTATTTTTTATTACAGAAACAAGTTTAGGGATCACTAGATGCCGATTTTAAAGCTCCACAAAAAATTTTTTTCTTCCGTTGTTCAAGATAAAAATTATTCTGAAAAAATGTTCTTTAAATTTTAAAATTAGCCCCCATTCTCAAATTACTGAATGATTTGATTTTCATGATTTGTAAAATATCTTATTACATAATATAGGTCTACTAAAATTTTGTTTTATAAACAGTTGGCCAAAAATGGAGTCAAATTACTTTAACAATTGAGGTAAATGGACATATATGATTTCTTATGTGTTGTAATAATCCTTCAAAGACTTATTATTCCTTCTCAATGATCTATTTCCAACTCATTACCACTATCAATTACCACTTGGTTAATCAATACAATTGATGAATAATAAAATACGATTTAATTATTTTTTTGTGATAAAAGACTTCTTATAGTGATGAACCCTATATTTAAGTTAGAAGATTATTTTACTTAAAAATTCATTTGGTTACTACACTTTAGGTTTAAAATGGAATCCAGCGTATGGATGGTATCACCTAACATGTTAAAGAAGGAAATTTTTACCTAAATAAACTTTTTGTAATTTTTGATGTACAATTCAGCTCCCAAAGTTATACCAATCTATAATGCTATACAGTATAACAAACACACAGAACACAATTCTCACAAAAAATACGCCTAAGTATCAGACGCGTTTCAACGACAAGGCCGTCCTCTTCAGTGATACACGAGCTACACCAATCAAACTATAACTGAATCTAACGTTGCGCTGAACCCCATATTTCTACAAACTGAAGGGGGCGTTGAGACGGAATGACAAGATCATTAGTCTCATGTCCAATTTAAAAACCATTTAAATTGCCGCGCTAAACAAGATAGAGCGGGAATGCGGTGACGTCACACAAGGCAAGAGGGAATTTTGCCTGCACAGACGTGAAAACTGAATTATCGTAGTTCTTATTTTATTAAAAAACTAAAATATTAATTTAAATAACTATTCAGTAGAGTCAACCGACTAATAATATCAAGAAATAAATTTAAAAGCAATTAAAACAAAAAAGTTATTCAAGAAATTAGAAGGGCTCAAAAACCTAAAAATTGAAAAAAAGGGAAATTCAAAAATCAAAAATCATAGTCATAACCAATAGAGGAAGTAATAATAATCAGAAATAAAAAAAAAATAATAATAATAATAAACAGGGGAGAATGGACTTAGAAAGTCATACTTGGAGAGTTTTTTAAGTTTTAAAGGTGAATGGGGGATAAACTAAATAATAATAATAATAACAATTGAAGAGACAACCATAGGGAACAATAATAAGCAATTAGAATCAAATTTAAAGTTAAAATGGGGGAGTTATAATAATAGCAAAAAGTAAAACTTTAAAGCCCAAAAGCGGTCAAAATAAAGGTTAAAGGGGAAATAAAAGGATGTAATAATATATATTAAGGGTGTAAAAATGTTATAAAACAGAGCAGAGGTGAAAATTAATAATGGGGGGGGGTTTATAATGAAATAACACGACGATCAAAAACTCAGAACTTCGAGGACCAATAACTCGAAAGCCAAGCGAGCTACGATAAAAATCTAAGAAGATATTTCCGTCATAGGAGCAGAAGAAGAACTTGTATACGAAAGAATTGTGAAAAAGGACTTAAATCGAAAGTTGAAAAGTGAAAAAACAGACATTCGGTAAAAGTGCGATAACTCGTAAAAGAAACGTGCGAAAGCGAGCAATCGAGTTTCACAAGACCCACAAGATCGGACAGAAGAGGAATCCGAAAAGAAATCAACGATCGGACCAGCCGTTCAGAAGTTACAGCAAGTTGTTCGTAAAAATATTCAAAATCACAATTTGCAAGATTTAACAGGAAATGTGGCGCGAGTGGATCTACGTCACAGTACAGCGATTGGACTTTGCATGACCAACCGTCATCACAGAGAACGAAAAATAATGCAACAATCAAAATATCTATTAAAAGGATTTTAAAATAGTAAATAGTGAATAAAAACTATTCAATAGGTAAAAACTATACCTAGTACAGTTTGTAGTATAAATATTTCAGACCAAAACAGCCTGAAAATACGAAAAACAACGAAGAGACATTTCTTCACAAAAGGGAGAAAAAGGAGTTACCTTTTGAGGGAAGATTCCCACAGAAAGGGAGAACCAAAATTGTTCGTCGTAAGACGGATACTCTAGTACCAGACTCCGAGCAGGGAAGACGTTGCTTTAGTCACTCTACTAAACTATTTTAAATTCAACTTAGTAAATTTTTAACTTAAATACTTCAATCAGTAATTAAAAGTAACTTAGAAAATTTTCAACTAATTTCGAACTTCGATCTGCAAGAAGATTCATAAACATTGAAGGCGACTTAGCAGGGATTCGAGACTGATACCAGCATTCAACAATTTAGAAATATCCAGGACTTGGAGAGAAAACAACTCAGAGACATCAGAAACAATTTCAACAAGTAACTTCAAATCTACGAGAGCTTCATGTTAAGTGTGAAGGTACACTATATCTAAGGAATAATTCGTAACTAGTAAATTCATTTTAATAATAAATTCATTGGGGAAATTTAGAAAAATTAACTTCAGTAAAATAAATTCACTCTGCTTTGGTGTAACAAATATTTCAAAATTAAATACGACTATTTCAGTGCAGGAAAAGCTATCTGTAGTCCTAGCTGAAATAGTCTAGCTTTTGTCAATTTGTGTTAGTATATAAGAGATTTCTATTTGATTATTTGTGTCATATTTTGTTTGTTTATTTGTTGTGTCATAAAAATTTTAAATGGTTTTGATTTGTCTTAAAGAGAAATAATACATACAAGTCTATTCTCGAGTTTGATTCTTTTCATTAACCATTCTGTGTATTAACATTGCTTTGTTTATGAAAATTGTTATAATTGTGCTCTGGTATAGTATAATATAAAATTTTGAAGAAATTATTATCAGAACTTAGGAGCCGATTTCTTCCAAAAGGCACTTCCCCAGAGAAAGAGAGTGTAAAAAGGAAAGTAGTAAATTCAGTGAGCGTTGAAATAAAATTCAGGGAATTTTGCGTAAATTAAAAGATTGTAAGTAAATGAGAACAAGCTCATACTTACAAAAGCCAAGTATTGCAATAGCTTTGATTAGTAAAAAGGTAAAAGTGAGCATCTTGGTCTTGTCCGCGTTTGTATAGAGACAAGAACTCCTGACGGAGGACGTTGTAAAGCGAGGTTCGAGTCGCGTGAGTAAAGGGACGAGCCAAAGTCAGCAAGCGCATACGCGGCAGCGTGGCTTATTATTTTACACTGCCAAGGCGATAGTACGCGACACGTGTCAATTTAACTACTTAAGATTTAACATATAGCTAATACAAGATAATCGAACTAATCCTACATTTAACATTATACATTACATTTTACATTAATATAGAATTTTGTATAGGTCCTAGTTCATTATTTACAATTATGTCCTGGTACTTATTAATATAAAAAGTCTATATACAGTATTTATACAAACTGAAGGGGCCGTGGCTTATTATTTTACACTGCCAAGGCAATAGTACGCGTCTCGTGTCAGTTTAATTACTTAAGATTTAACATATAGCTAAAACAAGATAATCGAACTAACCCTACATTTAACATTATACATATATTTTACATTAATATAGAATTTTGTAGAACACTTCTACATAAATACCCCTTATTCTATCTAATAAATGTATTCTTCAAAGTAAAATATTAATCAAGGTAGTGTTTTGAAATATTATATTCTCACTTTCATCAGCAGTATCTCTCAACAATTTTTATTAATCGGAAATAATAAAACACAATTTTGAAAGGAAATTTAATTAGTTAGATTTGTGTGTATAACATTTTTTGGGGAAAAAAAAATTGAGTTTTGAAATACAGTACAACCTCGTTTATCCGGACTAATTGGGACCGGAAGTGATCCGGTTAATCAAAAATCCGGATAATCCGAAATTATAGAAAGATAAATAAAACAAAATATAAAATGATAACTTACCATTTATAAGTCATGAAAAAACACAATATTTACACAGTCATTCAATTTACACAATACATGAAATTACACAATGTACTGTAAATGACGAAAAACATTTTATTTACACACCTGAAATATTTACACATGCTTTTAATTTACACAGGGTTTAGTTGTTATTTATAAAAAAGTCATTTATCTTCCTCTGTTTTAATTTGTGTGACGTTTCAATGCGGCCCTGTCTATACGATTCAATGCGTCTAACTTTTGAGCCATTGTAAGCACATTACGTTTTCGTTTCATCGCCATTTCCACGCACAAACGCTAACACACGAATATAATACTATTAACCGTATCCGATCAAAAATGTAAAGAAACTAAACACGGCACAGCACGATATGGTAATGATGTATTCCGGTCGCTAGCACGTGATAAGACTACCCGCCGGCATAGACAATAAACAAGGTCACTGTCATGCTGCATCGGGGTAGGGGGATGGTGACGCAGAGGTCATTGCTCCTCCACTTTCTCTTCCCAGTGCATCAACAACCCGCCCTAATACCTCAAAGCGACACTGTAGTGTTGAGGAAATCACGTTTTTATCAACATTAATGTAATAGCAGATATTTCTTGTTGAAACTCCATATTCAAGGATAAAATAAAGCAAAAGCTTAAAGTTTCAAAATATTATAAATATTATTCAAAATACAGTAATTATTAAAATATTTTGAAACTTTAAGCTTTTGCTTTATTTTATCCTTGATTAATTTTTTATTTTTTGTTCCGGATCGATCCAGATAATCCGGACATCCGGTTGAATGAGGTCCGGATAAACGAGGTAGTACTGTACTTAAAAAAACAAAGTTTGTACAAATTTCTTATAATAGGTTAAAAATTGTCTTAGGACAATTGGTTTAATTTAAAATCATTATCTTTAGCGGGTTCAGACTTTTTTTTTTTTTTTTTAAATGGGTTACATGATTTTTACTACATTTCTAAATAAATAAAAGATTTATATAATATTAAACTACATACAAAAAAATCAAAATTAAGGTTTTCAAGTGCAAACTTGAATACATTGATTCCTTAAAAGTGATATTTTAAATTAAACTTCTTACCTTGGTCATTAAAGTTTTATCAGTTGGCGAATTATGTCCTTCATTCAACTTTGGTCCAGACCATCCTTCACCAAAGAATGTGACAGAGAAAACAGTACTGTTTCTTAGCTCTTCAGTGGGGCCGTCATGGCTTGAAAAGCCAAAAGAAAAGAACCTTGGATGCTGAAATAAATAAAATATGATATAGCCTTCTCTGCAGTCTTTAAATACAAAAAATATTATATAATTCGTACCTCCACACTATCTCCCACACATACTTGCCAAGTAGATGATAAATAGAAATACTGAAAGATTTAAAAATTAGAAAACTTTAGTATCCAGTCACAGTAGACATGGAAGATGTCAACTGCTTTCTGTGTTGGAATCAGTCAGATATGAATGGAGGCAATGGTGTATTCAGGCAGAGAGAGGGTGTGCGATCTCACTGTTTATACAGGGTGTTAGATCTTGAACTGGGGAAGAGATCATATCTGTGCAATAATCTTGACATCAATAATTATAGCATGTGTGTAAGTATTCATATTCTTTCTCCTTCTTAGATGTGTCTATTTTGTTTTTGGATTACGTAATTGTTTGTTTAATTTTAAAAGCAAGCATAGTATAATTATAATTTTGAGTTGCTGTTAACCCAGTAGACGGTCAGAACGATCAATGTCGATTGAATGTTTTGGTGTTGGTTAGTGTTATATATTTTTAAACATATGCCAAAAGCTTTTATTTTTTATTAATTTTGGTAAAAATCTTTAAATAAAGAACTGCTTTATTTACTATTACTTTTATGACTATTGGATCAAACATAAATCATTAAATGTGCGAGTAGTTTGTATAAAATTACATTCCTTGAAAACCAAATTTTCAAATCATTGGCTGCATTGTACTGTTGCAATATGTATTTTACAATAATAATATTATTTCAACAGTTTTCAGTCAAGATGTTGACTCCTTTATTTAGGCAAAACTAGAACACTTGAAATGAGCAATACTCATGGATATTTCAATCACTAAATGAATGAAAACTCAGTTTTCCACAATAAACCACTTTATTTGTAACAAAACAATATTTCAATGATTAAATCATTCTCTTCAATTGTTACCTATAACAATGTCTCGATACATGTAACAACTGAAGACGATCAACTTAATCATTGAAATGTTGTTTTGTGAGAAATAATGTGTTTATCGTATTACTTGAATTAGTGGAAATGTTCTAAAGTATAAATAAATCTCTTTAACAAGCACTGAGTACTTATGACACAATAACTATCAAAAATTGTAGCAACACCTCGTAATAACTGTATTCCAAAGCTTACAGAGTACCGGACTATCAGGCTTGATAAACACATAAATATATGTGATATATAAACACTATACAATTTATCAATTCATGCAGAGGTCGTTATAAGTTCGACAAATTTTATCAAAGTTTACGATGGTAATTAAGTTCTACAATAAGGAAATACTATCGACTTTGAAATAAGGTAGCCTATGTTTATTAGGTTCTATTTATTTAATTAAGCTTTATTTATTTTTTTGATTTATTTATTTATCTTTAATAGACTATGGCGAGTGAAAAAAATTTCCCACCTTTAAACAAACAAAAATTAAATTTTGTGACTGGTGACATAAATTTAATTTGTAAATAGTAACGGTTATTGACTGCCTACTATAGTTTATTTATTATATGTTGTAAAGTTCAGAGAAAACCAAAATTAAATATCGAAAAGAAATTCTGACCACATAAACGATCATGTCCTTCATCTACTATTGTTATATGAAATACCATTATTCAGTGAGTAAAAAATATCCTGTTTTAAAGCTTTACTAAAATCAGTAAAATATTTAAAAAGACTTATGTTTTTAGAACCTAATTCCTGAAATCTTTTTCAAGTTTATAGGGGGGAAAAGGGCATTTTCTAATAATGAATATTTTTATTATTTTTAAAAAATTAAGAATTTCAAAATTGTGAATTTTGCTTCTTTTATTTTCAAAATGCCAATTAAAATATTGATTCGTTACAAAACATTAAAAAGAAAATTCTATGATTTTCAACCATGTCTAAAATAGAATTTTATGTATTATAGGATTACTAAAATAATTAGTTGAAATATGGGTGGAAGGTGCTGAAAATATTAAAATTAACTGATTAAATATTGCATAAATTCATTTCTCTTACTTAACTTCAGACCTTGGACTAGAGATATAGTCTAAACCTTGAAACTGTCTGTAATTAAACAAGAACAACTGATAATTCATTATCACATTGAAGGGTGTTACAAAAGTAAATGAGCACAAATTTTATTCAAAACTAGTTAAACAGCTATAACTAAGTTTGTTTGCTTAACTAGTTAATAAATAATATAAAAGTATAAAAAATAAAATAAATGGAGATTATTTTGAACATGTTGACACAATATAGGTTAAGACAATACAAACAATAGTGCAAAGTTGTTTTTCTAAGACCCAGTACAAATTAACTTTATATCGTCTCACTTTTTAAATCAAATAATGAATAATAATTTTATGGAATCTGTAAAATAAATTAAAAAATTAATATCCCTCATTCTCTACTTGAACAAAAATAAACAGAAGGATTTATAACACAAACCCATGTGTCAAGTCATTTAACAAAAAATTTAAAATGTTAACAAAATCAGTCAGACAGTTTGACCTGTTACGAACAAGACAAAATACAAGACCAACATTTCAAAACTTTTCTTTTTTATACAAGAGTCTCATAATGGATATTCTACGAAAAACTGAATATAAATTTGTTATCCATTAACAAAACTTTCTCTAAATAAGTATACGTGAGAGACTCATAATTGATTCACAAAATTACAAATTTTGAAATTATGGTTTTAGGTTAGAGTTTAACAGGGCACATAGCCTAATAATAGAACACTCAATACAGATCTAGTTTCTGCAACCAAAATACAACAATTTAGTCTTCTATTTATACTCTATACTGATTGAGAAAGTGCATTGTTTATGAAATATTTCAGAACTTTGGTCTTTTATTGTGTTTTTATATTTGTGTACTACTAAGTAATACCAAGGACTACTTTCCAAAGTAAGCCTGTGTCTTCTATCCAGACAAAATCTAAACAATTTTGAAAGTTCAAATGACAATTAAATTTGTATTAAATTATGTTTTTTTACTTACTTTCAGCAACAACTTTCTTGTAAAGGCCGTTTTAGTCATCAGAGCAAATATTAATCCCACAAATGAAACTACAAGTGTAACAAACAGACTTGAGAATGAAACAAACATTTGCATAGGAACTGGTCGTTGCTGTTGTTTTTCTAAAAACAATCGTTGAGAGCGTTGTACTACTGAACGATCTGCTCCAGGAAATGGCACGCACCAGCCATTACTTATACTGCTTTTGTGAATAACTGATCTATTAACAAAAACAAATCATCGTATTTAAATGTAACAGCAGATATTTCTTGTTGAAACTCCATATTATAGAATTAAATAAAGCTTAAGTTTCAATAAATTTCTAAATGAAAAAAAGTTTTTTTTTTTTTTTTAACTTTAGCTTTATTGGTTTATTTAATCCCATAAACAAATAATGTTAATTATTTCAGCTATAGGGATATAATCAATCAAATTAGAATTTAAAACACTCGAGTTTTAAATTTTTGTATATAAACTTGAGCAAAGTTTTTACAAAGGTACAATAAACATAATAATAATAAACATTATGGAATCAGCTAACATCAATGTTATGAAAGTTGTGAATTTCCAAATTACATCTTTTTTGTTATACATATGGGATGACCTTTAATTTTAAATTGTTTTTGACTATAGGAACTATTGAAGTTGTTGGAGTGAAGATGTATTTTGTATCTTGACCTATTGCATGGAATAGAACTGTGGGGAAGATTAGAATCTCTGCAGGCCTGGATGAAAATCGGTGATCAGAGAGATGGACAATTTATCTTTTTTCTTGAGTGTGATATCTATGTTTTGTGCCAAATGAATTTGATTCCTAACCAGTTTTTCAGGATAACACCCTTTTACAAATGCAGATATCATTTTTTGGTTAAATTCATGTAGTTCAATCTCCTCGGTACAAATCCTTTTGACTCCAGATTGCCTAGGATTCATAGAATGGCTGTTGAAGTGGAAAAGCTACCAACCAAAGGTTGAAAATACTTGTAGGTGTAAACTGTTCCCTAACAATTTTGAAATAAAAATAATATTTAAGAAATAAAATTTAGAGGTACTTTTTTTGCTTATCCGGAACTCCTGGAAGCCTGTGTGAAAACAGCTTGCGACGAAGAGCTCCCAATTCATCAGCATGTGTTAGTCCATACACAGCCGATTCCCAAGTTCCGTAGTGAATTCCAGTTCCCTGCAAGCATTAAAAGAAATCCTCAGTTTTATTATATTTTTGAAAATGCAAATAAATAAATTAACAGCTAAGAGCATTAGTTACACTACAGTATATTAGTTAAATTACATTTACAAATGAGTTTAGAAAAAGTAGAGCAAACAGTCAGTGGTTTTGGACCTTAGCAGAGTATTTGATAGTGTTCATTTCCAAACATTTTTCAATTAATTTGAAAACTTTACCATAGGGAAATTACTTATTAAGAGAGTGCAGTAAGTAAAAATTCTTGGTCTTATCTTATCAATAGAGTTCAAAATGGAATCTCAGAGTTTTGTTTTTATCATATACAGTACATTAATGACACAATCCATACATTCCCTGCTATGGTGGTTGTAATTTAATTTAAATCTTTGAGCAGGTTAGCTAATAAACTTTACTTCCTACTGGTATTGTTTACTTCTTACTGGTATTAAAAAGAAAAGAAAAACTGAAACTATTAAATTCTTTTGTATAAGTTTTAATAAACTGAAATACAAAATATTTTATATATTTATTTAATTTTATATTCAAACAAGTTAAATACAAGACCCTTTTTGATATTACGAAGATATCCAATAATTTTCTCATAATATAAATGTATAAATTGATTCTAAGAAGAATAACTTAAAAGAAGTTGGGACCGTACAGTTCTTAGGTCTAATTACAGTCGACTTTCTCTTATCCAAAAAGCCTGTCGGATTACAGAGAGCATGTCCTGATTACAGAGGGTAACACATGTTGTACACAAGTAGTAGATCTACTTTAATAGAAAGTCTTAGACTATGAAATATTACCTGTCAATAAAACAAGGTTAGGTATGATGCAGTAACATTTGGATTTAACCCATTCAGGTAGTAGTTATTCAGGGCCATGCAGGACTAGCTGCAGCAATTAATTTTGTCGAAATTGCATGCGTTTCGTTTGAGCCTTATAAAAACACAATGGTTAAAGATAAATCAATGAAATTTTCATAGTTTTTTTACTAAATTAGTATTCTTTGAATGTATATAGAATACTTTCTTTTAAACAGTTACCATTTTATTTTAATTTGTTGTTAATTTAACATTTTTAGTTTTAAAAATTTGTAAAATTGAAAGTAATCGACTATAAATTATATTTAGTGGCATCTCACTTTACTTTTTTTCTCTTTTTTTTTTTAAGTTTAGAATATTTTTTACACAAATTAAAAAAAGTAGGATCATATCTTTACTTAACCAAAAGATATAGCAGATAATGTTAGTGACTTACCGATTCATTTTTTTTAGCGTTTTTCCCAAATGACAATCTTTTATTTCCATAGTAACAATTTAGTATATTTACTTTATTACACTAAACACTAAACATTTTTCACATTATTACACTATTTACAAAATGCACATTTCATTCTTAGTAATTTACTAAAGTGTGAAAATACTTAAAACAATTTTCAAGATGTAGTGGAACTTATCAACATTAGGCCTGAGCATAAAATCAATTTTGAGGTTATTTTCAGTAGGGCTATAAACTAAATTTGACTCCTCATCTAATCTGGGCTCTAAAACAAAAGGTTTATCAAATTTACCTACCGGTACTTCATTATCTGGATTAGGAATATCGTTCGAGAACTATTTTCGGAAGAAAACATCAAAAAACTGCCTTCCTGTCCTTCAAGGTTCATTTCTGAGTTATTTACAAGTAAGTTATTAAATTTTTTATGTGAATTGGGGTATTATACTGTCTTCTACACTTTCATCATTATCACTTATATCGGAATCACTTTCATAGTCACTAAATAAATAGTTATCTACTTCTGAATCAGGCAATAATTCACGCTCCATTATCACTTGAAACAGAAACAAAACAATGTTGAACGAAGGAATATTCGAGGTTAGCAGATGACATTCAACATATGTTTTGCTTTGAAATCAGGCTGGCAAACCACGAAAACTTAATATTTTGTTTCTAAAAGACTAGCTGAAGCAATACAAGCAATATCTATTGGATTTATACGGAACTACGACGACAGTAATACAATAAACATAGAACACGAGACCATCTCGTGGTTCAGCGTTTGGTCCAAAAATGCTACCACGAGTGTAGCTCGTGAGTCTACCTCAATGGGTTAAATAATGATAAAATAAGAACTGTACAGGAGCGAAGGAGGTGTGTTTTGACAGGAAAACTGTGACTCATCGTTGAGTCAAGTGCATAAAAGGTGCATCGGATTAGTGGGGGTGTTGGATTAGCAAGTGTTGGAGAAAGTCATACAGACAGAGGACTGGCAAGACTAAGTGGATAAACTATAACGTAAAATAGTTTCTGAAATCTTTGCTCTGAATTGGCTTATAAACTTGACTTGTCATACTATACAAAAATCACTAACAATGCACAATACAAATACACAATATACAATACAAGAAGTACACAAGATAAAATACAACAAATTAAGACACAGTGAACCATGTATACGTGTTATCTCATATTAATCAATTATTTGAGTCTTCATCCTGTCAATCTTGTAAAATAAAAGATTAGAGAGTATTAGTGAAATATGAGACAAGAGGAAACAATTCTAGTAGACTTGTTCTAGATATAAAGATAAAAAACAATGGTAAACACATTTATAGAATATTTTAATTTTACCTTAATCAATAATTATTAAATAAATTTTTGGTTCTTTTGTAATTCCTACATTGTATTTTTTAAAGTCTAGGTTCCAGTTAGGAGTATTGTTGTCAGCTTATTTTAACTTTTTCTATTTCAGTCTGTATAATAAGCTGTCTTCGAGAATATAGTCAGTACGACTAAAATACTTGTGGAAAGAACAAACAAATACAAGATTTAATTAATGAAAATTACCTTAACTTTAGTTCCAACTTTTAAGAAAGCTTCAATATACTCTACATCACCTGTAAATAACAAAATGTATATTAGTTATAATTTCTGTTTATAATATGGTGTTTATAGCAAAAAGTAATTACTCTATCGCATGACCTCGAATGGTACTCTGTCGCACAAATTCAAACAATTGGGTCAATGTAATACACGATAAATTTTTCATTATGAGATTCTAAAGTGAAATAATTCCTGCAGCCATTCTGACTTTTCAATTAATACATTACTTTTGTTATCTGTAATAATTTTAACTTTTACTGTCTGAATTAAAAATGAGTTTAAATTTTACTTATTTTAATTGAATTTTACACAATTTAAAGATTGTTGGGCACCATTTTGTGAGTAAGCACAGACACTTAAATTAAAATTTCCGGATTGTGGTTTCTAGGAAAATGTACTCAAAGTCATGAAATAAACCAAAGTTTTTTGTGTAGTATATTAGACACATTTAATTTTGGATATAGCCAATCCATAACCTAAAAATCATACGACAATATATATTTTTTATACCAGACAAGGCAACTGACCATGGTCCTTTCCTAAAATTACATGAAATATTAAATACAAATTACATGAAATATTAAATACATAAAATTCGTAGAGTAAACCCACATGGAAATTGACAAAGATTCCTTCCTGCAATTTACACACATCAAATACATATAATTCTTATTTTTTTAAATGTTCAGTCTTTAATGTTTTTCACAGTTTATAATAAAGGGTTTTTTACAATTTATGGAAACAGAATGTTAATGACAACAAAACAATGTAACTCCTCTAGTAGACTTTGGAAAGAGAACACACAAAGTTTATAGAATATATTTTAGAGAATGATATCTTGATGTTCTTAAATTCTTCAATTTAAATGTTTTTTATAATAGTTTTGGCTTTTTGACTCAGGTTAATTTTTCATTAATATTATGTAACAATTAACCATTAATGTAAGCATCTACACCAAAATGCAATCTCTGATTTTATTTTAGTTCAAGTTAAAATTGTTTTATTATGAATAGCTCTTTTTCGAAGTGTTGCTCTCTTGGAGTAAAACTAAATCTGAGACGATCAGCCTAACGAGAAGGTCTACGTTGACAGAGAAAAAGCCAAACATGACTTTTGTCCTTGGTGGTTATAGAGCTTGCCGCCTCCAAAATTTCAACTAATCACCACTATACGGTGCACTAACACTGCATTGCTTTTAACACATCTTGGGACATATTCTTTCTTTAAATGATTTACTTATTATAAAAAGTTTACAATTATATCTTGAAACTATACATCTATTATTCAATTATTTACAAAGTTCATTCATAGAGCTCATTTACACACGGTTCTATAACATTTAACAATTTCGGAAACTCATCTATCTGTCCATATGGAATCATAATATACGACCGTATTGTGAGATATGACGTAAGTCTCTTATATTGTATATCAATCACTTCATATATTAAATCAAATACTAACAAAAATATGATATCCAAAAATGTGAAACATTACATAATATCTTATCTTTTAATTAGGATAATTTAAAAATAATTAAATTTGTGTCGGTTTATAATTTTAATATTCTATTTACAAACAAGACCATTAACATATTTAGAGTCCATTAAGTTTGGACATTATTAATGAATAAGAATGTAAAATTACTTCTTAAATCAATGCTCAATATTACCTGCAAATTCTTTGAGGAAATGGCTTATCCCAATTTCTGTAGGAATGCTATCAAAGCCACAAGCACTCACAACATAAACACCCTTCTCAGCAGCTTTGTCATTATACTCAACTTCCATACGTTCCATATACTGAAAGCAGATATATTATATAAGTGTTACACACATTGCGAAAAACTTCTACAAATAATAAATAAAACACATATCCTCATAAAATAATGTTTAATTATCACACCTGTTTTAGTGACAATATCATCAATCTCAGAGATACAGTAATATATGTTTGATAATTAAACACTATTTTGTGAGAATTTGCATTTTAATAATAAAAATATACTTAGCCTCAATTGGTATACAAATAGCAGCAATCGTAAGTTTACCCATCATATAACTTTCTCTACACCACTTATATATTAAAAAGTAAAAATGAATTGTAAACTACATAAATTGTAATTAAACTGAATAAAGTAATATAAAAAATGATGAGATTAATTAAAAACCTTTCTTTAGAAAGATCTTTGTCATAGGTTTACTTTACCTCTAATTAAAAACAATTTTGTCAAATAAGGAACCAAGCTGTTTTAACTGAGACTATGTGAAAGATATGAGTCACAACAGAAATAACTTACCTGAGGTTCTCCACTAATATCAAGGTGATGTGTGCCATTTGCAATGCATGCATTAATCACTGGCTCACCAAAGAATCTGTAAGGACCACAGCAGTTCAAAAGCACTTTTGTTTTACTAGCCATTTCCTGGAGAGATTGTTCGCTGTTCACATCAGCAATTATTGTTGTAGTGTTTGTCACATCTTCACCTAATGAAAACATTATGAAGCAGTCTCTTATTTGTTGTCCAAATTGTTACACACATATCAAAAGCATCAAATTTCATTAGAAACATACTTTTAATTTGATGGGAGATGTCCAGGTCAATACTTTACAATTGCAAGGTTGTATATGTGTCAAATGCTTAACCAGACTTTCAAAAATACCAGCAGATATAAAATTGTTAAGGGAAAATAAATTACTTTTTCAAGGCTAATTAATTAAGTTGTGAGTGATTAAATTTTAACAATTTCTGTTAGAATGAAGAACAAAAAACAAAAACGAATAGATTTAGAGTGAATTTCTATAGATTATGAAATAAAAAGGTGAAAAGAAAACTTTTGTGTTGTTTATATTCGTCAGATTCCTGGAAGATTCTGATGAGTTCAGGATGTTCACAGAATGGAGGCTATAAAATTACCACATTTTCCTGATGCACAAAAATATCTGTCTAGGAATAGTATATTTTAATTTTTGTACAGATTTCAGAGTAATACATAACAAAACCTAACATCTCATGTTAATATATAAAGATAAACAAAAAAAATTAATGTCAGGAAATCATTTAACATGAACATTCACATACGGAACTTTAAAAAATATTAAAAATTCCTAGGTTTTTAAAGAATTTTCGGGGGAATTTTTAAAGAAAATAAAAGGAACTAACAATTATTTCTAGATTAAAAAATAACAAAAATAATCTATTTTATACAACATATTCAGGAACTTACAAAAATCTTAGAGTTTAAAGAAATGTGTAAACTTAATGTTCTTGGTTATATTTTATTTTTCATGTATTAATGTATTATTTTATTTCCGTGTGAACAATAATAATACTAAAATAAACTTGCAAAACTTTTTCACTCATGCATTCCAAAAACTAATAAAAAACAAACAAAAATTATTCATCACCAAAAATATCAGTTTGGTAGTTCTGTCAAAAAAAATTGATATATATATATATGGTCTAAACTTGTGCCATAAACACATCCTTGGCGTAAATCGTATTTTATTAAAATCAAGCTTTTAAAGATAGCTGTGAAGGTGTATTTTTGCCAATTATTTCTGGATTGTAATTTTTTTACTTGCGATTCTGCACATGTGTGTTTGGGTCATTAATATTCATTTTTCATTCAAATTTGTAATTTTAAGTTTCTTTTCTCATGCAGCCATCCCAGATTTTAAGATGTCGAAAAAATGGAGAAGGGAAAAAAAGAAAGAAATCCCAAAGTATGGCCAATATCAAATTTGATCACAATCGGTCTATGCGTTTGGGCTGTAGATACAACAGACATCATTCTAAAATCCACTTTTATGGACTCAGGATATATCTGCTAAATACTCAGGATTGATATTTTTAACCACCACATAACTTTCTCTACACTATGAATATATGTAAAATTACAATAATTGTTTAACTTAATTGTATGAATGCGATCTGTAGGTAGAAATGAACGGTTTCAATTTGTATATTAAACTACTATAAAACTTTAAAAAGATGGCTTAAAATATTATTTTTGTAGAATAGACAAGGTCTAAAACAAATTGGAAATAAACAAAATAGGAGTCTACTATATGTAAGAGAAAATATAGATAGTGTCTATCTATTTTTGTCTTATGTCATTCCAATACAAGTTAAAAGTTGTGAGGAAAAGGAAGCGGTCGAGTTAATTATTCAAAACAAAAGAAGTAAAAGTACACAGTGTAACATTAAAAACCAACCATGCGACTTATCAAGAGGCGAAATAAATGTATACTAACATTGCCATTGCTAGTATTTTGTAAAATTTAGTACTTTACTATAATAAAACATATTTTATGAAGAACTGAAACTGTTTGGATTACAGAAATATTGTCTATTGTCGAAACATTCAATCAATTGGACACTAGCATTTTTCACCAATAAACCAATGGGTTGAATAAATTTATTTTAAGCATTATATCTTTAAACTAAAAAAAAATTTCATACTGTCAAAATTTGAAGATAGGTTATATTAAATATAATTTTAGTTAACACGTTAGCTGCCAAGGCCTAATACGATACTCTTGCCTGGAGTGCCACGATTACCAAATTATTTTTCCATTATTATTTTTGCATCTACCTATGTTAAATAATATAAGGCAATAGTATTTACTAATTTTATTTACATTTATGCATATATAGTTTCGAGTCCGATCGGACCGAAATGCAATTTTTCGGCTTTAATATTAATCGTAGTATAACGTTTAGGTCCGATCGGACCGAGGTAATTTTCGTGTTAAAAAAAAAAAAATCTAAATGGGCTATTTCATTTCTTTATGTTGGCAAGCTCACTATTTTATTTGTCTAATATTTACTTTATAAATACATATATTCATTTTACAACTGTATTCTTTGTGAATTATTCATTACTAAACCAAAATGTTTTTGTAAAATTTTTAATCGGTCCGATCGTGCCGACAAAAAAGTGAAAATATCCACGGATTTTATTATTATAATGAGTAACCATGGTAACGGTTATTAAAGCATACAATATACTATGTCTAACACACGTCTTTACCCAATCCAGAGAATACCAAAATATGCCGATAGGTTGCTGCACTATCGAACTGTGAGCCACAAAACAATCAACAACATTACGTCAGTGACTTTATCGGTCCGATCGTGCCGTAATTATGCATGTACATTCACCTTAGTTTCGATCCGATCGGACCGATAAGGCAGCTAACGTGTTAAACATTGTAAAAGTTAAAAAATTTAATAAAAATAAATACTCTAAAATGTTGGGCAAGGTATAGCTGGCAAGCAATGTAATAAATAGTACAGGTACCGGTAATATACAAGCATGGTCATTAGAGAAACAAGAAAATTTACAGTTTTCACATAATTAGAAAATACTGCAAATTATTGGTGGGAAACATTTATTAATTAAACCACGACACATCTATTTTGGGGGAAATTAGTAAGCCAATGGATTAAATTGTTAATAACCTAACCTGTTTCATCACTAATTGATTTGAGAAGTTTCTGCAGCTTAGAGACACTGCGACCAGCAATTCCCCAAGTTAAGTTTCTCTTTTCTTTAACTATTTTCATCATTTCCAACACTACAAACTTCCCTGTGAACCCAGAAGCTCCGAATATAAGTAAATCTAAACGTTCTGAACTCATGCTGTAAAACAGAACAATACAGATTATTTGGTAAATAGGCCTATATTAAAAACATGTATTTAGAATTAAATATAATATTTTGTACATATCGTAGTTACTTGTAATTTTTATTTCTCTTAAGTTTTGATAAGAAAACTTACAACAATCATCCTATCACAACGTACAATAATAAAATGATACCTGAATATTTTGTTCATTCTAGAAGTGTGAAATATAACCGAATATCTATCTATCATGGAGAATGTTCACTCATTTGTGGAAATTTTTGCTCTTAAAAAATGTACATGCGTACAAATTTCCACATAAAAATTGTTTCACATGCACTGTTGAAATTCAAAAGAACTATACTATGAAGTGTATATGTTTATCTTGGTTGTATATAAACCTCTTTTGGTATCTTTACAATTGGTTAGGAATTGAAGGCTGTAACTAGGTTGGAACCAAAAAGTCTAACCTTGAAATAAACAGATATTAAACACGTATACATGTAAATACTGTTAGGAAATTTGAAAATATATTTCAGTGAGGAATAGAGGCGTGCTGGCCCACTAGGATATGGGAAATGTCCCATGGCACCCACTCGCTGCCATGAACTAACAAAAATTTTAATATGCTAGTTGTTTATTACACTTACCCATTCTTGCATTTTCTTCTAAAATTTCACTGAAGATTCAGATGTTCACCATTTCTGCCCATGCAATAATACAACCTGTTCTGAAACTCACTTCTGACTTTTGGAAATGTTTTTCTTGGAACAGACCTACACTCTATTTTTATTTGATTTCTAAGATCCGCTAAATCAACTGGCAGTGTTTTGTATAATACAGATTTTATAGTGCCTGCCACAGAAAATAGTCTATGGGTGTCAAATTAGGGAATCTTGTGGGGCATTCAATTGCCAGCCAGGGAAATAGTTATTCAACCAACTTCGTACATTCATATGTCAAATTGGCTTACATCGTTAAGATGATAGTAAACTAAATTTTCAAGATACTTTAACTGACCCTATTAATATTGCCGATTCTCAATCAAATCTGTTATGATAAGATTTATGAGCTCCCCAAGCAAAATTAAAGTAGGTGTCAACGTTCAAATGTCCCTCATTAAAAAATTAGATAAAATCACTGTCTCTGAAAATATAAATTTTTCTGGTAACTGGGAAGAGCCCTCAACAAATACGTGGAAATTTTCATCATTACAGTATGTTTATTTACAAAACTGTATAAAAATAAAGTGCACTGATATGAAAAGCATATGTTCTTTAGTAATATTTCATTACTTATTATTAGGTCTCGCATTTCTTCACAAAATTCAAACGCCCAATCAAAATCATCTTCATGTAATTTTGGATTTTATAGAGGTGGAAATTGTGCAGCTTTGTAACTTTGTGGACAAAACTAACTGATAAATGTGTTGTGGTGGAAACTTGGTGAAGGGAATTAATGGATTCATTCGTTGCAAAATGATTCAAAACTTCAATTTCAGGTAGCTCATTAAGAACTCTATTTCTACTCCTCTTTTTATTAGCCAATGATTTGGTTTCAGTGAATTTATGAACTAGTTCTGTGATGTAGCCTACTGATGAAATGTTTTTGTTTGGATATCTTTCATTAAAAACTCTAGCTGTTGAAATCCCACTCTGGTTCACAGAACAATAAATACAAATAATTTTGATGATTCATAAGTGTAATGTGTACACCATGCTGACTGGTTGCACTTATATAGGAAAATTTTAGAGATTAATTACAAAAATTACTTCAGTAACATCAAAAATTGGGAAATATAATGACCTTAGCATTTAAAGGTGGTAAGTTTAGACCTATTTTAGGCCTATAGTTGATCTTTGTACAGTATTGTTATCGCATATGCCTCCTTAGTAATTTTTATATGTGTTTAACCTTACCTCTAAATACCATAAACCAGTTATTTTAAATAGCTAATTTAGGATAGAAATAATGAATTGTAAAAGATAAAAAGTGGTAGGCGTATTTAATAAGTATTGAAATGATGGTAAATAGGTATTGTAAAGAGGAATTACAGAGATTTGATACTTAAATCGATCAGACAAATTCTCTCCATATTTACCGTTTATTCTGCATACGTTATTTCTTAATAATAAAATAAGTTTTCAATGCACAGCTAACATTTTCACGGAAAAAAACAACATAATTTTAACTTTTCTAGGTTAAAGTTCTTTAAGTGAATTACGTGTTAAAATAGATGTCAAAAATTTTTACCTACCCTAGGCGTAAATTTGAGAAGAAAAAAAAGAAATTGTGTGTGCGAGTTCCCAAGCAGCCACCCATTCAAGTACTAAGCATGCTCAATGTTGTTTGACTTAGGTGAATGCATTGAATTCTGTAGTTTTGAAATTGTGATTTTTCGGTGAAAAAGTTTGTTCCATGTTGAAAACTTATTTTATTGTTAAGAAATAAGTTATGTAGAACATGATTTTAAAAAAATCGACAAAAATACCGGTAACTTTCTTTGTATACAATTACCGTTTAAGGATTGTAATTTTTTGGTGAATAAGGTGACTTCCGCATTGAAAAATGATTTATTTTTAAGAAGTAGTAAGGTACCGGTATTTTGTAAAAGAATAATTTTTTTTTAATTTCGAAAAATTAGCAGTCTGGCTGTTGTAAATACCTTTTGGACAAAAATCTAGGTTAACCGTAGTAGGGCTCTATCCTCTAGTATGCTAGAAATACCAGCATTTAATATACAACACATAGTTTATCATTCATAACTTACAGACCTCAGCTAGTTTAAAAAATATTAAACTATTCATGCAGAATAATTAAATTTCATGTAAATATAAAAACATAATTTTGTAACTTACTTGTTACAAATCCTGGAATAAGTATGCCGGGAATCTGGATACGATACCGAGTGTAACAATACTGAGTGAAGGTCACTGAAGGTACAAGTAGAAGATAATGAAATATAATAACTTCAACCTTCAACAAAGATTGACGTAGCTTGATTACTTTAATAACTATGACCAAGCACAATCATAAATATGGAAAACGAAAAAATCAAAACCGGTATTTTTTTTTTACAGATTCACAACCTAGCCTAGATCAAAAGTCAAACCGCAAATGCACAAACAGGCAACAGCAAAAGCAAACACAAACTTACAAATCATGCCCTACCTTAACACAGAATATACCACACGAAAACGCTCAACACTAAAATAAATTGTGTAAACACTACTTAACTAGCGCTCCCCAGTGTGAACTAAGAAACAACTATAGAATAATATTAAGTTTTGCCTTTTGATTTGAAGCGCAATTTGAAAGTTTCAATATGGTCTTCCACATTTAGAAAATGATCTCACCTGATTTACTAAAACAACAAATAATAAATGGAATATTCTATTATTATGTAATATATATTTTTTTACAATAACAACCAAGTGAAATAATTTTAAGATTCATAAGTATTAGAGAAATCTTTTGACATATTCTAATAAAATCTGTTAAAGAATAGAACAAAATATAGTTGATTTATTACATTAATATCATACATCTCATAAAAAAAATAAATAATAACATTAAGGTCAAATACAATTATTACTTTAATGTTTTTATATTAATATTAGAACTTGAACTTAATTTAAAAAATAGCTTAAAACATCGTATAAGTCAAATTTTGAGTGTTAACGAAAAATTACTTTAAAAGAAATATTTAAAAAAATAATAAATAAATAAAAAATTACCGTAGCAGGACGGTAGAGAGAAGTGAAAACTTTAATGTCAATTTAAAAAATTATTAATATTTTAAACTTTCAATAAATGTAATTCAATTATTAATTATATTTTGCATTGATTATTAGTGTGACTTGATTAGATTTTTAGTTTTAATATATATGGGTATGTGAGAAAGTTTGTGCAATATTTTTGCATTGATTTTACTTTGACTATGTATATGAGTTTGAGAAAGTTAGTGCAATATTTTTCGTAGATTTTTAGTTTATATATATGGGCATGTGAGAAAGTTTATGCTATAGCTTTGCATTGATTTTAGTTTAACTATGTATGTGAATTGTGAGAAAGTTAGTGCAATATTTTTCGTATATTTTTAGTTTTAATATATATGGGTATGTGAGAAAGTTTGTGCTATAGTTTTTGTATTGGTTACTAGTTTGAGTCTGAAAACGTTATAAAACAAATAAAAATTACAAAAAATAATAATTATATTTAATAATTGATCTTTTACTTTAATAAAAATAGTAGATTATTTAAATACGCAGCATAACCGTTGTTGTACGTATACTGTTATTTATTATTTTCGTGACGATTTTTCCTTTCACCACATCGATTTAACAGCAACAAAAAATTGCCTACCGGGCGTAAAGAAATATTCAAAAATGAAAAATTTCGGAACAGTTGCGCAATAATTTATTGATAGCTTTAGTGTTAGTAAAATAACGCTGTGCTTACAACGTTTAACTTCTATGACGACCTTGGCACGTGTAACAATTATCAATTACATAAAACTACTTTTTTTAATTTCCGTTTTCATTAATCAAATCAGCAATACAGGTAGTAATAATAATAATAATAATAAAAAGAATAAGAAAATATAGTTCAAAAGTATTGCATAATTGAGGCGGTAGCTTGAGTAAGGCCCTATGGAGCCTTCTTCTGGAGAACGTATAAATGGATTCTCCAAGTCTTTTTAACACGTTCACTGCTGTGTGACTCATTTTTGGGTCACACATGTCTTTTCGCTTAGGCCACGTGCATCAAAAATAAGTCACGGTGCATTACTTATTTCTAGGCTGTGTGAATCAACAGTGGTTCACTGTAAGGCTGTTCTTATACTAACTGAATTACTGAAACCTGTGGCCTCAGAAAATAACAATTTAAGCCTTAGCCTATGCATATTGGCATTCTTGTTCAAATAATGACCTGAAACATATCTAAGAAAGCAGAGGCACACAATTTTGTATTCGGCTTTGTTCAAAAGTTATGTTTACAGTGCTTTTAGGTGGATTGTTCGTTGTTGTTTTTCATAATAATGGATAGAGATTTAAGAAGTAGTGAATTAGATAGATTGTTAAATGAAAATAGGGATGAAGGAGAATTTGGATTTTTTGACAGCGATGCTGATCTTGGATATGTGCTGAAAGTAGTTCAGATGAAAATGATGATTTGATTTCTGATATAAATGCTGTTAGATGAAAGAAATGTTGTATTCTATTTTTTAGATGTTTACTAAAATTCAAATAAAGTGTTGTTTGCTAAAATGGAACACATTTTCTATTCCCATATTTCTGTTCGAAGATGACGAGTGGTGTAAAGAGGGGGTATCATTTTGACGAGTGGTGGTCTTTTATCATTTTTGCCAAGGAAACAGGGGTACCAGGCAAAGCCAAAAGACTGTGTACATGCACTGAAAAGATCAGTCTTGCAGTGCTTATTATGGTAATCAAATTTGATCATAGGTACTAAATAGTTTCATAACAGGCCTCTAAAGCCCTACCCACCGTCATTGTGATTAGGTGGATGTTTTTAGAATAGTGTGTAGCATGGTGACAGCTCGCATCAGCCAATAGTAGACGCATTCCTTCCGCTACGCCACTAATGATCTCCAAACAGTAATTCTATTGTGGCTCATAATCGAGTCATGTGGCCCTTTGTAATGAAATTACATACAAAGGCCATGTGAACCAAAATTGTGGTCTAATTTTTGTTAAAGTTGTCAATGGTAACAATTTTAATTTCATTTTTTTATAGGTTAAAAATGTCACATTAGAACATTACAACTTATAATTTTATTTTGTCTCGGAAATAGTTCTAAATGTATATTTTTTAGCGGCGCCATTGATTTATATGAAATATTTGGCAATAGAACTATTTACATGAGTATTGATTTATACTTTTTGTTTCTTCCAGAGAATTTACAACAATGGAAGGAAGAATTAAAGATGAGGATATTCAATGGTTGTTGGAAGTAGCTTCAACAGAACTCGACTGCCGTCTGGCTCTGAAATGAGTGACAAAGGAAGCGATGATGAAGAGGATATTAGGATGCCAGAACGAGAAATGAAGGACATTGTAGAATTTTGACTGAAGAATTCAATCTGAATATTGATTAAGATTAAGTTCAATAACAGATGAACAAGGTAGGTCTATAGAAATAAATACTGAACTTATAGTTGAAGGTGTAGCACGACCTGATGCAAATGTAGAAGTAAGCTCATTATGTAATACCAGTCCTAGTGACTAGCCAGGACCTCCAGATCCAACTACATCTAGCAATTTGAAAATTAATCATGATGATTCTTATTTCTTACAGAAAAGTCCTGTTACCATTACTGAAGTTCAAATGTTTAGTTTGAGACAAAACCAAAAAAATAATAATTGTGTAGATCTAGAAAGAAGTAATCAAAGCATACTAAATCTGAAAAAAAAAAAAAAAAACTACCAAATATTCAGTGGGAGGCTGGAAAAGATAAGTAATTCACTAACAAACATCTCAAATATAGGGGCATGTTTCTGTATATATTTATAGTGAATCTCCAGTATATTTTTTTAGCAAATTCTTTCTGGACTCATGTTTGAACACATTGTTCAAGAAACAATTAGCTATGCCAATCTAGAAGGTAAATTTAATTTCCGACTTACACTGCAGGAGTTAAAAGCTTATTGTCGCATAAATATTATGATGATGTATATAAAATATATAATGCAAAATGTATTTATCATCAATATTAGGTCTCAGGCTGAATTTCATTGCCAACACTATGTCTAGTAATTGATTTGAAGAAATCCAAAGGTTATTTCATTTTGAGAATAATGATGAGGTAGAAAATTTTAAGTGCGATAAGTTCTGAAAATTAAGCCAATCGTCAACATCTTGCACCAAACCTCTCATGACACATAATCTGAAGAGGAGAACCAGTCTATAGATGAAAAGGCGAGTCCATTCAATGGAAGAAGTCACCTGCAACAATCCATTAAAAATAAACCTAAAGAATGAGGTATCAAGGTTTGAGTCAAATCGAGCACCACAAGGGTATGTAAATTATTTTGAGTTATATCCAGGTAAGCAAACCTAACTAAGATCAGAGTAAGACCCAGTTGGTGATATGGTGGTCCGTTTATGTCATGATATAGAGGGCAAGGGCAACAAATTGTTTATGGATAACGTTTTCATTTCTCTTCCCTTATATGGTACTTAAGAAAAAAAAAGAGATTTTTGTTCTGGGTATAGTGAGGTTGGACAGGGTCTCAAAGAATCCAACAGAGTGCTTGGTAGCACCGGAAATACATAATGGAGGTTGTCACCAGCTTAGACAACTTGACATTAGTGACAAACCATAAATAAAACATTAACACAGTCTATGTTAATATAAATCATTATGTACAATTCTCAGAGATATAAAGGAATACTAAACAAAATGTGACTAGAAACAAAATGTATGGGTTCCCCTCTTACCTAGAAAGTGGAGAGTGCTGATATGCACTCAATAGAACTATATACTCTAATATAACTTGCAGTTAAGAATTTTTAAAACATCTAGGAACAAACATCTGTATGAGAAAATACAAGTCAAAGTTTTCTAATATTAAAACATAAAGGAAAAACTATTACCACAATATATATTAAGAAAATACTAGTCAAAATAAAAATGTTGAAATATGCCTAATGTATGCTTTAACTTGGTTTTAACACATTCACTGCTGTAAAAATGACCATTAGGGTTGGATAATACTAAAATTTTAATTTATCACCAAACCTTAACTTTCTAATGTAGAAGTTCAGATTTAGGGTTTAAAACTCGATTCCAGCTCGACTTCCTTTAAATCCAGGAAGTTAAAGTCATGACCCGCCGGCGTCCTGGCCGCATCCTACCGCGTCCGCCATTGCCCGTAACCGAAGGCTTGGCCGAGCCCCGCCACGGTCAGTTTCACTGAGTCTGCTGCGCCGCACTATACATTTATATTTGATGATCGATTGACTGATCATTTAAGTTTCACATTAGTAGTATACATATTTCACATATTTACAACTATATACAGACAACCCCCCCCCCACCCATGAGTTCACGTCTTACAAAGAGTCGACGTCGTGATATTTGTCAAAACACGTACCGAGGCAAAGCCCTGGTTTATCGGGACATGTTCCGCTAAAGTAATTGAAAGTAAAATAACTTAAAAACAAAATAAATATCAATAAAACACACTCGTCGCCGACCGTGAACGCTGTAAGCGCGACGTAACGGTATCGGTCACCACAAACGAACGCCGAGCCCGCGATCCACAAACGAAGCAAGTCGTAAACAAACACAAGGGATAACCTTAAAATGCGTACAAATCCAACTCTTCTATCACAAGATGCTGGGCCACTCTGAGCAATGGAAATCGTTGCTACTGTCTGCCCTGTCCGCGTCGCGGCAGTCGGGCACGCACAGCAGGCCCGCCCCGCCGGCGTCCCAGCTGCACTCAATGTGTTAACAAAGAAAATAAGGAAGAATTCATATCAATTGGCTCAATCGGAATTCAACAAATCATTTTCAGCTTAAACAACAAAAATGTGATTAAATATGGTTTGAGGGTTACTTCTTTCATATTGTTATTAACCACAAGGCTCATTGGATGTTAAATGTATCCATATCAATTTAGTCATATATTATATATAGTTGTAAAACACAAAAAAAGATTATACTTGTTTTTCTTAAGGTTATTGAAGCCAATGATTTTGATAAAATATTAATGAAATGTTAAGATTTATTATTCAAATCAATCTACCAAGACAGATAACAGAAAATTACTGTGTTTTACAAAAATCTACTGAATTTTTATTCCTACCCATGATTTCAAGCAACGTTTAATTTCATTCTACGAGATTTTAACGCTATACAGACAATGATGTCACCAACAAATTCCATTTACATATCTTGGTTTGACATTTTTACAGCAGATATCAGCAACTCCCAAGCTTTGAAATCACTCAAGAGTTTGTAAAAATGTTAGGTGGTGGAACTTTCAGTTCATAATATGCAAATTTTCGTTGATTCAAAAATTAAATTTTAAATCATTAATTACACTTTTTTCTCTGAGGCGACATAAATTATCTCCAAATAATTGCCAATTTGTACTAATTCCGAGAAAACTTTAATAATATTATAACAGATTTATGTTTTGGATTGCAAATCTAAAATTTGTATCTCATTTATCATGAGGTGGTACCACCATCTCCCTCTATCTTTTGAAATTTTCTACCTCTCTTACGAAATATATATATAAATTGTTATCATCAAAGCTCAGGACAAGATGTTACTTGGCATAAGAATTAAAATATTAAATTTATCTTGTGTATTGTAACGTCCTCACACCTGGATAAATTATTTTAACTTGGTACTTAAAGCTTGGACGATGGCTTTGCCAATCAAATATGAATTGCATTTTACCTGAAACATAATATTGTTTACAACACACCCCTACATGAATATTAGGATCTGAAGACTATCCAGAAACAGTAATTTATTGTGTTACGTCAATGTCCATGTCTAATTTTAGGCTTTCGATTTAATCAATATGTATATTGACATATAAAGTTTACTTACTTTTGTTTTGTTTGTCACATGACTTCCTTTTCATTTCCGACACATTTCGGAGATTTATTCCATCATTATAAGTTATTCCGTGACTTGGCTACTAAAGTAAACATGAATCTTGATAATGACTTTCAATATTTATTACCGTTTCAAAATGTCTGAAAATACAAGTTCAGACAATTTAAATTACAAATATACTATTCAAATAAGATACAAAAATTTAAACACTTAAATTTTACTGAAACGTAAAGATTTACTGAAACCCAAATCCATGAGTAAATTGTAAGTAAAGAAATACTACAGTTCAGAATAATTAGCAAAAAACAAAAATTACCTCGACTGACATATTTAAAGCTTGACTTTTCCCTCAGGGGATTTACTATAATGAGTACAGGCATGGCAACCCAAGCTGAATCTACACCTTTTTTTCATGTATTCTTGAACTGTCTTTCATCTTTCCAATCAGGCCTTTCTTGACCAACTCTTGTTGTCTTCTCACCCTGACACTATTAATAGTATTCGAGGGCAAGTATTATTATCTTCGTTTTTTGTAAGGCGATTATGAAAGAGAGGTTATTCACCTTTAAACAAAAAAATAAAAGGTTGATTTAATTTAAATATTTATGCTAAGGACATGTTTATGGCATAAGCAAAACAAGTTCATTTAAATATATTAAATATATTTAAATATATATGTCCTATTTAAATATATAAATATTTCCCCAAAGACTGTGTCCATAGTTCATTTTTTGACTGTCAACTATCAAAATGTCAGTTTTGGTTAGTTTTAGGGATGAGTTAGAGAAAAGTTTGTTCAATGTTTTTGCACCATTTATTATTATGGATTTAGTATGGTTGGTCTAAAAAAAGTTATCAAATTTTGTTTAACATTTTAAATACCACCAACAAAATTTAAACATTGAGAACACAACATACTAGGATAACAATATCAAATTCAAAATTATTTATAGTAAAAAATCCTAATCACATCTTTTAAAAATAATTACGAAATTTTAAGTTAGAAAACTAATATTTTTATAGTAATGTAAATTTTTCAAAAGATTTTAAGAACTTTACTTGACGATGCATCATGACTGTATGGGCCAAAAGTATGATTGTAACTTTTTTTTTTTAAATTTTGAGCCATTTATGCAATATTTATAACAATGTGTTATAACATGTTTAACATTATACTTATGTACAGCAACCACTTTTTCATGTAAATATTCAGGGAACAAAAGATTGGGTGCAATGAATGAAAGGCTACAGGTAAAATATTTCCTCTATTTATAAAATAAATTTCAAATATTTTGAGTTTTGTAAAATGTAATAACAATCTGTACATGACACTTGTTAGTTTAATTTGACATTTCAACATCTTCACTTTCCCCAGTTCCCTCTTCATCTGATAATTCATCCCAATGTTCTTCTGATTCATTATCTTCTTCCACATCACTCACAAAGATATCACTACCTTCGTCTGAAGAATCTGGAAAATAATGTCGAAACATCTTTATCATGTTACATTATAAACTATAAAATAATATAAAATGTAAACTATGTTTTTAGACAATTATGTCAAGTACAATTTTCAGCCATTACTACTACTGTCACCTTACTATTATTAATTGACATGTTACAGTGTATCATCAAAAACTACTCATGTATTGCTTTCGTCTGGTTGGGAATGCATCTTACATAGCCTATCTATCCGCCTCTCTCCAATATCTCGTAAGCTCCACATCTTCTTCTTTTTCTCTTTTTTACTGTGTTTAGATCCTTACACTAATAAATACAATAAAACTTTGATTACACATCAGGGGTCCAGCCTGAGGTCATGACAATTATGAGAATACATGGATTGTAGAATAGGTATTTATACCATATGTCCCAAAAGTCCCACCCCCTTATTTTTTTTATTAATGGAATTAGAAAGATTTGCTTTGGGGAAAGTTTAGATAACCAAAGGAGGAGTTTTTTGAAGTATCAAAAGTTTCAACCGTTACCCCCAAAATGGGGTAGTTTGGGGGTAAATCAAGAATTTTAAATAGCAACCCCTATTGAGTGATACCTCATTATAAAGGTCTTTTAAAAATAAGAATAATGGCGCAAACTAGAGGTTTCTAAGTTCACCCTACCCAACATAGCAACCCAATAATAGGGGGGGAGGACTTTTGGGACACATAGTATAACTAATAGGTAATATTATTTGGCTTAATCAGTATACTATATATAAAACAGATTTGGTAATTGCCAAAATTTTGATCACCTTTTTTGAATGATCATCATGTTTCTTGGCCGCAAGAAACAGAAAAGTGATTTTTGACTTTTGTCCATTCATTGTTCTTTGTACGTAAGCACAATAGTGGCCACAAAAGTTAAGATAGGAACATGAAATTTGGTATAGATTATAGCATGCTCGATATAGAACTCTATTGAAATTCAGAAAAATCTACTTAAAATTTAAAAATGGCGACCATTTTAAACAGTTTTAGTTCTATCTCATGTGTTATATAACTAATAATTAACTAAATTTGCAGATATAAATTCTGTATGTGATAGTACTAGCACCTCTCTACGATGACAAATAGCAAAGTTATGAGATCCGACAGATCTGTCACTGACACAAGTGTAGCGAGTGAAGGCTGCTTCACATAAGTATAGCTTCGATGCCCCCTAGGGCTGATAGAGCAAAATGAGCGGAAATTTTTATAAACACCTATATGGTTAAAAAAACCTGTGTAACAACTATCTTAAACAAACTTACCCTAGTTAATAAGACTCCTTGATCTACCAATATAATTCAACATTTCCTAAAAGGCTCAAAAAACTAAGTATTGGGTATTACATTTAGAGAATCTGCTCGTATTAAATTGTATGATGACTTTTTGGCAATTTAAAAAAAATCATGTTCTACATACCTTATTTATTAATAATAAAATAAGTTTTCAACAAGGAGCTAACTTTTTCACCGAAAAAAAATCACGATTTGCAACATTGAGCGAGGTTAGTAATGGATGGGTGACCGCTTCCGAACCCATACACAATTTCTTTTCTTTTTCAAATTTAAGCGTAGGTCAGATAAGGTGGCTATATATATAGTCATCTTATTTGACCTTGTAAGATAAAAATTCGTGTAAAAACCTATTTAAACCCGTAATTCATATAATGGACATTAACCTAGAAATAAAAAGTTAAGAAAAAACTATAACACTGGACCTAAAAACATATTGTTTACTCCATAACTTACAGACTGTCAATGTGTCGACCCAACTGTTTATGTTCATGTTTGACACAATAAAGGAAAATTTCAGTATTATCTTACACAGACAAAAAAAAAAAGAGTTACAGAAGACTATTAATATCATAGAAGTGACAGTTCAGGAAAAATAAAAGCTCCAGAAGATGCGACACCAGCCTCAAAAAGTGTTAATGTCCTACATCACAGTTTATATCAATGATAATACTTTAAACATTAAAATATTCAATTTGTTGCAATACAAACTATAAATAAAATAATGGAAGTAATACAAATATTATTACAAACCTTGATCTTGATAAATTAGCAAAGCTTGTGAGTCAGAATCACCTAGATTCTGTTTGTCGCTTCCAGTAACTTGATTTAATAATAAATCTAACCGACCTCGTAACCTGCATAGTGGTCCCAGTAATCCTAACCTAGATTCTACAAGTCCTAGCAATGGTGCCAACATTGGAGATACATTACTATCAGCTAAAAGTTGACTGGCATGTATTGAAAGGACCGCCCTCAACCACTCTGCAGCAATCTGACTCCTGAAAATTAAGTAATTAATAAGTTACAATTTATGAATGTCGAATCAAAATTATAGATTTATAAAACTGAATACTAATAACTTGGTTATTATTAAATAATTTGGATATGTTACGTAATATTCTATAAATTTATATTTTTTGCTACTAGTGTAAACACATTTTTACATTTGAAAGTTAAAATTATTTTACTCCAGATAATGTATCAAAATATTATATATCTAATGTACAACTATAACGATTCAAAGTTATTGAACAATTTTTTTAATTATCTCAAACTTCAGCAGCACAATCAAAACATTATTTTTGCTCAAATTTAAATATCAAAATCTTGATTATTGTTCGTTTGTACAAACATTACTGAATTACAAAAAATAGAGTAACATAAACTGTAATAAGTCTCAATCCTACCAACACTTTAGCAGTTACTTCATTGCACAGTAGACTTACAGTTGTAGAAATATAATTGTTTTATCCACTCTATGCTTATTGCACCATCCAAAATTAGTCTGTGATGTCCATCCTAACTTAATCTGAACAACTCGGCTGTTTAAATACTGATCAATTCCTACTTATTGCAGATTACCAGGAGTTTACTGTAAATAATTAGGTTGGTAAATCAAATTAAAAACTCACGTATAAGTTTTCCCCTGAATTAGAGCTGTAAGTTCTCGTACCAAGGGACTAATCACTTGTACAGGAAGCCTTTGTATAGTTTGTGAGATGACGGCTTCATCTTTTCTGAATAACACATTTTGTAAAAGGCTTTTATCTTTACTTTGGAGCCCCTGAAACACAAAAAAGATATTATTTATTGAGAAACAATTCTTTGTAGTGTAGTATTAATCTTTTAAAACTATTGAAATTTGCACTTAGATTGTCATGTTTACTGAAATGTACAGTAAAATTGAATGAATTGAGAGGAACAAAATTTGCTACCTTATTCAACCACTACAGATATGAGTTTAAGTTGCACAAAATGAAAACAAAAGTTTGAATTTAATAAAGACAACACTTACCAGGTTAGAGGATTTAACCTCAAAACCTACTGATGTTTCCCCTCGAAACCCCGCGATGTTTCACCTCAAAACCCCATGATGTTCCCCTTAAACCCTCCGGATGTTCCCTCCTAAATTCCCTGATGTTTCGCTCCAAAATCCCCTGATGTTTCGCACCAAAAATCCCCTGATGTTTCCCCCAAAACCCCCTGATGTTTTGCCCCAAACCGAGGAGTTTTAACAGAGTCACTGGATCAAAGTTGTATAATTTCCACATATTATTTATTTAATTTTTGATATACTTATAGGACATCTAGAATCATCAAATTTGATAGGCATACTGGCATATCCAACTGCCATAAGCGTGACAAATTTCATGATTCTCGCTTTTCTATAAGTGGTCAAAAGATTAAATAATTTTGGAAATGGTACAAAATTTACTTAAAATCCAAAAAATCTATTTCTATCTACGTTATAACTAATGGAGATATCATAGAACCAAACTTGTAGATCCGCCAAATCCGTTTTCATAAGTCTTACTGTCTAGCTGCAATAAACTTCCAAAAAAGGTCTTTCTCCGTTTTAAAGTTGCGCCCGCCATTTTAAAAACTTTTTGGTACTATCCCGTTGGTTACAGGCAAAGTTTGCCAAATTAAGTAAATATTTAAGTATACAGAGAAATAAACTACACTAATATAGAAGAAAAATAAAACCAAATTTCAGATGTAGAAAATTTCAAACATTACCAAACCAGGCAGCAAAATCTACTTGTAAAAATTCAAATTTTCAGCAAGTTATACAAAATTCTACGCTATACCCATAATGTTAATATTTAAAGTTGGATATTTTGTTGATCTTAGCTAAATATGCATAAATAATTTGAACGTGAGATTATTACTTATGTAATTATTTCAAATTGCCCAAAATAAACACCCATATCCTGTTTTAGAAGCTTGTCTATTAAACCTAGGCCTTACACCAACAGGTTTGACTACAAAAACTCCTCTCTCTGGTATACCTCATCACATGAGGCCATCAATTGGACAAATTTTCAAGGAGAATTCTTTTTTAGCCACATCCAAAGTCTTACATTTCTACAAAGAAGAACAATATAAGTTAACCGCATACCTAACCTCTACACACAAATTCTTAATTTTTAAATATCCTCATCTTTTATCAGAAACAAATAAAACACTGCAAAAAGCTAACGTACTTCAAGAAAACCTAGCACAGTCTAAATTTAAAAAAAACTTTACAAACTTTGTATGAAACAAATTCACCGTCATGGTTCGATTGAACAATCTAACAGAGCTACACCCAAAACACTCATAGTAAATCCTCCTTTGATAGGTGAGAAACCAAGCCTAGCTACTTTATTTAAATTACCTGTACCTACTGGACAGCCACCAAAATTACCGACATCACCACAAACATACAACAACAAGTAAGAATGATGTTAAATGTAGGGTTAGTTCGGTTATCTTGTTTTAGCTATATGTTAAATCTTAAGTAGTTAAATTGATACATGGCGCATACTATCGCCTTGGCAGTGTAAAATAATAAGCCACGCCACCTTCAGTTTGTATAAATATGGGGTTGGGCGCAACGTTAGATTCAATTATAGTTTGATTGGTGTAACTCGTGTATCACTGAAGAGGATGATACTTAGGTGTATTTTTTGTGAGAATTGTGTTCTGTGTGTTTGTTATACTGTATATAATAATTGATTTGTGACTGATCTGTTAAAGTTAAGGTCTTATAGATTAAAACATTCTAGAAAGTATTATAAATATAACAGATTTGTTGTAGAAATTGAGTTTTATATAAGCTATTATAGTAATTTAATTTATTAACAAGTAGATACTCAGTCAGATGAAGAAAAGATTTCTTCTTTTTGAGCTAATAACAGTTCTATTGTATTGTGTAGATGTTTCTTATTTTTTTATCCTAAACAGGTTAAACTTCGGGATATATTATTTATTGTTCCATGTTAGACAGCGCAATAAATTTGATGTTAAGTGTCTATAGATAAATTAATGTTTAAAGTTTTATAATGATTATATCTAATATAAAACCATCATGTAATTCATAGGAACAATACATTGAAATAACATTATGACTACAAACTTATTGTATTATAAGAGAGGTAAGATTCTGCAGCTTTATTTCTAGTCTATAAATGCACAGTTAGTATTTTTCATACAATTGTTTTAATTAATTAAATGCTGTACCTGAATAAGTAAATGTGCCATGCCTTCACTTTTAGGTTGGATTGCGGCTGAAGAACTTGAAGGTTGATTTAAGGCCAAGTTCTCTAATCTCTCTTCCATCGGGACTTCGCTTTCTTTTCCTCTTCCACGTTTAGAACCAACAATACTTCCGTTAATTGACGAAGGAGTTAAATATTCAACATCACCACCTACCTCAGGTCCTCTTACCTACAAAATTAGTAATAAGGTTAAAAACAACAGAGAATATAATAAATGATTGGAAAAATTCATATTTAAATTGTAAAAAAAAATTATAAAACTATAGATAGCCAATATTGGTCATATTTGTGATAAAAACAGACTGGGAGACATATTCAGTAATACAAAATTATTATTGTTGGCTATTAGGCTATTAGAAACAAATTTATAAATATACAAGTTGTCTCTCAAAGCTCACAAATATAACGGAAAGTGCGGTGAATTTTGTGGAACGTCGAGTTCGAATCAATTATAAACAATGAAGATCAAATCAATTATAAATGTTCAAAAAATTGGTGAATCCATTTTCACACAATCCAAAAACACACAATCTATTTTCACATAACATAGTAGGAGTAAAACAATTCAAAGAGACAGGCAGTGTTGTATAGTAAAACTGTACCATAAGGCCAATACACTTCAGAAGATTCAGATGATCTTATGTAGAAAGTCAGAAGAAATCCACAGCTTGCTATGAAACTAGGTTGTAAAAATTATGATACAAAATGTACCTAAAATTGTATGTCTACAAAATAAAACTGCAACATGGAATTAAGATTAGATAGAATAGCAGAGTTTGCGAATATAATGGTTAGATAAAATTGTAATAGTTAAAACAATGTTTAAAAAGCATTTTCTTTAATAATGGCACGATCGTCCATATAAATGGTCAAGTTAATTGCCATACATTTCATGTTTAGATAGTTCAACAGCAACATTAATTGATGGAATTCATCCATCAATGATGTTCAAAAATAAAAATCAAGATGATCCATGATCCTGGTCCCTTCATTATACATAAAACGACAAGGTTTGATTTGATGTGTTGGAAAAATGTTTGTAATTTCACAAACAGAAATGTAGATGTAATCATAAATTTTAATGGATGTTTTGAGCTACTTTATTGGTAAGCATATTTTCATTTGAAGAAAAATTAAACTGTACCAACATTCTGACATTACATGAATTTAGGAAAAACTTGAGAAAAAGTAATATATGATCTGTTATATTATTTTTATTTTTCGTAATGGTATAAATTCATCTTATTCAAAAAAGTAATGCTTATTCTAAAAGAAAATATTTTCAAAAAATTTATATCAGCCATGAAATTTATGTTAAGCATCTAGGTATGCTTTATCCTTTTCCAAGAATAAAATGATAAACTTAAACTTTCAAATTTCTAGACTAGATGAACTCTATCTACATTTTGTGCAGAGGTCAAAATAAACAAGACATGTGCACACAAATATCCTTTATAGATATTCAACTTACATAAAATATTACCTGAAACCAAATCTGACTTAAAAATACACCTCTCTTCAAATATTCTAAAAAACATATTCTATAAAAAGCATTTTGTATATAATGTTGCAAACAGCTTATTTTGGAACATCTCTAGAAAATACAAATGCAAAATAGGCTTAGACAATTTTTGTAGAGGGTTTTTTGAATACAAATTATATATATATTTTTTCTTTTCAAAATATGCAATATTTTACATACACTAAACAAACAAATATTTATATGTACAAACTAGTCTAATGATTTCTGCAATGAAATGACACAAGGTATGGAGTTTTATGCAAAAAGTATTGGAGTTATAGGCACAATTTACTGATTTCATTGTTACAGAGGACACATTATAGTCAACTCTGTACTAAAGCAACACATTTGAAAAGTAAATGCCTAGTTAGATATGACTATTACAGTATGTAAATACAGTATGCTTTTACCTTAGTTACAGCTTGTTGTTTCAATGAAGAAAACAGTTTTGGATCCTTCCTGACTAAACAAAGTTCTTTATCTGCACTATCCAATTGCTGTAAACAAGTAATAGAATTAGTATAAAAAAGACTGGTGTCCAGCTAATTCTTTAAGTATTAATTAAGAGTAGTTGTATGATCTAAAAATTATTCATAATGGACTAGATGAATCTCTGGTGGATAAATTTATAAAATTTCTTGGGCATATATATTGAGCCAAATTTAAAATACGAAATGCACATAAAATATATATCTAACAAAATGTCAAAGGAAATATTTATGTTGAGATACTGTATTCCTTAATAAATTTAAATATATTAATGATGATTTATTTTGAACTTATACAGTGCTTACGGTAGAATTGTCTGAGAAAATGATTCTAAAACAAAAGGCTCTTGCTATTGCAGAAAAGAGCAGTTATATTAATGTGTGGAGTGAGACCAATGACACACTGTACGTCTTTCTTTAAAATATCAATCTACTGTTCCGTCTACATTTTGGATGATTTGATAAAAAAGCCACCTTCCATTCTAATGCCTCTGTATTATAAGAATATAGAAGTAGAAACAGGCTTGATCTAATGAGTTGAGAATATACTCTGTTTTATGTTTAACTCTGTTAAGTTTTATAACAGCCTTTTTGTTGCAAATAAAACACTTAAATATAAAATCTTTTAAAATTATAATAGAGTATTAATAAATAAGACTATCTATGAATGTGTTGAGTTTTTGTTCATTCAATTAAAAATTGCAAGGTATGTGATGTTGACATCCCGTAAGTGCATCTAAAGCTAAGGTTTCCAAGATCACGCCAGCGTGATGTCCGTTGGCGGTAATTCCGTTCAGCGGATGTCCGTTCAAGCTCGGCGTGAGAGTGGTTTGCAAGAAAATGGCTTTCCCTGTTATTTTACTTGGGAAATTATCTAGTTGTCAGTTTGTACCAGCATGGACGTCGTTACTGTTGCTCTGCTACTGGAAGAATGTATGTTACTGGAAGGTTTTGTTAGAGAGGATCCCCACATGATGTTTAAAAAAAGGCAAGATGAGGGTTGCTCCAGGATTTTAATTTCACGATACTTGATGGACAACGAGAGAAAATTTCGTGAATATTTTAGAGTCAGTATAGAACTGTTTTAAACTATTCTTACGTTTATTGATGACGATATTTCTAAAGAGGCTTGCAATCGTGTCAATACTCCTATTTCATCAACAGAAAAGCTGTGTATCACTCCAAGGCAGAGGTGTCAAACTCAATTTTGCAGAGGGCCATAAATTAAATTTAGAATGTGTAGGCGGGCCAGATTAAAAAAAAAAATGTACTGAATTATTATAACATTATATTTATTTAATTTTATAGTATAATATATGGTTGTTAAAAATCATATCGAAGTTATAAAGGAGGGTAATTATTTTGAGCTTGAGGATCCAGATACCTGACTTCTTTTGTTTTTGACAAGCTCATTGATGTCAGGTACATATTCATTGTCATTATTTTAAGAATTGATTGGAGATGTTCATTCGTAAGTCTTGTGCGATGTTTGTTCTTATTTATTTTCATGACGGAAAACATCTGCTCACATAAAAAGGTGCTACCAAACATGCACAGAATGCGTGCTGCATGCTTTTTTAATTCCGGGTAGTTTTCCAAACTCTTGAAATATTGTGTATAAAATGTAAGAGCGTTAACCCTCTTTAAATTTTTCTTTCAAAATACTGTCCGATTGAAGATCTATCAACTCCATATGCAAATGAACTGGTGCCTGTGAAGTTTCAAAATCGAATGGATTGTTGAAAATTGGGAATTCCATTTCATTCATTTTGTGGAAGTCTTCAAAACGATTGTTGAATTCCGTGTTCAGATTTTGCAGAAGTTGAGAATGTTGATCCAATTTTTTTCGGTTCACTGTGCCAAATGATTTTAAATGAGGGAAATGATCCAAAGTTTGATTTTTTACCTGATTTTCCCACAGCCTCAAATTTGTTTCAAAGGATTGAATACATGAATACATTTGAGTGACAATCAGATTTTTACCCTGTAACTTTACATTCAGATCAGTCAAGTGTTTATTCATTTCTACCAAAAAGTCAAAATCAACCCACCAGTCATTGTCATAATCAATTGGGTTGCCTTTTACTAACATGAAAGCTTGAATAGGGTCACGTAATGCAAAAAAATCTTTCTAAAACTACTCCTCTGACTGAGCCAACGAACTTCGGTGAAATAAGGGACATTATTTTCGTATAATAAAATATTCTTATTTGCAACGTTTAGTAAAAATATTATCCTGTAAATATGATGAGAACATTGAAGCACTATGGGGCGAAGAACAATAAGGAATACCTATTCACAGTTAATATACATTATAAATAGACATAATCATAAACTTTTAATACGAACTGTGTATCTACAGAAACTTATTTAAAATATATAACAATTTCTATCCTATTATAGTCATGTTACTTAAATACAAACTCCACCATCTAGGTAAAGTGATTCAGCAATTTTCTTCCATACATTGTGTTTCACCATGGTATAATTGTAGTTCTTCCGGTTCATATCATACAGGACCAGATTACAACTTAATAAATCAATAAGTTTTTCGTCCAGTTCTAATGAAAATACTTTTGACTCCATTATTAAAATAAATAAACTTTACACAAACTAACGAAATTAACACAATTTAATCAAATTATTGGTATTTATCATTCAAAATATTCACGTTCATCACAGTGTCCTACACCTGTCCGCTCTGCATGGCACGCCGAATTTGACTGGCGATCAAGTTGAGCGTGCCGCGCTGAGGACTCACGCCCGACTGATGGCGGGAAATCTCTTGTCCAGCGTGTCCTCACCCGCTTAAAAACCGTGCACATGCAGAAGCACGGCTTCAAATTGAATTCGATTACGTCATCACGTTTGTCCACTCACGCTGTCCGTCCGGCGTGTTGTTGGAAACCTTGGCTTAAAAGGTTAGATTTAGCGTAGAATAATTACAGATGATTTTGTTGTAATGTTTAATACTAAATATTTAATGTAAAATTATTATGAGACTCTGATTTATTGTATAAAAGATTAATTTAAAATGAAAGACTTAAATAATTTATACATTTATGTTGTGTGAATAAAAAAAGGGCATTTTTGACAGCTAATTCAGAGTGTTTTTCTAGTTAAATAGGACTTTTAAGATACAACCTGTGTGTCCAAGGCAGTGATGTCAAAATGATCAAATTTCATGACTGTGACGTCACAGGCTTTATATAATAATCAAGAGGGGGGGAGGGAGGGAGGGAGACAGATGAGAACTAGATGTCCATGGGACCTTGCAACCAATGGGAGTTAAAGTAAAGTAAAAGTATTTTACTTCCTACAGCACCATTCTTAAACTAGTCTACAGTAGATCGGTGACTCGAGTGGTCCTGGATTTGGAGGAGAGGCCAGTGTAAGAATAGTGGACATAAAGAAAAGTAACATTGTGTGTTTATGAGTGAAATTATTTAACGGGTAAGAGAATGTTAACAGAGGACAAGAAATGATATGTAAAAGAGTTTTGTTCCTTGAAGGTCAAATGCAAAACTATATCGATTCAAAAAAATTTAAGACTTCCTACACATAACATAAGCGATTCCTACATAACATCATACATAATTTCTTCCTATAAGTGATTGGCAGAAATTTGTAAGACCCTTCAGTATAATATATTATTTGTGATAATTTATGAATATTGTAATTTCAAACTAAATTTAAGAATAAAAGGATCATTAATATTATCTGGCGATATTTCCGAGTGAGACACATATTTTTGATTCATAAGTACTCTCTGAGGTGTCGTTCTCAGCGCTGTTTCTCACGTAGTTAAAATGATTAATAAGTTCTTATTATTTACTGAATTGAAATAAAATTGTGGAAGATCCTAACTGTATTTAATATTTTAGCACAATCAACATTGTCTGTTGATGTTAGTGTTATTTGTACTTAAAACATATTGAACAGGTTGCTCTTTATGATGTATTGTAATTGATTAGAACAAAGATATAACAAACAAAACAATAATAACATAAATATAACAATCTATACTCACAATTGTTTCAAACGCCAAAAAAGGTATAGAACCATAAACTATCTTAACTTTTTTCTTAGTGTTCAACTGTGCAGCAACAATAGGAATGGGTGAGACTTTAGTTCTGTTCTGGCCTGCATCTGAAGCTATCATTACAATGACTTTTGGTTTTAATGGTGTTCCACATTTTCTGTTACAAAAATGAAAATTATAAATAATACATGCGATGAGATAATGGTTTTAAATACAAATTTTCTACTTTTTTGTTCATAATCAAAATAAGTTAGTAAGAATAAATCTGTGTATGTAGCTAGTAACAGAAGCATATTGATCACTAATCACAAAAAACAAATCAAAGTAAGGAATTAATTGTTGAAAATTGAACAAATGAAAAAATGGTGTCAACACTAAAATTTATTTCTTAAAATAAATACAGTAGGTGACCTCTTTACCAGCCACTACGGGATCAGGCCCCTGGCTGGTTAAACCGATAATGGTTTTAAGCCTAACAGGCAGCTGTACAAAGAGGGTAAAAAGTATATTACAGTACACGATTCAAAAATACTACAAACATGTTGTTTATTTATGCTATAAATACCTTGGTAGGTCGTCTTCAGTTTGTTTTCTTTGTAGACTTAGCAGTACAGTACAGCTTTTAACTTTGAATAAATTAATAGGTTTTATGCTGAGTAGCCGAATTTTATACTAAGAGAATTCTGTTAGCTTTGTCTGTTTCTTCCAGTTAACAGTGCTTTTCCCCATGTTCAGTTTATAGCAAATTCTTTATCAATTCGTTCAAAAGCGTTCAGTCTCTTCTTCTTTATTGTGACAACAACCTGTTTTTGTTTTCCACTCATTTTTACTATAGTACTGTACACTTATAAGAACATGAAACACTGAAAACTAAAATTTACTATACATATAATGTCTAATATACAGTATACTGTAAACACACAAACTTTATACTGTAAATATGTACAGTACTGTACTCCACACTGTGTCTACAGCATCCCACAAACTCAACTGAACAAACAGTATTCAATATTGCACAATACGGTATAACATATTATAAACACAGACACTCAGTGTCAGCGACTCATTGTCAATGAATCACATCCTCTCAGCCAGTTTAAGCGGCAGCCGATTGACCCGAGACAGGTTAAGAGAGCCCCTACTGTATACTTTTAATTATATTTTATTGTAATAAGAATTATAACACCTTAACCTATTTTCCAAAATAGATGTAACAGAAAATTATTGTTTAGAAGTAATTGACAAGCATATATATTAAGCGTGGGAAGTATTAGCTAAAATTCAATATCATTAAATATTTATATTTAAATTACCTCATTTACATGAAATGTTAGTGTTTATTTGTGCTTATTGTAAACACTGAAACACTTATTCTAAACACTTATTGTATGTATATGAAAAAGAATGAGCACTATTTAGTACCATTTATTTTCCTTCATCTTTTGATTATCAGGAAATATGCAGTGAACATTGTCTAGCAACAATGACATATATATCTAACCTACATTGGAAACAAAATAGAAAACCCTTCTCCATGGTGTGGTTTTAAAGTCTTTATGCTATCACTTTCTAGATAACTTCAAGGTCAAGATGTGTCATATTGTGTCTACAACTCCACCAATACTAGCACATTCTGAACTGAACAAAACTACAATTGTTTTCAACCTACAAATTGAATCCTTATATTATTGTATGCTATGGGACTTCTTTTAGATAAAAGACTGAACGATACTGCCCTAATTTCGATGAGGTTGATAAGTGGCAAAAACACCTTACCAACTCCTTATTGGCAACGTAAACTTTGTGTCTTTCTGAAGTGAAGGGGATCGTCATCTAAAGAAAATGATGTAATTAACCGCACTCTCCCATATTTATTTTGTTTAATATTCTACTGCCATAGTTATGTATTACATAATATGTTTGGTTATTTGCTAATTTTGTACACATTTGATAAATATTTCTTTTATATTTATGAATGAAATAAAAAAAAATAAAAAAATTGATTACAGGAGAGTCGTAGAAGGATGGGAGCATAATCAAGAGGGTGGGGAGGGAGGGAATGACACGAGAGTTGAGATGGTAATTTTAAATAAAATTATCCAAACCAGTAATTATTTATGATTTCATTTAATTGAGAATAGAAATAACGTTTTAATTTTATTGTCAGCCAACTACTCTGCCGTATAGACTACTGTCTAAATAATAAGAATGGGAGTCATAAAGTGATAATTTCAAACATGTGAATGAAATATACCTGAGTCCTTCATGTAAAATTCCGCAAGAGATCACGCCTCTAAGCCCGCTAACCAGATAGCACACTTCCCAAGCAAACCAAACTAAATCTCTGATAAACGCCTCACAGAAAAAAACAAAACCGTAAAACTCTGATGTGAACACCAAGCACCCACGTAAAACAGACCCCAACTCGATCTATTGCAGGGCAAGTTTCCAAACTCCCCTAAACACTAGCTCAATGCAGATTGGTTTTGTAACTGTGTCTCACTTGAGGAAACATCAGATTATACTGTAAACCAGGTCTTCAAATCTCCTGTGAAGAACAACACTCTACTGGTTGGGTTGTAGTATTGCTACTCATAACAATGAGATTTCATACTTATGTCTATGGTCCCCAAGTCAAAACGAATAAATAGGGAGAAACCCTTCAGAAAACCAGTTCTACTTTGTTTCTCAGAACTACTAAGAGTTCTAGTCCAGATTTAGTTCCATTCAAGTTCTCACCACAACCTTACTCAACAAGTTCACTTCTCACAGGGACTTCTGATCCCTCATCATCATCCAGAATTTGCTGCACCATACTGAACAGATGGCTGGTATTGGGAGAAAGGGGAAAAATATTTAAGCAAACATAACAGTTTTCTCTCCTTCTATCACTATCACATAAAGTTAGCTCCCAGCAGAGAAGGTAAATTTGGGATCACAACTAATGACCAACTCTGCAAGATGCCTTCTGGTAGGGAAGGTGTATCAGGGGTAAAACCCGGTGGCCAATACAGCATATCACCTCCCGGTAGGGAATGAAAATTGGGGTGACACCTGGCGATCGACCATCCTCCTTAACTACCTGACCTCCTCCATCACTACTTTTTGCCACAAGGCAAAAGTCTACCTCGTCAGATCCAAGTAGGGCTTGGCCTCTACTTCCTCTATCTACAACTAGGCTCACCCAAACCCAGCACCCCAGCCCACGTAAAAAGCTGTTCTAATATTAATAAAACTAGTCACTAAAATTTTTTAGTTATAAACTGAATATTTCATCAAACTTAAGCAACAGATATGAAACCAAAAATTTATTATCTTTCAATTACTACATTTAACCTCAGCATTATACATTTGAATAAATAATCTGGAATTATTGCTGAAAAAAAAATGATAACCATAATTATAAATATAGTTTTAGAAGACACTACTTAAAAGATAAAATATCTCACAATGGGGACACAACTGATATTGATCAAATTTTGGGGAAATGTGAAGATTATATATGTAATTACTTTTCTGAACTCTGAAAATTTCAAAAAAGATATTACTATGAAAACCCAAAAATCACCCCCTCATCATAAAATTGCATACTTAAATTGTATATCATAAAATTGAATTTATATTTATAGACTTTGAAAATCTCAAATAAGATATTCCATAAAAAAAAAAAAAATTTCACCCCCCCCCCCCCAACATAAATTGTATACTACATAATAATATATGAGCAAAAATTATGTGCAAAAAAAATCTAATGGTAGTACTTTATGAATAGTTTAATTATTAACTATACAATTACCTTGTTGTTTGAAGTTGTTTCAATTTCAATTCTGGTAGATTTTTAATAAAGCACTGTTTCGCCGTACAAAGCCTGCTTCATCAGATGCAGCGTGTCACTTAAATGCAAAAATTTACATGGTTCACAAAACCTAACGCACAATACAAGTAAACACGTGTTAATGGTAATAACGTTAATGGAAAAAATTTGGTAAAGATGAGGTTATATAATCATGTCTGTATGGCTCTACTTATAGCAGATTGAGTTATCTTTTTTAATTGTATTGTGTGTTTAGTGTTGCATACAGTGTAAATGTTTAATCTAAGTGATATAATTGCATCAAATGAAGCTGACTGTATACACGAAACAAAGCTGTAGTATTTTATTAAAAAATTGAAATTACAGCGAAACAAGGTATTTATAAATTGTACACTGAAGCGACTTAACTTGTAAATTAACTTTACCCATTCAATTGGTGTGAATAGAATAGCATGGCTCCACTCTTAGTTACAGCAACCATATTTGTAAGACCTTGTTTGGTGACATTGATGGTTAAGCTACTAGCAAGATCGTTCATACCAAATGTGACCACAGCATTTTTATCACCACTTGTAGGATTTAAACTCCTGCAAAAGAGATATTAAAATCAAATACAGATACTCAGAGTATGATTTCAGCTTTGGAAATTGCATACATAACAATCTAATTTTTTTTTAGTTGAAAAAATAAATATTTTATTTGCTGCATTATTACATGTTTTATCATAAATTGGAAGCAATAACTACTAAAGAATTAGTGGTTGAAATAGGATTTTACTAATATTATATAGTAATATTTAAAGAACAGCAAATTATTATAATTTTGTATACCAAAGACATCAGATTTTTTTCCTTAACATCTATATGTTATGTTTGTAAATTAAAGAAGGGAACTTAAAAGTGAAGGGTTTAAATCCTCAATTAAAGAGCCTCTCAATTTTAATCCCCTTGGCTCTTGTGGTACCCAGATGGACAGCTGCACATCTATGATATCATTGAAAAAGGGCAAAGATAGGTATCATAATTTGGGATGTCTTATATATATATATTGGCAAAATGTTATTGATCAATGTATTAAAATTTAGATTACGCTAAATTTTAATTTATACAGTAGAACCTCTGTTAACCAGCCTCGGATTAACCGGTCCTCGGATTAACCGGCCTATATCGTAGTGTACTGGTTGGATGAGAGTTTCCGAAAATAAATTGTAATTGAAACACCAAAGCGGCGGCGATATCAAACGACTTTGTCGATAGCGGTTCCCATTGTCGGCGACGTAAAAACACCGCGGCACCAAAGCAGCGGCGAGTCAAACGACTTTGGCGATAGCGTATCCCATTGTCGGCGACATAAAAACACCGCGGCATTGGCACCCGTCGGTATAGCAGACATACACAGACAAAAACGTTTGATGGGCCGCTTTATTTCCACGAATCAATTTAGTATAGCCTACATTATGGAAAATATAACATTTCATTTTCTTGGAAGCTTGTGTTGGTTTCGTTTGAGACGCGGTTAAATGTGTCAAAAGACTTGACAGGGGGGAATCTGTAAAAAAGCTTTGTAGTGTTTAATTTTTTCATGTTTGATGTATAATATACATAACATAATATATACGATACATTTATGTACAATAAAATGAGTTGCAATAACATCTTTATTGCATAATTTTTAGTGCTACCTAATTAAATAAGCTTTCTTTGAATGAAAACCGATTTTTCACGGGAGCCTCGGATTAACCGGTCAAACGGGCAACCGGCCCGGGTGTCAGTCCCGACTAGACCGGTTAAGAGGGGTTCTACTGTAATTCATATTTGATGTTGTTTATTGTTATGATAAGATGAAAGGTAAAAAGTCCTACAGAGAAAAAAGAAAGTCACTTTAAATTTGTGTTCGAATTTATTGCACAATTTATTATAAATTTTCAAAAAAAAAAAATTGAAATGGTGTTTGTAATAACCAATAATGTAGTCCAATAATAACCAATAATGTAATAAACAAAGCTGTATACTTTGTTTTATTGTACTAGTGTGAATTCGATCTCAATTATAATGAATTATTAAATGTATTAAAAAGAAGAAATCTGGATTAAAGCTTATATAGTAAAAATACATGTATCCAGATTAATTGACGATAAACCTGACCCAGATATACAGATGTTTGGGTTAGAAAATAGAGTAAGTACTATGAAACAAACAAAAAAACGTAGAACTTATATTAAATTTGTAACGATTTCTAAAGGCATAAAAAGAAAGTACGCTATATAAGAACAAAAAATATAATAATTCTATTTATAAATACATTAACTTAAAAATTCAAAATCACTCGTGCATAAATAAGAATATTTCTTTATTTAAAAGTATCTAAGTGAGTTCTTTGTTTTGAAGATGACACTTGCTTTCACGTTACCACGTCTTGCCTTCACAGCAAGTAGTTGTACGGCATCGTATTTGGGTTGCTCTCAGCTAACAGTTTCCCAGATCTGACATTATTTATATTTGCAAAATTTTTTTATAAAATGTTAAGAAAATGTAAAAGCTATAGGTACAGTTATATAAATTTATTTCTTATAATATTGTAGCAATGTTGTATTGTTAAATTAATTCAAAGTCATGATACTGTACTGTTGATGTTTTTATAGATTATTAAATATTTCTCAAATAGTCTCTTAAACATAAGGTTAAATTTAGCAACAATAATAATATTGTCCAGTTATTATTTTAAAACATATTTAATAACATTATTAAACAGAATTTGTTTGTTAGTGTAAAAGTTTTAAAAAAAAGTTGATTGTCATCATTTGAAATGTGTGATTCCTGTCCAAGACTAAATTTAGGAACAAAATAACAATTACACGTAACAAAAGACAGAAATTGAGATAAAGTATATTTACAAGTTAAAATATTAGACAGATGATTCTAATAATTTTTTAAACAGTATTATTTCCCACGATACAGTACTATACTCATTGTTCCCAAGAGTACATGAAAAAAGATGTAAATCCAACTACTTCCTTGAGATTAACATGCATGTATTCACTATAAATGAACCCTTATGGGCATTTTTATAAGCCCAAAAATAATTATTCATATTGAATATTTGATATGATATTTAGTTAGGGTTGAAAATGACAATGATCATAATTGTTTTCCCAGAAATAGCTTGATTTCTAAAAATTAGTCAACTATGAAAATTGTAAACTATCAAAATAGATATGAAATTTTATTCATTAATTGCAAATAGTAGCTACCAAGATTATCTAAATTAAATTATCTTGAGTTTTTTTCCCACCTAGAATCTTATTTATTTCATTAAAAATTACCAGTTTCAATAGATCACTGTCATCATCAAATTCTTACACTTTTTGAATGAAACATAAAATATATAAAAGTACAAGATTTATATATAAAAAACATTTGAATTGAAATGAATTAATTCACGCCAAAGTACACAAATGTGAAGCACCGAATAGTCACACAAAACATATCATCAGAGATACGACAACATAATAAAACATATAAATGTTAGTGAGAGACCTCACTGATTGAGGGTCACTCTAAATGAATTCAATAGTCAATTGAGTTGAGCTTAGATAAAAGTCAACCGTATTCTTGTATATCTGATGTTGAATGAGTCTGTTATTGGAGGGAGATTACAGTATTGAAAATGTCCCTTTGATCAGTAATTTAATTTGTCATTTACTACGTTATCTGCATTAAACTTGGTTGCCTTATAAATCTGAAACTCTTTCAAAGTGTTCATATGGCAACTTTTTTGGCATTTATGTAATATGACCATATTGCTTGCAATATTCATGGTATTTTTCCATTATGTGTTTTGCGAAATTAGACCATTGTTAGTGTAATGTGGGTTTAGGTAAATGTTTTTTGTACCATTTTAAAAAAGATCGACCCGTTCGGACAGTTAGTTGCCCAACAAAGATCTATATAAGTTAGAATAGAACTCCTCTAATCCACCCTCGGCTGGTCCGTCGCTCCGGTTAATCCGACTGTGCTCGAGCTCGCGAGCTTGTGCCGACAAGTCGATGACTCATGGCCCGTCGCACGTCACGCGCCATTGTTTACGGTTTGTTATCGCTTGCCCGCTTCAGTGCTGTGTCATCTCTCGTGTTGTTTCTATTGATTTGTCATAATACTTGCTAGACTCATTGTACGTACAGTTGTTTGTTTTTCAACATGTCAGGAGGAAAACGTAAACACGTTACACTGTAAACTTTGACTTATGACTTTTTAAAGTTTATATATCCACTTATTTCAATGTAAAAAAGTCTCTTTATATTATATGTAAAAAAATTTGACTTTTTTCGGATCATTAGACCTTTTATTGCATTCCGACCAAGCCCCCCAGGCCCGAAGGTGACGGATTAGAGGGGTTCTACTGTATATGTTTTCATTCAAAAAGTGTAAGAATCTGATGATGATAGTGATCTGTCGAAACCAGTAATTTTTAACGAAATAAAGAAGATTGTAGATGGTCAGAAAAAACTCAAGGTAATGAAATTTAACCCAGGTTTAAAATCAGAGGAGTCTCTATCATTTTAAACCTCTCAGCTATGATGGTACAACTTTAAAAATTATACATTTTCTATGGGTGGAGTGATTGGTGGTCAAAAATATAAACATCCAATTGGTTACAGTATACCTTTTACTTTATCAAATTTGTATAAAGTCGAACACAAAAATCTATCTTGGTAGACTTATGCCATAAGACTTGCAAACACACTAGAAATTAAACTACCATGTATTTAGTAGTCTATCATTCTGAGCAGCACTGACACAATACAAGTCACCAGAAGGTAAACTGACAACATTTAGTGAGAACACAGGTGATGCATGCCCTGTAAATGTCCTGATTAATGATCGTGTTTCTACATTCCACCACTTTATATCTCTTGAAGCAGTTAATAATGACTTTCCATTGACTGATACTTGCATTGCTGTTACAGTCTCTGTACCAGATTTCCATTTACTGAAAAGACAAAATTAAAAAATGAATAAATATAACATTAAAATATTTACTGAAACTACTACATTATGTTTATAATCATGACAAAGACAAATAATATATTCTATAGGTTCTATATATTCTATCTAAATAATATATTCTATTCCAATTTATGGAACTCGAAGAGCTTATAATATAATATATAATACTCTAAAAAATAGCTATGAAATAAATTCAACACTATCTTGTACACACTGTATCTAGTAGTAAAATAAATTGATACTACTAGATACAGTGTGTACATAATCAAATCAACATTCAAGATCAAGAAGGGACAGAGTGATTGATACTTATAAACGAACGTTATGAAAACAGTATTATTGAAATAAATTATTTAATACTTATTTAGAATATTAATTATAAAATTACCAATTTACGTAGTATAATAAATTGACAGGTGGAAGAATAAATGTCTCACATCTGCCAAGATGCACTGAACCCTTCTATAGTGAAATAACAGCATGAGTTTATTGAGAGCCTTGGTGTCGAATGGTTGATGCGCCAAGGGCTGGTGTTGCATAAGGTAGGGTAAGGATAAATTGGCAAAAGGCTTGACCATAAAGTTGAATAAAATTGCTAGAGGAAATAAGAAACAACACTCAGTGAAACTGGTATTTTATTACAATAACTTATAAATTGCAATATGTAAGTCAAATAAGCATTAAGGCAAACTAAGACAAGATTGATTACAAAAAATTTCTTGTTTAGTTTTTTTTTGAAGGAAAAATGGAAAATCTATAGTTTATAGATTATTCAAGGTAATAATTACAGTGTTCCAAGTATTAACCAAGAAACACACTGTTGGTAGCCTCCAGGATTGTGAACTTAATCAACTAATATAAATTAATTAACTTAACGTAAGATACACAAGGATTGTTGACGTTAAGGTAATTTATTTATTGCCAAATAAATTGTTAGTTAATTAAACAATTAGTCATATCGTTAATATTTTGTATTGTAGAAACTAAATTTTATAACATTTAATTAGCTTTATTTTATGTATTATAACGAAATAGAGGGCTCCCAAAAGGTCAGTGTTCGGCAGGCCATAAATTGTAAAGAGTTGAAAGGGTTGACAGCTAGAAAAACTATTCTAACATTAGTCACAGATCTCAAGAAGTCAAATAAACCATTCAAAAAGTAAATGCCTTCACCAAAAATGTTTGAAATGGACCAATGAAATAAATTGCGTCAGTCTCGAAATAACGTACAAGATTTAAAATAAGCCAATGAAGGAAGAGGATCGGAAGAAAGCATTTGAAATTAGAACTTATATATAGGGGTGGAAGAGAGGCGCACGAGGTTCATTATTTTTGGTTGTTACTGATTGAAGGAGGGAGTTCCGGAGCAAGTGTTTCTTTAGTAGAAAAGAAGATCGTTGTGAAAGAATTAGCCGAGATCAAAAGTCAAAATAAAATAGTATCTGCGTCGTTTTTTATTTTATTTTATTTTTTTGTATAAGTATTAATAATAATCTCCGAAGAATAGTTTAAAAGATAATCGTCGTTATAAGTTTAAAAGATAATCGTCGTTATAAGTTTAAAAGTAATCGTCGTCATAAAAGTGAGTGAGAAATTTGCGTCGTTATAGAAGTGTTTAAACAGGAATATTAATACAATAAATTAAAGTAATCGTCGTCACGAAAGTGTGTGAGAAATAAGTGTAAGAAGAAAAGGAGATTCGTCGAAAAGATCAAGGCAAATCGATCCATCTACTGGCAGTCTACACGGGAACCACGTGCAAGGAACCAGGAACATCGGAGCAGTGAAAAACTTCCAAGCGATAAGTAAAAATTAATGGACAATCTCAATTAAATAAACTACCACCAAATTCTATTTTATACATAAATTATAGTCACCAAAGAACCTCACGAACCCGTAAAGAGAAATTAAATAAAAATTAATAAAATAATACATTTCAGTTAGCTGGAGCATTTTATAATAATAAATTAAAAGTAAAAATATGATGCACTCTTATTTCTTTATTTAGGTTAAGACATGGTAGAATTAGAATTTTATTTTAACTATGTACTTAGAATAAGTAGTAGGTTAAGACGTTAGTGTGTATAAGTATAAAGTGCATCAGATTTGAACAATAATTGATTTTATATTGTAAAAGATTTTAAAACTTAATGTTATTTTATAATTAAAGAAAGTTAAATTATAAATGTGTTGAAGTCAAATTTGTTATAGTATGTATATAATATTTTTAGAAAATTAAATTAAATTATTTTTAAATGTAAAAGAATATTTTATACTCATTTTTTCAAAAGTTACATGAAATGCGTCACCTATATGGTTTGCGACTTATTTGTATTTAGTCTCCCCATATTGTACATACATCAGTAAACTTGAAGTGAAAAAATTGTGGTCACAATTATCTTACGTAAGGCTATAGGGTACTATAAAAGTTGTTATACCAATGACTGTTATATTATCTACACAATACACCTAATAAGGTTTTTTATCATAGCTGTCAATAATATTGATAGTTGTAAATAATTTTTCATGGATTTTTAAAACTTTCATCAATATTAATGTGAAACGTAAACACTACATAATAATACTGAAAATACCTACCTTCTTATCAATTTTTTATTAACATCCCAATGCACAATAAGTTCTGCAGCACAAGTAAATAAGTCTGCATCTCTCTCCCAAGCAAGGCAACTAACTGCAGATTTATGACCATCTTGTAAAGTTCCAATAACTTTTCCCTCTGCTATACTGTATAAAACTATACCACCAGACCTGGTTCCCATAGCCACCATCGCAGATCCAGCACCTCCACCTCCATCAGATTTTCTTTTCTTTTTATGTGGTGGTGCAAACTAAAACATCAGAATAACTAACTTTAGTTTTCTTGTAGTATGTTGGTTAAATAAAATAATACGCTACAATATAGATTAGGTATTTGATCATATACAGAAAATGTGTATATACTTGTAAATATATTAATAAAACACATTATTTTTAGACCAAAATGACAAAATTTTACAGCCTAGAACTATATATTTTTTAGATTTCAAAATTTGTATTTGTTTATTAATTATTATAAAGTTAAGAATCAGTTTTCAAAATGGAAGGGCATGCTATGAAACATGAATCTTCATGACCCAAATAGAAGATGTTAAACATTATTTTTGCTACTTCAATGAAATTAATGATATTCCGAAAATAAAACTAAGAATGTGTTGAAAATATTGAAGAAGTTGGAAAACAGTGATCTTTTGCATTAACTGATAATAGTGATTGATTTTATATTTGTTGTAATAATGATGTATTACATAATGTTCTTTTTCGTTAGGTATAGCAATAATTATTTTAATTTATGTTATTATTTTTCTCATTAACAATATTCCGTAAGCATTAGTAGAACTTGGTCAGCCGTGGATCCCCTTCTATTTGATTTTTTATTTTAAGAGTTCTATTAGTAAGTTTAACATGCCAAAGAAGTTTAAACCTTAATATGTCTATTGTTCCTGAAATATTCAGTAGGTAGTAAATTATTATTGTAATGTGGAATAAGTTTAATAACATTTTTTCAGTTTATGCAATCCAATTTTGTTATTATTCATAGCAACACCAGGGACTCAAGTGTAAGTTGTTTTGAGTAAGGATCAATGGAAATTACTGTGTTTGCCAGAAAAGAATTAAAGACGATGTGTTGTGTAAGACAAGGATAAAACTCAACTTAAATACACAGGGTTATACACATAATCCTGCCTATAGGATTGATGGACTAAAACAGGAGTTAAAGGAGTGAAAATGGAAACTGAAATTAAAAATTTCCTTTTATTCGAAGGCTAATGATGATTTATGCTAAATTACATGTAAAATAACAGTTTTAAACAACAACAAAATTGAAAAATTTGGGTTTGTTAGTACAAAACCGACAGGAATATTCAAATTTTTATGAAAATTATGACACAGAGGATAAGGCTTTTTGTGTTTTTTTTAATATTGGAGGAGCTTTCGATAATACCTCCTAAAATTCTATTGAAAGAGTGCCTAGGGATAAGAAAATTGAACCCCAGATAATTAGATGGATCAGATCTATGTTAATGAGTCGAAGGATGACACCCTACTTGGGTGAGGAGACCAAAACAGTGTTGCCAGTCATGGGCTGCCTGGAGGGAAGGGCACTGTCCCCTCTGTCATGGACGCTCGTGATGGATGAACTGCTTGGGTTGCTGGAAGCTAACGGCTATAAGTATAAACATATGTTGACGATTTGGTAATCATCATTAAAGGAAAATATGATCAGATAGTGTCTGCCTCATGCAGAGTGCTCTTCTATTGGTCTGAAGGTGGTGTCAAAAAGAGGGTCTTAACTTAGCCCTATTATTAACCATTATTCCTTTCACAAGAAGGAGGAGGTTATCACCCTTTAATGATAGATGATGTAGATATCACTTTTTCTAAGGAAACAAAATATCTGGGTGTAGTTCTGGATCAAATTCTCACCTGGAATAAACACATTGATATAACAATTAAAAGAGCAAGCATGACTATATAGGCTATAATGGTAAAACTTGGTGAATTGAGCAACAGATGGCCTACTGGTCATATCTGGAAATAATTAGGCCCATAGTCACATTTGCTTCGGAGATATGGTGGGCGGAAATGGAACAAAAATCTATGACAATAAAGCTTCAAAAGCAGGCTTGCCTAGGAATTACAGGTGCTATGGGTACCTGTCCAACCACTGCCATTAAAGTGGCTCTGGGGTTGCAGCCTCTGAACCTACAGGTGAATAGGTGTGCATACAGTGATGCTCTCAGATAGTGGGGACTAACATTATAACAAAAATAAAAATACTGGCTGGTAAACTGGGAAACCTGTAAGAACAGAATAGCACTCAGTTAGCCACAACAGTATCGGTTGTAATGATTCAGACGATAACTTTTGATAAGAATTTCAAAACTTTTTCCCAGAATGACAAGTTTGGAAGGCAGGTGGACCAAAACTAAAGGAGGGATCCAGAATAAATGGTAGGGTAAAAGTGAGGATAAAAGGTCCAAATTTTGGGCTTAGCAAATCTCTACGAAAAACTCCATCCATATTTCAAACTGAGATACATGCAATAGAGAATAGCTAGATACATGCGCTAGAAAGAATATCACAAAAGTTTTCAAAGGCGCAGAGATCTATATCATATCAGACAGTACTTAAGGCTCTAAGTAAATAGATTTTGAGTCAAGATTGGTCTGGGAATGTATATAAGTATTTAATTAACTGGCAACAAACAACAAAGTCTCCTTACTTTTGGTGCCAGGACATGAAGGAATACCAGGAAATGAAGAAGATCGCCTTGCCAAGGAGGGTGGAGGTGATTTTGTTGGGCCCGAATCATTCTTTGGAGTCCCTAAAACATATCTTAATAATATCATGGAAACCTGGGAACAAGATCAAAAGATCAAGTATTGGACCTGGTCTAAGACAAGCCAAAAAGTTTATAGTCTACTCTAGGACAAAGGCTAAAAAATTACTGGAACTCAGTAGAAGGGAGCTTAGGCTGATTATTGGTCTACTGTCTGGACACTGTCCAGTGGATTACCATCTAAAACACGTGGGGAAGGCTGCAGTGGATACATGCTGCTTCTGCCTAACACATAAAGAAACAGCTGAATATTTGGTGAACGTGGAATATGGACGTTGTCACAATTTGCACACTTTGCATAAGGTTACACCCATCACTTTTATGGCCTTTTACCCCACACTGTCCAAAAACTTCTTCTTTTAGAGCAAGTGCTGCTAACATGTCCAAATTCTTGGCATCAGAAACAATGCCTTGGATTTGGAATGTATAGTCTAACAGTTAAACTGTAGAATCCAGCAAACATTCGCTCAGGAAGATTTGGTATACCAAATGTTAAAATAATAAAACCGGTTGGTTTTTCTCACCATTCTCGGTTCGATATATACATTCAACATTAATCATGTGTTGTTTGATAAGGTTTTTCATATTTCCTCTGTGCTAACTTAAGAAGTCACAGCAGGAAATAACACCTTTAAATAGAACTTTTGTAAGGTTTAAAAGACATGTTAACCACATTGAAAAAGGACTACATTTTCAAAAGAGAGTGACTCCGTTTGTCAGTGTCAGTCAGTATCAATAAACTACCATTTCGAAGTTTACGGATAGACCAAACTGCACCACTAAGTGACAATTTTGTTAATAACAAAGGGCAAGATCTTAAACAGATCTAACCCCTTGACACTGTCAGATGCTCCTTACGGCCAAATGGCGCTTTTTTGATTTCAAAGTAGACAGACAGTTGTCTCTTTTCACAATCCAGGTTGACATTTGAAATAGTAGAGACCATGCATGGAGTTAACCGGCGAATCATGTTGGGCGGTTTGCTCTGCTAAACTCTCTCAGACACACTATGGCTCTGCACGGTCAAAAATAATCCCTATATATATGAATGTAGCCCCAGTGATTACATTTATGTATCCCCAGTGATTCGTGCAGTGTAACAGCCACTAAAAAATGTAAAAATATATGAGTGTTGTATGTGTGTGAATATTCAGAGATGTTTTATTGTTCCACCCCTGTATAGCTCGGGTACTCTGTTGTATGCTAAACCCCTCTCAATAGGTGCAGATAGTTTGCACCTTTCTGCGATAAAACTCTAAAGTAAAGGTGAAAGTAAGAAAATGTAGCCTATATAGGTGAACTGGGTGTATGTCTATATGGATGATAGTTTATGTGTTAGGTGAGTGTTTGACTGAGGACAGCTAGGGACACCAACCCCCTTTTATTAGGTGCAGTTAGTCTGCACCCCCCTTGTGGGGTTGAGGGAAAAAATACACAGGCTTAATTAAAAAGGAATTTTAAAAAAATATGTTATACTGTTTTATAAATATTCTGAATTATACAATGAATGTAAATGATTTAAGACAATATTCTATGCTCTTATTTAATTAAGTTAGAGCGCTTGGGTAAAGGATTTTCAGTCAACTCTCAGAAAAGAGCCTGGATGATCTGGGAACCTTTCACATATTTCATTCTGTCATACCAGTCGTACATAGTGTTAAGTATCTAGGGATTAAATTCAACAATTTGTCATTGCTCTGGATTGAGGATATAAAGGTCTGCTTAGGACAGATGTTTTAAATTGTATTTTATAGGATTAAATATTAGGTAGGGATATAATATGTCAAACTGACATATAATTATTAAAAATCAAAGAAATTATAACAAGTATAAAGGAATAAAGAAAAAATTAATATTAATAATTTGAACCACGGAATTTGTTTTTGATCTATGTTTTTTTTTACTATCTAATGAACTCGTAGAAATTAGGTATAGGAAAAACCTATTTCTAATAAATGGTGCATTGACCGGGAAAATAATAATTTTAAAATAGGTGAAGTGTGTAGTTATCAGCGAGGTTTTAACTAAATTTGTGTAATTGTTAGGTTAAATATTTATTATTACTAAAACCGGATTTTTAAATTTAAAGTAATAAATGAAGATTTTTGGTGTCAATGAAGAAATAGGGAGTTGTGAAGTTTTAAAAAGCATTTGTAAAAACGGAAGATGTTTAAATTCAAAGTAGTAATTGTTGAAGGAAACTATAGTATTGAAATTAAAGGAAAAGTTTATAAGGTTTTTTTATAGGATGTAGCCTAATGATTAGTTTGAGTTATGGAGTTTATTTTAAAGATGAACTAAGATGTTCTGCGAATTTTTACGATGAATTTATGTTTAACGAATTTATGGCTAAAATAATGTTCTCCGAATGATGATCGGCAATTACGAAAGAAAAAAGAAACAATGTTATACGAATAATGGTTTTACAACAAGTTGAAATGAAGGATTTGAAAATAATACAATGAATTGATGATACTATAAAACACCGAAAACAGTAGATTCTGAGATACAGATGCTATATAGTTTGAGTATAAGTAGTTTTAGGCCACAAATAATTTTTCTTGAAAAGATGTAGTTTACTTCGTATGTTGAAAGATTTATAAATTGTAAAAGTTTTGATGGAAGGAATAAATAATTTTTGTGATCTAGCAATGAACAAAAATAATAAATAAAAGTAAAATAGGAAATAAAATTAATGTTTTTTTAAGAGAAAATAATTTTGAAGTTATAATTATCGATAAGTTCCCTAAATAAAAGTTATAAAATAAACATTAATCCCCAATAAATATATGTGCATAATTTTTGTTAAATCATAAGAATCTATAGAAATGTAACTTCAATCCAGAACCATAATCTAAATACATAGGCCTATATTGTAAAATTTTTGTTATTAAGACATACCCTTACACATGATGTCTGCACATGTTCGAACAAAAATATGGGACAGCAACCGTTATTTCTGGAGAAATATTAATCTTTGTACAAGTTTTCCAGAGTACCGAGTTATCAAGCAGATAAAACAACACAGCTCTATATAGTAGAGAGAATACGCAGAACAGGGCGGTTTCTGGATACGATTGAGCAACAAAACTAAAGGAGCCGAGTTACAAAAGGCCATCTCAACAAGGTGCATGAGACACTGTAAGTTAAGACATCACAAGTGTTTATAAGACTATAGTGGCACATACGCTACAGCAACAAAGACTTGTGTATTATAATTCACTGGTGTTAGTTTTAAGCTCTGTTCACTCAAATCGTAGACACCAAATTATCCCAGAGAAACATGGTCCTACCCATTTTCAAAGAGGACCTTCATCTCTACTACTATCTCCCTATCACACTATTCTTAATTACTCTCCAATCCGTGATCTCCACAATTAAGGTTCCCTTAATTGCAAGACAACTTCCTGGAACGTTTATGAATATGTGCCAATTCCTCTGAGATGGGAGAACCACACGTGTACATTGTCACAAGACTACACCATAGTGGCCACTGATGGACAGTCAGTAAGTACAATGTCTGGCAAATGGCTTAACGACTGTCAGCCGAAGAAAACGGGCATATATTTCATCCTACATCAAAGGATATCAAGAATGTTATCTGAGGACTGTGTGACACACCTGGTAACCGGAGGGAACTTACAGGACACGGCACAGCACTGTACAATCCACTGTGTTCCAAACAAACAGGGATCTTTAATAATAGAGATCATGGGCGACAAATTCAAAATAATAAATCCTACCCATTCATCATATACAAAACCACAACAAATAGATATTGTTAAAAAATATACATTATATAAAAACCATATATGCATTAGGGCACCAGAGGGATTATCCTCAGTTTATACCCAACATTAGACGTTGGAACGATGTTTTCAAAGGCATCAGTGTTGTTACGATTTAAGATAAGAAAATATTGATTATAAGTTTAGAAAATATTTTATTAACAGTCAAATGTTAGCACCAGTTAAATCTTCAATATCAGACGTGTGGTAGTTATTAGGAAATAATTGAAAAAAATGTTGCAACTGCTTAGCTTACAGGTCATTAGCATGACATGGGTAGTGAAGCTCTATATAAACTGCTAGTGACCTAGAAAGAGGATCAATGGCATCCGAGATGTCGGCGGAGACGGGGAGATTTTGCTGGTCAGCAGAGACATAGCCCAAAGGGTCAAGGATCAGTGGCATTTGAGACGTGGCAAGGATGAGGAAACGTTGTTGGTCACCAGAGAAACGTGGCCCAGGAACATACTTACGAAAGGGGCTTACTGGCAGTTTATAGAGAGAATCACGGCCTAAGTTGAAAAGGTGAGCTGATACACGTGTTCAGAAAACAAGAGTTGTTAAATTTAATAATTTCCATTGCTCTGGATTGAGGATTTAAAGGTCTGATTAGGACAGATTATGTTTTAAATTGTATTATATAGGATTAAATATTAGATACGGTAGGGATATAATATGTCAATCTGACATAGAATTATTTAAAATCAAAGTAATTGTAACAACTATAAGGAAATAAAAAACAAATTAACATTAATAATCTGAACCACCAAATTTGTTATTGTTCCATGTTTTCCTTTTTTTTTTTACTATCTAATGAACCCGTAGAAATTAGGTATAGGAAAAACTTATTCCTAATAGGATATACACTGATGCTAAACAACATGGGAAACAAGCACTTGGAAACAAGCATGGGAAACAAGACCGTGCACTGGGCCCTGCTACCAGGATGGCGTATATTCGGCAAGACTTGGGATATTTCGCCAAAAATTACCGACTTGCTATGCATAGCAGTGGAAGGTTGGGGAAATACACGGCCTGGGCAATGACCATAGGACCATTTCCCCAACCTTCCATTCATTGTATCCTAACTCCCACCCTCTAGTTTTAAGGTTTTCTGTTTTTTTCTTTTTTCTTCAGTCTGTAGTACAGCCTCGTCAATGCCTTAGCAGGCGAAACCATTGGTCGGCTAGACTAATAAAAAGTGGATATTACAAAATAAAAAAATTGTGTTTTATTAGCTTTGAGCTTAGAAAATGTGGTGTATATAAGATTTCTTGTAGTGATTTCAATAAAATTGTGATTATATAGGTCAATATGGTAGATCAGTTAGGAATAGAATTAAAGAACATGTACACAGTTGGAAATATGGGAAATCATACTTCAATTGTATTAGTAATTTTCAAATTTTGCAAATCATTTATTAGATACAGGACATAATTTTGATCCTAAGTCAAATGTTAAACAAAAAAGTAGAAACCTCAATAATTTGCAATGTTTGGAAAGCAATAGATCTATTTTTAAAAAAAAAACCATACTTCCAACCTAAAAGAACAAATATATCTTAACTCATCACCCCTATTGAAGCCTATTGTGTAACCTATTTATTTTCTAAAATACCCCCCCCCCCTCTGCACCCCACAGGTCAGATAAACATTGTCCTTTCTGTCATAAATACTGGCCTTTATCATTTCTCAACCCTTCCTACTCTATCCTTTTATTTCTGTTGCAATTTTAATGAGCCAGGTTATGTTTTATATTCAAATAAACTCATGAAATTGACAAACTAGTTTGTCCTGAAATTGGGGTTGACAGATTTACACAAAATATGATGCACCATAACGCCCCGAATAGGTTAAATTAGGCCAGGTTATGTTATATATTCAAATAGTCAATTGCCAATTGTATGCACGCACACATGCTTTATTTTTTCATGTCTTGTTAAGTGGATTGTGGTCTTTAAGACTATGTAAAAAAAAAAATTGGTAAATATCAAATGTACATCGTCCTTAGATTTTTCAATAAAAAATTAAGAAAACAAAGTATTTACCTTGTAATCAAAGGATCAGATCATATTATATGGCGCAATAAACATTTCAAGTCCCAAAATGCATTAGTTTAATAGAAAATGAGATTTATAAAAGTACGAAATCCAGCTACGTAGGTTAGGAATGCCAACATTAATACAAATAACTGTTTATCAAGTCACTGCATTTATGATCACTTGTTCTCAAATCAGGTAGGTATATGACGACCTCATCTATATAATTTATGTCTTTATAGGTCAAGTCAGGTGGCTATATATATTATGTAATATAGGCCTACGTGTTAAATACTAGGCCTAAGTAGTCTTGCTTAACATAAACTTAACTATAAAGTACATAAATGTTTTTACCTAGGCCTATACCAGGACTATATTATACGTGTAGAGTTAGGGGCCATAAAACTCCTTGGCATTTTAGGGCTACATAATAAGTAGGCCTACTAACGCTTTCAACTAACATTGGATCCAACATTTGACACATTGTGTAATAAGACTGGATAAGTCAAAATATAGGCACTTTTTATAAGGAAAATGGATAGTTGGGGGAGCAACATAGCTCAGTTAGCAGGTTGCACACTTATCTCCCTGCAGTTCTCATATGTGAATCATCAAAAGTTACACAGGTTCAAGCCAGGTTGACTGTAGCATATTTCTGCATTACCTATTTCCTAAATCTTCATTCATTAATCTAATGGACATAAAGTAAACTGATGGGAATGGTTTTTTTTTTAAATTCTGTTTCACAATCACATTAATTTTCTTAGTGGGACTTATCTTACTTAGAAGCCCACTTTTGGCAATTTCTTAGGCTTAGTAAGAAATTAAAATATATTGAAGCTAAAATCTCAAAATAAAAAAATATAATGATAATAATATAGTAGCTTAATAAATAATTAAAATTTTACTTCTAATCAAGACACAAATACTTACAGTAGTACTTGAAGGAGCAATCCATGTGAGACAAGTGCAAGGAGATGTTAGGTGTAAATTAGGAATATATTCTTGTTTAAGGGTCCCTGTGGCAGTTTCCCATATTTTTAGTTTACCGTCTGAACCACAGTGTCCATAATATTGACCACAATACGAAAAAGAAGAATAATCCGAAACCATGTTTAATTACACAAAAATCCTAAATAGCCTAGGTTACCCACGTGCACTGGAACCAGTAGCACTCACTTTAAACTAAAACAATTATACAATTCACAAATATTATTTTATTGTGCCCATAAAACTTACTAAGTTCAAATAAAACATATTACTAACTACATTATATATATAATAAATATGCACATTAAAAGACACAAATGACAAAGAACATTTGTTTTTCATAACAAGTAATTGTTTAGGTTATGTCCATTCACATTCACATAGTTTTCAAGTCGACTGTCGAACTAGTCGAAGAAAAATATAGATTTGGGTGGTGAAAAGACAGAAGCGCTAGACCGTTGATTTTTGTGTACTACAAGGATTAACAATAGTGTTGCGTCTTTTTATGTAAATACAACTGTATTAAAAAACATCTTTTTGGTAATACGTTTTCAGTGGGGTAAGTTTTGTGTATATATTTCTCGTAATATATATATAATGGGGTGAATTTAATTGTAATTCAAGAGAAAATAAACAAACGCCGCCATCATTTAAACTCGGTATGTATATTTTTCTCTCTAGTAATTTAGGTAAATATTTGTTTTTGTATACATATTTAATCGAAAGGTGTTATGCAATAACCCTTAATGGCCCGTTTACTTTATAACTTAATATTATTTTTAATCCTATCACGATTGTTGGGGGTCTAAGGGTTCTAGTCAGCTGTTGCAAATAAACGCATTTTCATTTTTCAATTAGTTTGGTGAAAAGTCGATTCTCATTGGCTGTTTTTGCCAACATCTTTCATAATAATAAACAATTGCTCAGTGCTATTTGAAAAATTGTTTTTATAGTTTGGAAACACATGCTCCGGTCAAATACCGTTATGTGGTGAGAGTGAACCTAACGTGTTTATTTGAATTAATTAATTAAATATTTATCTTTATGCTTAGGAGTCTAAAAAAAAAAAAAACACATTTCCATAAACTATTGGTTTCTTTCAAAATGTTTTTTAAAAATATAACTTCGTCAATTCACTTTTGAAGTGAAAACTTCTATTGGCGCGTTGGGTACTTTTTTGGGATGGACTTTTTCAATAGAAATCGCGTCACGCACAGTACCTTAATGCAACTTTTGGGATGGACTTTTTCAATAGAAATCGCGTCACGCACCGTACCGTGCCGTAATGCAACTTTAATATATATAGACAACGGATACGCGCGCACAGCGTATATTATATAAACTCATATATCTACGAAAAATATTGCACAAACTTTCTCACATACCCATATATATTAAAACAAAAATCTACGAAAAATATTGCACTAACTTTCTCAAACTCACATACATAGTCAAACTAAAATCAGTGCAAAAAATATTGCACAAACTTTCTCACATACCCATACATATTAAAACTAAAAATCTACGAAAAATATAGCACTAACTTTCTCAAACTCATATACATAGTCAAACTAAAATCAATGCAAAAATATTGCACAAACTTTCTCACATACCCATACGTGTTAAAACTAAAAATCTACGAAAAATATTGCACTAACTTTCTCAAACTCATATACAGTCAAACTAAAATCAATGCAAAAATATTTTTCAATAGAAATCGCGTCACGCACCGTACCGTAATGCAACTTTAATATATATATAGACAACGGATACGCGCACACAGCGTTCTATGTAATATGGTATATATATATATACATTCTCTCGCATATGCTTCGCTGTGTATTTAAAATATATATATAAACAACTGATACACGCGCGCAGCGTTATATGTAATATGCTATATATATATTTTCTCTCGCGTATCAATTTTGCCGGTGATGCAACACAACCATTGATTGATTTCTTCAAACAAAAACTAAATTTAGATATGTCAAATTATAAAAATCAGAGCACAACAAGATATGGAACAACGATTGACGCTGTATTTACAAGATATTTAGAAAATTTTCAATCAAAAGTCTTTATTAGTTACTTCAGTTACCATATGCCGATAGTGTCTTTTCTAGAATACAATATAAATAGTAATGAAAATAATGTAAATGACATACAACAAAATGATAGAATGGTTATTGAAGATATAACCAATGATGATATTTAATTCAACAATGTAATATTACATACACACACACACACATATATATATATATATATTAAAAATAAACAAAATTTATTTATCCTTTTCATAATTTATTTATAACATGAATTTGAAAATATATATGTTCATAGACAACACAGTTAGTGCAAAGTAACAATATGTTATTTATTATTTTATACCCTTAACGGCACACAAAAAAAAAAAAAAAAAAAAAAAAATTACGCTAACCCCCTAATCTATAAGCATTACATATTGTTCATACAAGTTTTCACTTCTAACGTATGGTCTTAAACACACCCAGTTAATTTTTTATAATTCCCTGCTCTGACAAGCTTCATACTTTTTCTTTTTTATATTGGATAGTTTATATTTTCAAAAAAAAAAAAAAAAAAAAATTAAATAAACACAAAATATGTTTATTTAGTCGAAGCTTAACGTTTGATTGATATAAAAATATACACTAATATAAAAGTTAAAATTTATTGAAACAATAAATAATAATTATAATGAAAATAAAAATTTTAAACCATACAAAAGTTGGTATTTTTTTAAACAGAAATAATCAAAGTTGATAAGTGGGAACTCTTCTTTATCTAGTTGTATTAAAAAAACAACTATCAAGAGAAACACATTTAATTTAACATAATATAAAATACCATACATGATATTTTATAGATACAATATATGTATGGAATCTGCAAAGATACTCATCCCTTGCCTATAAACTCATTTACTCTCTATACACTTTTTATAATATCCTCATCCACAAGAAGTAACTTAATTTATTAAAATTCTAGCTACCTATTTTTTAAAATTCAGATGACATGATTAATATTAACAAACCAGTGTAATATAAAGTAAGTGATAATGTCTTATGTTTGGGAGTAACTTAATTGGAAAAAAAAAATTGGCAGTTGTTATTAAAATCTTGACTTCAATAAAAAACAAAGTACTCCTCCAGTTAGGTTTTTGATAAATTCGAAGGAAAAAAGCTGTATGGTAATATGAACTATAAGTGCAACATGAGATAAGTTAGTGGATTTTGTATTCATAAATACCAAAGAATTTCCAGAGTATGTACTGGTACCTAAACAAATATGAGCCCTAGTTATATTTACCATGTACATGTCTGTTGGTATTGTTTGGGAGTTACTAGTAAATATGTCTATGGTCCTGTTATTATAAAATGCCTATTTTTTCTTTCTTTTTTTCAATATCAGCATTATTGAATTCAATCCAATTTTAATAAAATTTACAAACCAGTAAACCTAAACCAATGTTGGAAAACTTACCGCTTGGGGGGGGGGGGAATTTATTATTCGAGTCATAAATGAATTCCAACTATTTATTTGTTACAATTATGCTATCATTAATACAACCCATTAAGTTGATTTTAATGTTTTTTTCACTTTTTAATTCCTTCTATACTATAGGCAAGTTATACACTATGAAGCATGATTTTAACCCTTGGCCAAAAGAAATTAAATTGTCGGAGTCTAATTTCTTTCCATCTTTTGTAAGAAACAGCTAATATTAGTCTCCATACTCAGGACAGAACAGATTTTTAATATGTATCTTTTTGCAAATTGTGCTGTACAATTTTGGATTTACAGTTTTTCATCAATATCATTTAAAATGAGAGTTATAATAATTGATCATATTTTAAACTATGGTTCCAAAACGTATTTTTATGATTTAATATATAGGGTTATCATAAAAGATGAGTGGTGTTTGAACATGATTTAAATGAAAACAGAATTACTTACAGCTGATGTTGTTTATTTATCTAAATCGTCTTCTGAAACAATTTTTACATAACTAATAAATTTCAATATGTACACCATTAGTCGTTCGGCAAATGTTCAAACAATAATCAAGTTCTACCCAAATGTTAGTTAAAGGTTGTCATTGCTTTATTAATCCTGTACCTCAAGTGATTTAGGTCACAAATTTTTTCTTGATAAACAATATTTTTGATGTACCCCCACAAGAAGAAATCGCAAGGTGTCTGGTTTGAACTCCTTGGAGGGCAGTGTATAGGTCCTCCAATAATGCCTATCCATCGATGTCCAAACTTTTCATTCAACGTATCTGTGACAAATGCACTAAAGTGTGGAGGTGCGCTGTCTTGTTGGAAATAAAGTTGTTGAATGTTTTCGAGTTCATCCAGCTGAAGAAAACAATAATTGATTAACATATCGAGATACACAATTCATTAATTGTCTTTTCATCAAAGAAGAAAGGCCCTATCAGATGATTTTTCATCACACCACACCAAATATTAACTTTAGGCGAGTCACATATTTTCTAAAAAATTGTATGTGGGTTTTCAGATCACCATATATTCGTGAATTGTGTCTGTTAACAGACCCATTGATATAGAATATAGCTTCGTCTGAAAAAAATTATATCATCTAAACATTATTGGTTTTCATCAATCTTGTTCAACATTTCAACAGCGAAATTAAAATGTTTTGCACCATCATCAGGTTTCAATTCCTGCAATAAGCTGGATTTTATATGCGTGTAATTTCAGTCTTTTGTGTTAAACTTTGTGGATTGTTGTTTTTGGAAAATTTAACTCTAGGCTTATTCGAGGTATTGACTTCTTAGGACTTCTGATTGCAGATTGTCTAATAAGTTCAATTTTTCGTCTGATATACTTGGCCTGCCAGATGATTTTTGTTTTTAAACTGATCTAGTTTCTTCGAATTGTTTGAACAAACATCGTATGTTATTATCATGTGGTGGATTGTTTCTGTATTCGCGTCAAAATGCACGTTGCACTGAAATTACAGACTTGAATTCAGCCAGCAACAAAACATAGTTTGCTTTTTCTTTATTACAGAACATAATAACACAATCCACACAGAACACTCCAGAAACACAAAACACACTACCATAACAATCCAAGAATTAATTTTGAGGTTACAACAGCTGTTAAACAAATTTATGGGTTATTGGCTATCAGCGATACCAATACAACACCACAAAATTTCTCTACTATCTTCAAATGAATTAATGAACCCCCCATTCTTTTATGATAACCCTGTGTAATAAAAACAAGGTGGAATCTACTATTTAGAATGTTAAGGAAAAATAATATAATCTAAAAATCTCAAATTTCCGTGAATCATTATTACAGAGTAGAATGATATTAATTCATATTGTCTTCCTAACTCAAAAAACAAAGAAAAAAAAGAATACAAACAAGCTCAATAGAAAAAAAAATACTAACATAAAACATCAGCTCTAGTTCCTCTTATTTGTTCAGTTTTTCCATGTAAAATAAAAATTATTTTTATTATTTTCTACAATCCTTAGATATTGATGTTTATTTTTTGAAGTTGTATATCAACTTTTCTTTTTATTCAGGTTGCATGTCTGTTCTGATAGTGGTTTTAGTTATTTACTTATTTCTATCAAGAAACACTTGTTTCTATCTAAAATCATATTCTTCTTAAATGATCATACATCATTTTAGGGACTAAAAATGGGCTTCGACAGAGATTACGATGATTAAAACAAATTCTTTGAGCTAATTAAGAATTCTATGTAGTATGATTTCATGTTATTATACAATCAATCTTGTTTTATAAATAAATATTGAGCTTGACTTGTGAGATAATAATAGATAGAAAAAAAACCCTTGAACACAAGATGTCATAAAAATTATATTTACTTTATCAAACACAGTTCAACGACAAAGTTGCCATCCTCAGTGATACGTGAGGTACAATAATTAAACTATAACTATGTATCACTGAGGATGACGACTTTGTTGTAGAAACACGTTTGATTAAGTAAACGTAATTTTTGTGAGATCTTGTGTTCGAGGTTTTTTTCTCTATCTAATCTAGTTTTCCCAATTGTTCAATTTCACCTTAGCATGAAATTAGATAAGATAATCACAAAATTACTATAGGATTCAAATACACATGGATCCTCGTGTTTTGATAAGCCATGAAACAGAGAAAATGATGATAATTAAAAGTTTTATGATTTAGTAGTGGTGATGAAAATAATCATACAATTATATATTTTTACTCCTTGAACATTTTAAATGACTATTTCGAATTTACAATTGACACAGATTTTTATGAAACTCACTCCATTTTTCAGACACTGAACAAACATTTTAAATATATTTATACAATTTAAGTCAGGTGTATATGATGCTCCTTAACGAATAAAATACACATATTAAGTGGATTTTTGAAATCTTATTTAAACATTTTTATTTTCTATAATTATATTCTAATAATAATGCTAAAAATCCCAAAAAAAGAGATATTTTAAATGTTAATAATAGCAACTTTGAATTCATTACAAAATACAACAATATTTAATTCTTTAATAAATTATAAATAGTTTTAATAAAACACTTACATTGACACATATACTTTTAATTTTGTACAGCTATCTTTTGTTCTCAAAATTGTTTGTTAAATTAGTTTCAATCATTTTATAAACTTACAAATTTTTTAATATATTACAGTTTACTAAAATTATAATATTAACTCTGTTCAAGAATGCCTTGACGAATGAGAGGCTCGCTTTGAGATCGTGGCATTAAATGCTGACTATTCTTCTTTAATAGAATCACTTCACCATCATCCAATTCTAATTTGCCATAGTCCACCAAACTACGAACCTAGAGATAACAGAACAATATAGGTCAAAAGTATGATTTTTTTTAAACACATTGGTACTGTAAGATTTGTAACACCACTATTGATTGACTATTTTTTTCTAAACTTGCCCATGGACCAAAACTTTACAGATGTTTTCTGTGCTATTATTGTAATAATTCAAAATTATCATAATCATTCAAATAAAACAAATGAAAGAAAACAATTGCTCCCGACATCTATTGGCGGGAATACGAAGCTCAAACATAGATGACGTCACTCGGCCTACGAATGACTGAATAAAACAATTTTTACAGACAAGTAAATAAATATCCTACATCTACCAGATCTAGGCCAAACTAAAATTTATTCACATCTTAACAGGCAATGCTATACTAAAACACTCAAATTATAATTCGACTGAAAACAAAAGATATCCAATATTGAAACCCATAATAAATCAGTTTCTGTTCACAAAGAAACCTTGACATAGCTTCGGCCTATCGGAAATTACAAACAACGAGACCACTAGGAGAAATTTGAGAAGTACCGTCAGATTCCCAACTAAATTTCCTAGAGAAATGCTCACCTCGAATATCCTAGAAAATTCGGAACAATCTGTTTTGATCATTTGAAAGTGGGCAATGTCGATCATAATTACAATATAATCCATTATCAGACGTGACGTTACTCCGAAAGCCACGCCCGCCCGCTCATCACTGATGGGTTAGCAATCATAATATTGTAAAAGCTAGTTCAAATACTATATAAAAGAAGTTTAAAACTGATAGGAATTAAAGTATTCAAAATTATCATTAGGCAGAAATAACGTTTTAACTAAATCAGTGAAATGCAGTGAAAAGTGAAATTGTCAAGGCAGTGTCGTCCAGATCCTGACCCAAGAGCATGCTGGTTTTAATATAGCCATTGTTAGAAGAATTGTGGAAGCATTCAGACGTATAAAACAATCCAGAAAATATTCAGCAGAAAAGCGAGTTATTTTGGAACCAGACGAAGTGAAACCTATAAAATAACCAAAACTGACCTGTTACAAGGGAAGATTGAAGACCTCTGACCAATATTACCTGAAACCTGATTCAGTAATCCTACCAATTGGTGAGACCAATTCGATACTATTCTTTACCATAAGTCTAGCTTAAGCGATTTAACCAGTTCCTACTATGAACTTGAACTTTATATATTATATAAAGTATATATATATATATATATATTATATAAAGTATATATATATATATATATATATATATATATATATATATATATATATATACGCAGATATAATATTGTTGACCAATAAACTGAATAAGACATAATGCAAAGATAAATATAAACCTAGTAATCAATAAACTCAATAAGACAATATTTAGTGAATCATAACGTTCATCCGAATGATGAACTTCACATGTCCTCATTCCATTATTTATCATTTAAATAACTTAAGATATTTAGTTGAATTTCTTAATCAACAAATTGATTTTTCAATATTTATAAACTGTTAACATTATAATTAAGAATCATCTCATATGATTATTTTAGTGACCGTCGAAAGTGCCGGCACGCTTAATCCCCTCACCGAGATAAGACAATAAATTTAACCTATGTATATAAATCAAACACTATTAACTCATCATTGAATGTTATCTATTGTATTCATATTATACTTAGTAAATAAAAAGAAAAATCCTGTTATTTGATTTCACAATGATTAAAAGTATTTAATTCAATATTTCTGATAAAAAAATATAATATTAATATAATCTCAGCTTGTTTACGAGTAGAGTTTAAAAAAAAAAGTAATTGTAATTTTCGACACCTCAGATTTGTAAGAGTGTATTATTAATGTCAAACACTTTAATACACAATACTACATAAATCAAGAACGCACAAGAGTCTGAAAATAAAAAAATTATTTCACACATATGTGATGTTTGTCTATAGTTACTTGTCTATAGTGTGTTAAGTATAGGTTTTAGGCCTTGGAACAACGTCACAAATATGTGACATTAGCTTGCAAACTAGAAGTTGCAGTTGTGGGTTTACTGTGTAAAACTCGCATTTTCATAAACCCAGTATCATTTTATTCTAGTATAACAAGTATGAAAAAAAAAATTCTATTCTATTTTACAAAGTATGAACTGCAGGGTAAAAATTCTCATATTGAAAACGAAAATTCCCTCACTCAGACCAAGTGACACAGATGTGTATAACATATCCCTACAGACTGAGTAACGACAGTTGTGTTGATAAAATTGACCAAAAGGATACGAGAGACCTGTAACCAAAGTAGTGTGTACGTTACACATATGTGACGTTGGTCCGCTGGATTCAGCCCAAACGTCACATATGGGTGACGTAGGTCTGTAGAGAAAACTGTAATATTTATTACAAAAAATAGTATAAAAATTATGACATTAAATACTTTCGAAGAGAGCATAAAAAATTTCTCTGAGGTCGCAAGTTATTTAATACAGTGTACTTTGAAGAATTTCAAATTAAACACAGAATCCAATTTTCTGAAATGTATATTTAATTAGCCTATTAGCAAACATTTATAATAGATTACATACAAAATTAGAATGTTTCCTGAAAAGACAAAAATAAATAAATCATCATATATTTTATATTAACCTAAAATTATAATTCATTAATATTTCATTTATAAATATTATATAAATAACAATATATACAAAGGATCTTATTTGTTCAGTAACATTGCTGTTAGGAATTTTTCTTTATTATGCCTGGGTTCTTGATTAACATAATAAAATAATCATCAGTGGTTCAGTTTTGAACTCAATATTTATTATTTATTTATCTACTATTACTATAAATATCTTTATATATTAAAAGACTCTCTTATTATGCTAATATCAAATATCGACCTATCCTATCAACTTAAGGGTTTATCTTAAATACATTGAAGTCAAATTACATCTATTGTGACATATGAATCCAGAATGATTCCAACTTTTGTTCTTTCATGAATCTACTTTACTTTTGAGACGACTACCAGATCACTCTATACACAAATGTTTGGTCACCCCTTTTTCCTGTGGTCACCTGTGGAGACTCTTGGATATTTGACGGGCTCTCGGTGATACGCTTCACAAAGACTGGCTGCGTCTCTACTTTGTTAATGGCTTATATGCACTTGTGTAAAGTGTGTCGGTCATCATACTCGCAGACAAGCGTTTCAACACTTTATGAATTATTTCGCAACAGCTGGCTCTCATTCTAGTATTCATGTTCCTCCTTATTCTAATACATTTATTATATTTTATATTTATTATACTTATTCTATTCTTTATTTGATTACAATATATTTAATATACGCAATACATACACACATAATACTTTACAATAACTACATACAATCATAATATTTATATAAAGCTGAATTTATATATAAATAAATATTACTTAATCATAACATTGCCTAGGCTACAGTAAAGCCGTCTATCTGTGCGCGCGAACCCTTCGCTACTATCTTGGCAGAAAACATACTGATGGAGAGCCTATGGGCATTGTTTGCTCCTTTCCGCCCGACCCGACACTAATTTTGTGCTGTGTTATTATGCCATACTAAAAGGGATGTTTATAAAGGCAATGTAAATATGTATCAGACTATGTTTTACAGTTTTAAGTAAATTATTATTATTTTACAGTACGTTTTAAAAAAATAATAATTCTTGGAAAAAATCGAAAAAAAATATAAATATTATTTTATTGGAAAAATTAATCGGATATTTATAAAATACATCATTTATAAGTGTTTAATTTATATAAAAATAGAAAAATGATTTACAATAAGTTCATTAGGTAGAATGCCAAAAATGCCAAAATTAGAGTCATGTCTTCACTGAGAATCACATTCCTTGCAGTGAATAATATACACTTAGTAGCTAAATCAAACACTTTGAACTCTAAAATCACGGGCCCTGGCAATTGGAATCGTTGTAGCTTTATTGTCAGCTTCTTGTTTCATAAATGTGTAAACATTTGAAATTATTTCTCTACTTTGACTATTAACTACACGACCTTTTAACTTAGACTGTATTTCATTTTCCATTGTACATAAATAACACTGACGATGAAAACTAAAAAATATACACTTACTTAAACTATATATATATATATATTAAAAAATAATAATAAAAATAAAAACAGAATGTAGTAAAATTTATGAATGAATAGTGATCACGTAACAATGAACTAAGAGTAGTAATCTAGGGTTAAGATGTAACAAAACAAAATGGGTCAGGTAGCCCAGCAGATGGAAGGTGAAAGTGAGGGTCTATAAATCTATCACCGGCAACGAAGGTTTCGACTGAAAACCCTATGTTTTTAGAAAAGAGCCCCCGCACTCCCTCTCGCCTTTCAACCCAACCACCAGCCTGCGCGCACAGATAGACGGCTTTACTATACTCTAAATGGGGTGAGAAACAAGTTACTTTAAAAATATGATTTTGTGGTGGTTTATGACTATATTAAAATGCAACTTTAATCAAGCAAAATTTACTTATTCTTCTTCTTAACAGTCCTCCAGTACATGGCATACCATATGTGGGTACCCTAAGTTGCCTACCGCAGGGTTATAAGGCGCAAGACATTTTGATAACAAAACAAAAGATATCAAACAACGGGGAAGAAAATGTCCCCTCTACAGAGAGGAAGGAACATACCTTCATACTAAAGTGCGTGCGACCTTCAGGGAGTATGGTTGTGTTTTAGCCGTTTGAAATCTATTATTTAACCATAGGCAAATAACTAAATATGGACACTTAAGTCTGAATAATGGGATCAAAGGAGTTTGAGCCGGCGTTCATTCCCTATTAATTATGTGATGTATCAATTAACATCCATGTCCAAAATTAAGTGAAATGGTTGATTAGGCCGAATCACATTTGGATTGGTGCAATGTTAATATAAGTGTAGTCCCTAATTACGTAAGTTACAATTAGTATTAATATATATCAAGTTTAGCATATAATTAGATTAAATAATCATAAGGCTTAGTCTGGCGAGACAAATCAAAAAGAGTTGGGAATTTAAATCGGTAATTCACATTCCTCTGGACGAGCCTCCTCACGCATCCTTCCTAATACTAGGGTAGTGTTGATTTAACCACTTATAAGTGGCTAAATGATACAGTTTTCAGCCAAGGGCAACCTACCCGTTACAAGCACTAAGGGACGATCTCCCGATGTCTCTCACAGACTCTATGCGCTAAATCACAAAATGTAGGACTCCATGCAATCACATGCAGTGATAGTGTTCTTTCTCTATGTTTCCTTACAAATTCTTGAAGACATATTTTTTTTATAGTAACCATAACAATCTATCTTTGATGGTTCATCCTCTTCATTGCAAAAATTACATCTGCTCAAATAATGTTCTATGGTTAAATGTCCCATCTCATTCTTGTCTCAAATGTTTGACTTCATCGTTTTATGCTTCTGTACATCTTGAGGTCATTTGGTACTTTCTGTATGTTGAAAGAATGCAACATGTAGACTCTTGACTCCAGTTGTTTATCCATTACCTCTTGCAATTTGTTCTATTTTTTAACAAGCAACTTTTTATTGACTGTATCACTTGAGATTTGAGTCCAAATTTGAGCGGTGAGAGAGGTTCACCACTCTAGCTATCTCATCATCCGTTTCATTCCCGAAAATGCCACAATGACCAGGGATGGTTAACCTTCCTAACTGGTTTTATTATTATTTAGCCGTTGTAACAGATGGAAATTTCTTTGATTCATAATGGCTAAATTAAAGTTTAATAATATTTTGTAATATATTTACTATAGGTTGTATATATTTTTAAAATTATTATTTTTACTTTTATACTTTACTATTAATTAATCAGATTTATATTCACAAATATAATCTTTTATTTGTATTAAATTTCTTTTACAAGTTTTATTTTATTTTAATGTTTGTTATTCACAAATGAAATTCTATTACTCGTTTTCTCGAGATATTGAGGTATCGGAATATCCGTCTGCTTTGTTATTTCAAATTGTAATGTATATACATAAACTACTGAAAATACTAAATTATTCAATATTATAGGTCTATCGCTGTTAAATTCTTAATTTTGAAAAGAATATACAGAAATTAAATTTAGTTCATTGCCTTGAAGTCAATATTTATATTTAAAAGAGATTATAAATAAATTTCACAAACGATAATTATTCTATTTACGCTGAATTTAAATAAATTTACTATTTGATCTTGAATAGCTTTTCACTAGATAAATGGTAGAGATTGGCTGGATATTACCTTAACCTCTTGGATAGCAAATATTCGTTTAAAGAGATTTTTTATTATTTGATATATCATGTTTCTTAATTGATTTTATATATACAGTTACCTATTTCTTTTATACAGTTTACTTCCTTAAAATAATCCTCCTTTGACATAGGAATATTATTTAACGATGCAACATACTATGGAAAGCTGCTAGCTTATGGTTAACTGGATGTTGAGAATTGGCGTGAATCACGTTGTCTGTAAGTAGGCTTTCTATAAATACTAAAAATATGTTTACCATTTTCAATTTTGATATTAAGGTCTAAATAACTAATTATATTTTGCTGACTTATATCCATAGTAAATTGTATCGCCTTATTAATAGAATTTAAATATTTAAAAAACAATTGAAGTTGGCGTTCCGAACCATCAAACAAACATATCACATCATCTACATATCTGTACCAATAAATGATTTTTTAAAATTGAAACTTGTTTTTACTTTTAAACAGATTATCTTCAAAAGCGGTCATAAATATCTCTGCTAATAATGGAGATAGAGATTATCCCATATACATTTTTTCTTGAAATTGAAAATATAGATTACAAATATGATAAATTGTTGTGTCTTATGACTGGCCTGGACTCATCCATCATGCTTATCCATCACACACACACACACACACACACACACACACACACGAAATATTATGATGATATGAGTAAAAAAAACCTATATCTAAAATATCATTGTTTTTTATACTTACAAGAATGTATATTTAAAGAAAAGCATTTCTTCACTATCTAGAAAGAAATATTCTTATATTTTAAAGGCTAAGCTAATTAGTTGTCTTTTAAGAAATAACAAATATCAGTTATATAATTAGATAAAACATTTCAAAATTTAAATAACTAATAAAAAATAACAATAATGTTTACCTCTACATATAGAGATTTTGGTGGTTTAATGTCCTGTGTCAAATTAAGCCCATGACTCTTCCCAATGGATTTCATATACTTGGCGAGAGATTTGTTGTAGTTAGTAAACCACTTTACCTGTAAACAATTATGGAAAATGTGTTCAAACAGTAAAAAAAAAAAAAAAAATTGTCTATAATTTTTCATCTTTTCAATGGTAAAATTCAGTACAAAAAATTACTTCTATACTAACCATTCTCAATAACATCAGTCAACCTTCTTAATAAAAAAGGGCAAAGTGAAAATTCCTTTATAAATATATTATTAAACATTTTCTTATCTAATTTATTTACCCAATAAAATAATGTTAATTTTTTTATATTATTATAATAAATAATTTATTATATTTTTTTTAACAGCTTAAAAAATTAGTTTCCTACATTTCAAATACGTGATAGTAATGATTGAAGTGCTGGTGAAAAACAAATCAAGCTAAACTGTGATAAACATTTTTTGTTTCCTTTTATAAACTGACAAAAGTTACAGTAAAATATGTCAATTTATATGAATGAGGTGACAGAAATTTTATTGTAAATATAAGGAACAAGTGGAATATATAAATACTTGTATGCTTTAGTCACTTGATGACAGGTACGGGTAGCAAAGGCCGAAGAATGAATCATTGTCGAAATTAGATTGTCAGCTTATTCCAACTGTCTTCAGAACAATACCCAGCATATTATATTTAATTGTTGGATCCTATAGATTAAGTTGAAAGAACAGCAAGTACTCATTTTGGTTATAACTAAATATTAGGTAATTGTTTACTGTAGTATCCAAATTAAAAAAAAAAAAGAAAAAAGTTACTATTCTTATAAAGACAGGTACGTAGTACAAAAATAATGAAGAAGAAAAAAAAATCAAAATTGGGACGCTACAGTAAACAATTGCCAAATATTATTGGTTTAGTACAAAATATATTTTCTTATAAAATATTAAATCTAATATAAAATAAATATGTTATTACCTCAGAATCACTTAAGTTTTCTTTAATGTCAAGGGGAAGAATGCTTCCAAATTCCCACCGCATTTGACGGATACGCTGCATTCGATTCCATCTGAAACATAGGTATATTTTTAACTACATATTATTTAGGCTCCACAACCAGAATTCGCTATCATTTGAAGCACACCTCACAATACCATAAATTATTAAGCCTCTACAGGATTGAACTTTTGTTCTTTTTTTTTACAGGGTCCAGTCATTTGTATTTTCTATACTGAATACTAAACCAAAATTATTTAACAAATTTACAGCAGCTATGAGGTAAAAGTTTGGCTGTATATGTTTTATGAAAGTTTTGTTTAGAACCCTTGACAAAAAAGGATTATATGTCTGTTTATTCTATATTTTATTTGACTCATAATTTAGATGTGTTCTTCAAGACAATATAATTCTGTTGATTTGTGGAATTAATGTTTGTATTTATTATACAGAATTAAAATATTAATTTTGTATAACCGTGAAACATGTCATAAAAAAAATAAATAAAAATAATGATATAAAAATAGACAAACAAAACAAAACGTTAGGTGTTCAAAATAGCTGGCATATTTGTACTAAATTAAGCTCTTATTTATGAAATGATGATGGAGGATTTGTTTAGTTTAGTTTGTAACACTTACATATAGGCTAACAGAAGTCTTTGGTCTCGTTCCAGAGCAGCTTTTTCAAGTTTAACTTCTGGGAGGAAGTTGTTTCTCTCGATGTCATATGTTGAGTGCCTAATAAAATAAATAATAAATAAACATCACAAGCATTTAAACAACCATATTAGTTCCAAATAGATATTATCTTCAAAAAAGAAGAAGGTACACATGCAATTCTGAACTTGCCTGACTCAATGTACAGGTCATGCCTTCACAGTGTATTATAATAACACAATTATTATTATATTATTAATATTTTAGTCAAGTTGGGTTTTGCTCTAGCACGTTTACTTTACTTTAAAATATAATGATTAACTATTAAATAACAACAACTCAATTATTTAAATTACTCTTTATTCTAGGGTCTTAAGATTCGGGCTTTTTCTAGGATGTGCAACTAGGATATCATACATTTTTTAAATTTCTATCTTAAAATATACAAATCATCTTACAGTACTTTAATGTTATTAATATTAACAATTTTTACAGTTCAAATCTTTTTATAATAATTAAATCTTTATACCCGTTAAAGTCCAAATAAATAATTTTGAATTTGTTTAAATGTTCAAGTTCTTGACGATATTAAAAATTTTTGTATTACCTCAGACTCTTTATAAATACTTTTTCTCCAACAACCCGGGCTACAACGCTGTCCCGTCATCACTGGTATATTTTTCCACTATCGGCTTTGCGTATGACCGTGCATTCAAACATATCAAATATTTTTTTCAAATGTCCTTTCATAGTCGTTTTAAATAGTATATTAACATTATTTATTAGTTTGTAGACATATCTGTAGTTAAAATTGTTTTTAAAAGGTTTTAATTCATTCACATTCACTTTTTATATATTTATGTTTTTTATACAACCACTGCCTAAATTTCAACGATAGTTCTAACTTTCGCCGCCAGTTCGCACTGTTCTACTTTATTGTAATAATTCGTTGTAAACACTAAAACTAACCTAATTTATCCTATTGAGCAGTTGACCACCTCTGATAGAGGGTAGATTCTAAGTTCATCAGAAATTATTTTTATTTCCTATTTAATTTGTTCATTCTTTTAAATTAAATAATCTTGCAATTTAAAACATTGGGTCTCAGCCCCTCGAATGAAGACATATTTAGTGGCTGTAGCATATTTTAAGTAATTTCTTCCATATAAAAATTAATTATTACATTCAGTCAAACATCTGTACTCTTTTTATTGACAAAGACAGGTGCCAAAATTTATAAAGAAAATTGATTTATATTTGTTATCTAATATTGATGGTTTGTTAGGTATTTTATGTGTTAAATCTTTTGTTAAATTACATGTATGGATTTAAATTACTGGATAAATAGTTTACAGTTATAGGATAAGGCTTGTGTTATCAGTTGTAATCTGACATACATTGCAACTTCGAAAAATTAATATAAGAAAATAGATTCACTTTTTAATTGCATTAAGAGTCTGAAATGTTATTTGATAATTAGTATTTGTAGCTAACGTTAGTAGTTACTTACATAGCTCCTGAAATCTTTTCACATAATAATTGCATTTCTTCATATACCATTCGTACTTTGTCATCCTTGAACAAAAATAGAAACACATTAATTAATATTTACAGGTTTAGGACTTTCTCTCATAGTAATCTCACTTTTGGAACACTATAACACAAATTTCCAATGTTATGACATAACATAGTTTATTTAAAGTATCAATTGCTATTTCTGTAAGAAGAAGGGTGAACTTAAATGTACAATAGAATTGTGTAAAGTGTAGGCTAAGTATGAGAAAGGGTTACATTGCTGTATCAAATTAGATAATAGATAAGTTAATATAAAACTTTCTTCAACAATTTTTTTAAATGGATTTTTGTTTATAATACTCTTTTGAAAAACGTGAAAGCCTACGTTTTTGTGTATAGGTTTAACAAATTTGATTTAAAAAATGGTTGTAACTTTTTTTTGTAAATATTTATAATTTTGAAAAAAAAAAGTTAACCACATTTAAAGAAGACTTAATTTTTTACAAAAACTCATAGGCCTATAGGATTTAATTTTGTGTGTGAGAATTTATTTTACATATACCTTCCCTTGTACTTGTATAAAGACATAAATAGTGATCAGAACAATAAATGTGGCACGATGCTACTTTTTTTGTTATAAAAACAATGGTCTTAAAATTTTGAACAAAAGTATGTTTTCAATTTGGACTAATCTTTAAACAATAATTTACAAATGGGTAATAATTTCGAAAACAAAACGTTGTATAAACCTAAATACAAGTGTTTCTGGAGAACAAGATATTATAATATACAAGTGTTAAGAATCATTGAAGGATAAAATTTATTCATTACAACATATCTGATCACTGAAGAAACTTGAAAAACTATAAATCATTTAGTTTACAGTAGGCCTATATATTTTGGGTAATTATTTGCTGTAGCAAATAATTACCATTTTAGTTTCAACCCATTGATATTAGAACTAACTTACTTATTCCTTATACATCAACTTTAGAACTATTATTATTAAAAAAAGTTTTACAGACTTTGCTTTACTACTGTTCTAGTTAGGATTGATTTTTAGGAGTATAATAACAATACTCCCCCCCCCCCAGGATATGTAATGCTTGTATTGGAAGCACTTAAAAAACAATCAAAATTGTCACAGGTTTGTTGCAGGCTAAACCTAAGCTTAAATATTACAAATATTTTTAGTTTTTTTTTAAAGATATGTTAGATATAATTACAATTTTTACCAATAGCCAAAGTCTTAGCTAAACTAAGTTATGAACTAGTCTAATTGAGGATATCAGATGCTCAATGGAAATATTTCAAGCTTAACATATTAGATCAATTTTGATTTAAAATAGAGTTGAAAAAGATGTAAAATGGTAAAATGGTTTTCCAAAAAATGATCATGGGATTGCTGTTTAAAGTATACAGCGATTAGTAACGAGTCCTGCTCATGAAATCTAGAATTACAGCGATGGGAATTCGATATGTTGACCATACATCAACCAATGAAAATCTCTACGCCAACAACAAACCAAAAATCAATTGTGAAATATTCTTTAAATTTCTACATGTATGGATACTTAAAATTTAGTAAAATACATTCTTAAAATACTTAGTGGGTATGAAAATAAAACTGAGTTCCGAACATGGTAATTGTTTACTGTGACTGCAATTGGTCTTTTTGGCAAATTTTTTAAATCATGTTTTACATACCGTATTTATTATTAATAAAATAAGTTTTCGATGCGGAGCTAACTTTTTCACCAAAAAATCACGATTTCATAACTACAGAATTCAATGCATTTATAGATCACCGAAGTCAAGCAACATTGAGCGCGGAAATTACTTGGATGGGTGATTGCTTGATTACCATGTACAATATCTTTCTTTTAAAAAAAATTTACGGTTAGGTCAGGTATATATAGCCACCTCACTTGACCTTGTAAGGTAAAAATTCACCTTCAAACTTATTGTAATAGTTAAGTCACCTAACCTAAAAAGTTGAAATTATGTTTATTTTTCCATGAAAAATTTAGCTCCGCTGAAAACTTATGTAATTATTCAGAAATAAGGTATGTATGTAGAACATGATTTTCAAAATACAATTACCGCTAACATTTGTAAAGTAGGACCGGAACAGCTTTGTATATTTATTTATATTTGGGCGAAATATGTTTTGTAATGGAACATGCTCTTTGAATTGACATTTTTTTTAACAACTTTGAATGAACGAGTAAAACACGATTTTATATTAAAATAATACAGTACTTACATCAAATGGAGGCATAGAATCACGGCATCTGTCAAGTTCTTTTATTAATTCAAATGCTTTTTCCCCAAGCATGGTTTAATTCAATAACAATATTTTAAAATCCTAAGTTAGTATTGCTAATCGGTGGCACAAATTATTGTGGTTTGTGGGTTTGGTATATTTTGTTTACCGAAAAGAAAGATAATTTCTGACACTTCCGACACGACACTTAACAGGTAACACAACACAAAACATATGGAACGTTTCCCGCTAAAATTACTAAGATCCTCAGATGTTTATTGTACCTGACAACAGCTGTTGTAAATTTTGGATTTCATGTAACAAAAAGACATTATTATTTTGTTGAAATATTTTAATTTGGAAATGCAAAGTAGATTTAGGCGCTGGAAAGTTGATTAATTGTAAAATTTTTATTATTACTTTAAGCCATACATAAAAAAAAAAATCATTAAACTATTTTGGTGTGTAAATTCATATAGCCTTGAATTGAAGGTGTTTTGTTTATTTTGGCGGGATTTTAACTTTTGTCAGCTGCAGCTGTCAACCGGTATAATATCTGTACTCTCCTACTCTCAGTACTTTGTAGTTTGTAGCATAATAATTTGGATACCAATTGTAAAGTTGTTTTAAATTTGGTTAGGTAAATGTGGCTTTTTTGTCAAGATTGTTTGCAGTAATGAATTTTAGGCTTTAGTTTACTTAATTGTCTTTATGTAAATTGGTGTTTTAAAAGAAATTTAACAAGGTTATATTGGTTAGGGTGATTGCTTTAATTGTTTTTGTCAGTGATAATATCGATAATATATCTGGTTGTAGTTAAGCTGAAAGAATAAGTAATATCACCATGTCACTTCAAAGTAAGTAACACTTCTGTTGCATTGTTTATCATTTGATTTTATGAAATTTAACAAGGTTATATTTGTTAGGGTGATTGCTTTAATTGTTTTTGTCAGTGATAATATCGATAATATATCTGGTTGTAGTTAAGCTGAAAGAATAAGTAATATCACCATGTCACTTCAAAGTAAGTAACACTTCTGTTGCATTGTTTATCATTTGATTTTATGAAATTTTGCCTTATAAGTATTAGGTCTATAATATATAAAAAGAAATTTAATTAATGTCAGTTTATTATTTTTAATGTAGTGAGGAATACAAAGTCCAATACTCAGAAGGTATTTAATGTTGTTTGAGATGCTTATCACCATTATGCTTAGTATTTTGGTAAATATGAAGTATACCTGTCGTTGCGATTTAGTATTGAAAATTAAGCAAATCGTGTTGTAAACTTTAAGGTATATTTTATTTGAACTATAGTAAAATAAGGTATAATAATCTTTCTTGACCTTTAGTTCTTTAACTAGGTGTGGTTAGGTGACAGTTCTTAAAACAGAACTGTTTTCAAGGAATAAAAAAAACATCGATAGATTTTACTTAAAGTTGATGAAATATTTGTCGAAATAACCTCAAAATTCCATAAAACAGTCATTTTAAATCTCTGTTTTCAGACAGAAATAATGAATTGGGAAATATAAAAAGTGAACAGGGTTGTTAAGAAGTATTGAAATTATTTTATTTAAAAAATGCTATTTTGAAGACAAAAGGCCGAGATTTGGCACTTAAATTAATTGGACAACTCTCCTGCATATTAACCAGTTCAAATTCCTATCCGTGTGAAGTTACTGATAATAGCGTGTCGTTGGATTGGTTAATATCATTACACTGTATGAGTTCATAATGGTGCGAACTAAGTCTCGGCAGTTCACTAGGTATATATATTGGAACTAACCAGACCTAGTAAATGAACTGAAGGTCTGGTAAGGTTAATATAGTGACCTTCCCAAATCTGTAATTGCTTTACTAGGACTGGTTAAATAACCACACACACATATATATATATATATATATATATATAAATAAATATTGAGCTTGACTTGTGAGATAATATTAGGTACGGTACAACAAAAAAAACTCGAACACAAGATCTCACAAAAATTACGTTTACCTATTCAAAAATGTTTCAACGACAAAGTCACCGTCCTCAGTGATACATAAGGTACAATAACATAACTATAAATAATTATTTTTTTCTAACTTTCCAGACTGTAGTTTTGCTACCAGGTCGCATTGAGGGATGTGAGATTCAGTTTCACAAAATGTCTAAAATCTAAAGACGATGAAATATGGAACTAGTGAACAAAAAATATACAATGTGTTTAGACTGGTATAATCAATAAAATATATTGTTAAATATGACAAAAGGGTAAGAAGGGAAACCTAGCCAGCCTAGTCTATATTATTAGTTATGAGTCATAATACATGGGGTGTAGCCAGTGAGTAATGGGTGCAACAATGAACATGACTTGCCTCTGCAGGACGATAGTTTTTGCAGAGCTGTTTTTTTAAAGGTCAAAGAACTGTTCCTAAATAGTAGTTCTATTCTTTTCGGAACGTCTCTAGATTCAATAGATTGACTATCATTGTCATACGTTTTAATGTAGACAGTTGCCTTAATCTCCCCGGCCAGGAATTTGGAATTTTAAGCCGCTTATTATTACAGAAATAATGGATTTTGTATTTCAAACAGGTTTACAGATTGAAAGGATGATCTAATGGTCACAATACCATACATATGGTAATAAAATATGTACCATACGATTCACATAATTTTCGCTACTAAATCACAACAACATGTATACTGCTTATTTACCAGTATTTTTAAATCTATTTTTTTCATATAAGTTATCTACGTATTAAGTATTAAAAAGAACATTTTTATTTAAAAGGCATTATACTTCCTGTTACTTGACATTTCTATGGTGCTCAGCTATGAAGTAACTTTATAGGAATGAGTGAAGTTATTTGGCGTCAGTATTTATAACTGCTGAGAACTTTTGAAGTCAAACCATTAATATTTAATTGCCTATAGGCTTAATCAATTTAATAAATTTTACTTTAACACTCGTAAATTGGCAGCACAGAAATGTTTTTCTCTTTTGTTACAAATGAAAGAAGTCAAGATGGCAATTATCAAAATCATTCAAAAAGTCTGTCTGTCTGTAGTGTGAATGAAATTCTATACTTTAGTAAACTAAATACAATATATACTGATCCAAATTTGACTCAGACTTTTCAAATGATGTTTTCATTTTCGTTTTTACTCCCAAATTAGTTACATCAGCCCTGTGACTGATATTGTTTAGATAATCTATTTAATCGTTCTTAGAGTGTTTGATAAAAAAAAATTATACCTAGAGAGATAGGTTTTAGTTTGATAAACACTTGTAGAATTATTATACTGTACACACTATACCTTTAAAATTTGTGGTAACAGTTTTTTGTTACTAAAGTTACTGAAGCATTCACAGTACAATTTGTGAGGTGTGTAACCATTTATGAATTATTGTTAATATGTGGTTCAAAGGTAATAGTATCAAAAAACTGTTAAACAACTTCATTTTTTATTATACATGTAAGTATTTAAAAACCTATGTAATATATAGTCAACAATAAAACAAATACTTCTAAATTTATTTAAAATCGTAACTGGTATTTCAAAAAATATCCCAATCTTGAGGTGAATTACAAAATAACTGTTACATTCTTCTATAATGTAAAATGTAAAGGTCCTCTCTTCGATATCCTTTTTGGATGAAGGTATAAATTTATAAAGGTGCAATACAAATCTATATCATAATTAGATGCAGTATACAAAATATAATTCGTAATTTAACATTTATCTTGGTATTTTAAGTCCAAAGTAAATGTTTGTCCTCCAGCTAGAATTTTCCAAATTTCAAGCATATACTAAAGCAGAAAAGTTGAAAGGTGACAAATCTGTAAGTCCAGTTAACCCTGTGTAATTGAAATAACAGGATAATAAACTTTCAATTACCAAATTTTTACCTGTAGAAGGAGGACTTTTAAAAAATAAATTATTTTTCTTACCGTTGTCTTTCATAAAATGTCCATAAGTTATCTGGTAGAAATATTTTTTGTCGATTGGATTTTTTGGATCCACTTTCTCAGTTCAGAAACATTAGCCTATTTGTGTAATTATTATCACAATTACATTTTTCGTAATATTCTTTAGCCAGTTCTAAACTGTCGAAAGGTGTTTCTTGATATATAATCATCTTACTAGTTTGTATAACTACCTTTATAATTTCATTAGCATTTTTCCTAAATAGAAAGTTTCTACCCTCTTCTGTTTTTGATTGTACGATTCTAATGGTTGAATCAACCAAAGCTTTGTCATTTAAAAACTTATTAATTAAATTAATATTTGATATATAACTATTTTTAGAATCTTTTTTACATACAGTCAATCATTGGATACATTTAATCTCCCATTACCACTATTCTCCCATTACCAGAATAGAGATAATTATATAAACAATGAATCTAACAATCTCTCTTTTTTTAAATGTAGTCTCTATAATTTGTCTTTTAGAAGCAATGTTGGTCTCTTTCTTCTTTGTAATACATAAGCCACATCCAATACGTAATCCATCTACATAGTCCGAAACACCCGGTATTAATGATTGATAATATGTTTCAGGTAGTTCAGCCATAATGTGCAAACAAGAAACTCTCAAAGGTGTCAGCATAATTAATAAATATAAAGAAAAAACCATTTATTACTATGATGCTTTATTCACAAATGTACAGTAATTTGCAAAGGAAACTATATACCGTACTGTATGTACATGATTATCTTTGTATACATTTAATGTATCTACATTAATTATCACCTTTTAATCATATATACTAATAATGATACTGGTTTCTGTTTGTAACATGTATAAAGATTGAATATATTGTCAAATAATAAGATTATGAAATATACCATAAACTTTATTTAATTTATGTTTTTATCAAACACTTTTGGAATGATTAAATAGATTATCTAAACAATATCAGTCAAGGGGCTGATGTAACTTATTTGGGAATAAAAAAAGAAAACGAAAACATCATTAAAATTTGATGAATCACTTGTCTTTGATTTGAATTAGTCTGTCTGTCCGAGACAAATTTCGATTAGTTTATATTGTATTTTTTGTACTAAATTATGGAATTTCATTCACACAGACAGACAGACTTTTGGAATGATTTTGATTAAATCTAGGTCTGTTTGAGCTAATTTCTTACTGTTTCTTTAGAATGGAAGAAGAAAAAAGTGAAAGCCCTGGCTGATGGAAAGCTGGAAGATATTTACCATACATGTATAGAATTAGCAGAGTTATATTTTAATGAAGAAAACTATGAGGATGCTCTACGTGAGTATAAGGTAAGTTAATCCATTTATTTTGTATCAGTTTAATATTGAATATACATCAGTAGATATAGTGGCCAAAATGCCTTAGTTTTATCTGGCTATTTGGTATCAACTTTTGAATTAAATTTAAGCTAATCCAAATCATTTTAATCTTTTAACATCAAAATCAGATCTTATATATTATCTGATTTTAGATAAAAGTTTATAGTTATATGAAGCAAGAGTTTCCCTGTTTGATCCCTTCAAACGCTTAGTTTCGGTGTTGATCCAGTATCGTGATCAAAAGTGGGAGCTACGATTAGTAACAAATCTTGCTCATGAAAGCTAGAATTATAGCGTTGGAAATTCGATATGCTGACCACACATCAACCAATGAAAAGCTCTCTCCACCACCAACAAACCAAAAATCTATTTTGAAATATTCTTAAAATTTCTACACGTTTAATTTGTTATTAGGAATGTTTGTCTGTTACGTGTGTTTCAGTATCATTATTGTACAACTGAGCACAATTAAAATGAGTTTTACAATGTTTCAAGAAAATGAGAGGGGAAGTCATACAGTGTTCAGATCACTATACTGTAATTGTTTTAGCCAGATGGGTCAAATAGTTGGGTGTTACATCTCACGCTATGTGTTCATAGAATAGAAAGTACATAGAATAGTTAATTTTGAGATTGGTTTTTGGTGGAACTTTCATATAATTATTGTATATATATTTTAGGAAGCAGAGATTGCAGCTTCAGCAGATGACAATACAATCAATGTTGCAGTGTCTCACAGAATGATTGGTCAAGTGTATAGCAGTATGGAGGAACATGCTTTGGCAATTAAACATCAATTAAATTATTTAGGTGAGTAGTTATGGACGTTTAAAATGGATTTTATATCCTCAGTATAACATTGAAATTAAGTTAAAATTTGGCTACTGAATTGTGTTAATGAAAACTAGTGATTTTGAAATTAAATACGAAATATTCACTTTTACATAAAATTCAAAATAATTAATGTTTATGTTAAAAAATCTAAAAGGAAACAACTGGGATTTAAAAAACAGATGTGAATTCTTAAAATATAACTTTATTATATATAAATAACATAACCGTTTATCTAGATTTGTACAGAGGGGTTTAATATCATTCCACTAACCTGGATTTCAAACCTTACTACAATTTCCAAGGCAGTAGTCATCTCCTTGCGTAAGTCCACTGTGCATTTGTAAGACATCCAAAAGCTCTGAGTGAACGAAAACCAATCACAGTACAGTACCTACTTATCCCATTGTAATAAGTGTTTGGTAAATTTTTCTGAATCAAAGTACAATAATTATGGATAAAATAATATTGAATTTTGTTGTTGAATGAATGTTTTAATTATTGGAATAAAAATGCTTTTTATCAAAGTTGAATGTTGAAAAAAGTACCTGTCATTTGAAGCTACCATATTATAATAAAGTTACTTACCTCAAAGTTGTTCCTTTATATACAACCCATCCTATATTTAAATTAATTTTACATAACAGAATATATTCAGTGTGTGAAAAAGAATATAAACTTATTTTAAGTTTCCAAATCACATGATCTTAAAGCTTGCTTGTGTTAATTTATTCTTTTATTTATGCTGGAAAAAACTTTATAATGCATATTTATTGGTTATTACGGTAGATAGTTAATTATTTAAAGCCAAGTAAAGATAAAATCAGAGTTCGTTGTAAAGGAAGCAATTTACAAATTTTTGTGTTATATTTACCTTGTATTTGTGTGCTTATGAATGCAACAAAGTGACAAAGTATGTGCAATATTTTATCCATTTATCAAATTCATTGCTAATGTAATGAACAAATACCATCATATCATTTATAGTATGTTTTCCTAACCTCAATTGAACTGAGTCAACTGTTCAATATTCTTATATGGATCACCATGGTAATTATTTAGACATTATTGCATTAACATTCAATTTTCATGTATTTTAAATACAATGTGGTATATATATAATATATATATATATTTTTCTAATGGGAAAAGGCTGGAACTAAAATAATTTACAAAAAATAATTTCTAGTGAGTATTCAATGGAGTTTTGTCATCACTTTAAAGAAAGAGAGAGTAGTATTTTTTCTTCTTTTTCCCTTCTTGTTTAAAGGCAAAGATAACTCTTTGTCATCATCGCCTTATGAAAGAAGAAAGAGCATAAAATAAAAACCCTTAACCCTTGAATACTCTATTAGCGTCAGGGTCGAAAGTAATAAGAGTTATTCAAGAGAGACCGGATATTAAAGATGAAATGAGGGATCTAACCCAAGACTTATGAAGAAAGGTGTAGAACCAGCTAGGGTTCTCAGGTCTGCCACAGCCGTACTCACTATGAGTGAGCCCCTGAGGGCAAAGGGAGTAGTATATGTAACATAACAGAATGCATATAATATATGATTAGAACAATATTTGCAAGCAGAGTTATTTAAAGGTAGTTTTTAAAGACAAATAGTAGTCTGTAACTTGCAGTAAGATTTTGTGTAATGGCATAATTTTAATTTATCGTGCAATTCATTCACAAACAGACTACTGTTTAATAAATACTACTTTGAATGTAAAAAGAGTCATTGTATTACTTTCTTTTCAGAATTATCTCGCAGATTATATGATGATGTAGAAGAACAAAGAGCTCTTGCTATGTTGGGACAGACTTATTATCACAAAGCAGTTAGTTTTACTAATCCACAAAGCACAGAGAAAGCTGAAGCCCTAGAACATGCAAAGAAGTATTGTATGAAAAGTCTTCAATTATGTGAAAGGTAATTTTATTATATACTAGGGAACACTTTATATGCTTCTCATGTCTACATGTTACTTCTTGCAAGCTCAACGATCTCAACTTACATTGTTTTGCAAACATCTCTCTGTAGCCGTGATTGCTTATTCTTATTATTGATTAACCCTTTGCGCTCGAAGACGGTATTTATAGTTTGTCCTTGTCGCTCGGATTGCTGTACTGGCCGCCGCCATTTGCGTGTCAGGTCGTATTCATTTTTGCTATAATGTCCTCACAACTCGTATGTTCAGCAGTACTGGCCAAGATAGAATACGTCTATCGCTCGAATGGCCAGTACCACTGGCCACTAGACAAATATGATATTTTCTAATATTTTATTTGTGTTATAATGTCTGGTGAGTACTGAAACCTATCGGACAACTCTTGAACTAAATAATCACATGTTTTCATTTTTTTCGCGGCAAACAGTGCATACGGTAAGGTTATACGAGTAAATTAGTTCAGAGAATGACATTGCAGTGTGTATGTGATTTAACTGTCTTACATTTTATGTTGTTAACCAGCTGTAAAGTGTTTTTATTTTGTAAATATTGTAAATAGTATTAGTAAGTATAAATGAAAAAATTTTAATTGATCTTTACTTGTTCTTTAAATGTGAAATAGTTTATGTATGAATATAACATGACTGTAAAGTCCTACTTTATAACAACTTATTTAGTTATGTATGTTAAAAATATACATATAAAAGTTACATTTCCCAAACATATGTTTATCTTAGTATTAGTGACTATAATAAAAAAAAATTAATTGATCTTTACTTGTTCTTTAAATGTGAAATAGTTTATGTATGAATATAACACGACTGTAAAGTCCTACTTTATAACAACTTATTTAGTTATGTGTGTTAAAAATATACATATAAAAGTTACATTTCCCAAACGTGTCCTTATCTTAGTATTAGTAACTATAAATAAAAAAAATTTAATTGAACTTTACTTGTTCTTTATACAATAATTACTATGAGTGTGCAAATAACACAGAAGTCATTTAAAAATAATTCCGAGCTGGCGAGGGAAACAACAAGGCATGTGATCAGTATTTCAACATCTCAAGGCCATAGTCGGGGGGTGTGTGGTTTCAAGTACCTCTCTCTTTAAAATGTTATGAAATACAATATTTTAAATGTACACTGATTAAATAAATGTTTCTTTTGAGAACAGAGTGTTCCAAGAGATATTTAAAACAAGTAAAATGATACCACTGTTAAAAAGGTAGTTTAAAAAAATGTAAATCATTGCATCCCCTGTCGTACTACAGTAGACGCTCTTTTAACCGGCACGTTAGGCATCACGGCCATGCCGGATAACCGATCTTGCCGGTAAATCGAGCATATCTAGTTTTTAAAGGGGACACATAAGAAAATTAACTCTATACAAACCCAAATGAACGAAACGCATATTTGACATGACAAGGTTATGAAGAAAAACAAAGAGTACAAAATGCTGAACATTCCTTCAATTTAATATAAAGTAATGTATGTATAAAAGTGATAAATGATGAAAAAATTAATTGTACGTTACAGTTTGTACATAAAATCAAATTCAAATCAAATCAAATATCATATGTACTGTACATTATGTTTAGTTAAGGTTGTACACAGTATGTACTATAAACTGGTCTTACGAACGAAAATAAACATGTGTGTTAAAAAAGTCTCTGATATCACGTTGCTTTCGTGATTCGGATTTCTTCTTGCAAAACTCGTTTTGGATTAAACACAAATTTATAAGTTCTGTGGAATTGTAGCTTTTATTGGATTCAGCAAATGTTATAAATGTATTTAATGCATCAGTAGCTACTTTCTACGAGACTTTAGGTGCATTTTGGATGGCTCCTTCTTCCATCAGTACTGCACTGTACAATACTGTAGTATAGTACGTATCACGCAGCCCACTGCACTGGCGGGAAATGTCAGTCGAGGCCTGTAAGCCGCCCGAACATAACCGGAAAAAACCGACCGTGAGTGGCACAGCTGATGCCGGTTAGTAGAACGTGCCGGTTGTTAGAATGCCGGATAAAAGAGCATCTACTGTATTGCTAATTTTAACAAAATCACTGAAAAATTATTTTTGAGTAATTTTGTAAGTTTCTAAATATTTAAACTTCTTTCTGGTGGCCAATATGGCTTTATATATATATATATATATATATATATATATATATATATATATATATATATATATATGGCTATAAATTTACAATAGATGGTATAGTGATGCCCATTACATTTATAATTGAAAGCTTCAAAAATAGAGAGCAGATTCTTAGTGCCTTCCTTGATCTTTGATTGTGTGGATTTTCAAATACTTTTTAAGAAATTAGAAAATTTGGTTATAAGGTGTATTCTCTTAAGATGCATGATATATGACAAATAGTATTCCGCATATTGATGCTGATGAAGTTTTGACCAAAAGTATGGTTCTTAAATATCAAGTTCCTCAGAGTTCATCTCGTCTGTCTTATTTTTATTAAGTTAATTTTCAATCTTTTGAAAGGTTGATAATGTTTATTCAGTTCATAGAAGACCCAAATATCACTTCGGGGAAATATCATAATAGAAAAGTAGAAGAAAAGTTATGAACAGGTTAATATGGCAAGTAAATACTTTGATGAAATTAATCTAAAAATTAACTCATCGTTTAGAAGATCAATTATATATTCTTTGGATAGGGCTCAGTGTATGTCCTAACTGATACTGCAGAAGATTGTGTCTGTTAAATTTTTGGTTGAACTATAGAAGTAGAATTTTTTGGGCAAGTCATATAGATAACTTGTGTTATTAAATGACTTAAAGAGGAGTTTTATACTCCAGAATTTATCCAAATAGTGTAGAAACTATAATGTAACAATAATTGGTTTATTATGGTCTAATATATTCTTATGAGGTGTAAGACTTTATAAGTTCTGTAAGGCTTATTTTAAGTAGGATTTTGAAGACCTTTTATGAGTTTTTGTTACCTTTTAAAATATAAAATCTTTAAAAATAATAATCCTGCTTGCCCGTGTTCTAGATATTTCCAATTGAATAAAGGATAATAAATACAGAAATAAATTTAAGTTTTAAAATTTAATCTTCACTTATGTAAAAAGTAAAATGTATAACCTTTACACCTTTTATCACTTAAAAACTAATTACAGCATTCATGCACGTACAAACACATAATATATCAAAATTAAAATTATATAATAATAGTTTATATTAGTTTTAATTTTCAATTTAATTTTAACATAATTATATACATTTTAGTTTCAATTTGTTTTAAACATAATTTTAGTTGATTTTAAATTCTCTTTCATTCAAAGAAATGGTTATAAAGCCCTCATAAAATGCTGCCTACTCAACTGGAATTGCTCTGTTTATTTGACTTCCGTTGGCTCTACATGTTATAGACAATTTAAACAAATTTAAATAAAATTTGAAGCATTTGTTGCTGTGTAAGTTTTGACTTACTGTGTCCAATAAATATTGTTATATTTTATGTTTCATTGGAATTAGTTATTGTTTTGCTATTTAAGTAGATTTTGTTATGTATTTTGTTTATATTTGTTTTACTGTGTGTAATTATATTTATTTACTTGGTTATATATATTTTAAATGAATAGGAGTATTAATTTTTACACCTACTGTACAAAGGTGTTACCAGAAAAAAAAAATTGATTTTTAATTACTTTTACAACAAATTTTTAGATTAACAGATGTGAAACCAAAAGAACATATGGAGATGAAAGGACGTTTATACCTAAATTTAGGTCTGATTATGGAAGAGCAAAACCTTTTAGATAGAGCTGTCGACTACCTTCATAAGGTGTGTTTGTTTTAGCTATTTGGTTAGTCTTGTGGTGTCAGTTTGGCATTTCATAGTTTTTGGTAATCACAATAAATGTATAAATCCAATTGTGTATACATGTATATGTTGTATATGTATATTAATTAATTTGTGCATATATTTAGATAATTTGGATTCGTAAATACTTAAATTTTATAGGTAGAGTATGATTTTCTGATATTTATCTTGCGACAATTCGGAATGCATCTAATAAAAGTGGCAATCAAAAATGCATCTTAGGAATTCAATGGAAACTGTAAACGACGAGCACGACATCTAGTGGCCGTTCCGCCTACTAACACGTCCTGAATCATTCCAACTGTCAAGCCAAAATCCGAAAAATTAAAATTAAAACTATTTCCCGACTTCAGTTCCCACTAAAATCCAAACCAAATCAATTTAAATTATCCAATCTATCCGAGAAAATAGTCACCAACATAATTCCACGATTATAAACAAATATTACAATTTAAAGAGGAAAGAATAGTGACCAACCTTTTATAACTGCCAAGAATCCAACTCGATCATTAATTCATACATTACAGGAAAACAAAGCCGCGTATTAAGTAAAACGAACATTATCAATGTCTTAAAACATAAAATTTCTGATTAAAATAAAAAGATGTTGTCGGAAAATACCCTAGAACGTACCTAAATATATTATAAATCAAAATAAAGTGTCAATATTAGATAAAAAAATGGTGGGCTAGAAGACACACGTTTTGAATAATTCAGTCAAAGGACACACCCACGAAGATCAGTGATGTGATTTGTCGACGAAAATTCAATTATACCAAAACTAACCTCGCTGCACAAATGTATTGATATTAGTATGTAAATTATGTAGTAAGATATAAAATAAAATAGAGAAGTTATTTGATCCTTTATTGAATATAAATTAATATACGTGTCCCTAAATCTTACTACTGATAATTAACTTCCTCAAACAAGAAATTTACATATATTTATTAGCTCAAAATACATACACACATACAAAACAAAAGTGGATGTGATATTGAAGGCGCCAATTTTAAAAGCCTAGAAGATGAGTTTTTAAAAGTGGAACCTCGAGAGATTGTTTAAAAATAATATGCGAAAACCGTCACTCCAAGATTGAAGTGGATTGAATCCGAATTTAGCCGATAAATCCCAGTCTACTACCTCAAGAAAGTGTATAAATAATATTCTTGATAGTGTGTTAATAATCAGTGATAACTTGTTTAAACCAATTTACGGATAAATCAGAAGATATAATCAAATGAGATCTTGAATACATGGTGAGACCAACCCAATTTGTTAATTTACTGACTTTCATGTTTGAAACATTCCATAATTTCATATTGACATTATCCAAGCCTATGAAACCTTAATTAATATAAACATTTGTTTGAATTGAATATCTATACAATCTGAGTCATTAATTATTTTGAACTCTATAATAACAAATCTTCATACTAACACACTTTCACAATTCAATACACATAACATAATTTGATTTGATGGATTTATAATCTTGCTAAGGACATAATCCAAATATTTCACACACACACACACACACACATATATATGTTTTCTTGTTTCCTTCCTTAACTTGGGAAGGGCCAACACAAATCCTACCCCGAGTTAGGACTCTGAATATTATTAGTTATATGTCTCTTAGTTTATAAAATATTATTATCTTAATTCATTGAATCAAAGATTAACCATAATTATTATGTATTTATCAAATTAATATTCAGTTACTTTACTCAAGTAAATATTAACCTGAGGCATATTAGGATAAGGAAGACGGGATATATCAATTGGGACGATAATTGGACTTGAAAGAGATATGATTGATCAAGTGAACAATTTTTTTCTTATAATTTATTGAGACAATAATTAATAGACTAAAGTAAATAGTTATTCAATATCTAAATGAAAATTTATTAATTTTGTGTTATGGACTGATAGACACGCTAACAGTAAAGACTATTTATAATTTTTTTCTTTGAATTTATAATATTTGAATCGTTCTATTTTAATGTGTTATCTATGATGAACTTTTCAATAACTTAATTTGAATATTTCAAATTTCTGTTCTTGTATTAATTGAATCTTTATAGTTTATCAAATTTCATTCCTGTAAATTTATTTGACATTTAATTTATTTTGATTTTGAATTAACCAGAAATAAAAATAAACTATTGTTAATTGTATAAATCATATAATTTCTTTGAAGATATTTCAATTTGACACAACAATGTGTGGCTTTTTACATTATTTATAAATACAAAAAAACCTTGTGAAATATCATCATCATTAAATATTTATAGTGAGTATTGAAATCTTTTAAGGTTAATAAATTCTGAGAACCAAATTAAAAAAAGAAATGTAACACATTTGTCACAGGTAACAAACTCAAAATTTGTGAGAGTAAACATCAATAAGACTGACATGTATTATATTAATTAACTAACTGAATCATGTAATCAGCATTTATGATCAAAAAATGTTTAAATACAATAAAATTGTAATAAGTTTTAGGTTTTTCTTAACCTTTATGGTTCACTATTTCAAATGGTGTTGAGATAAGCTCTCATTCTGCCAACTTTGCCACACTGCTCCTCAATTTTAATTTTAAAATAAAACAGTATTAGGTAAATAATGAAGAATTTGATTTACTAGTTTTACAAATATTGCTTAAGTTTTTATTTATGTTGTCTAAGACTTTATATGTAAATTTTTAGTAAACAAAAAAATTAAATTAAAGTGGATTTTTATGTTGTAATGTAGCCATTATGTTATTATGACTTTACTTATGATTATCTTTAGGATTGTATTACATTATTTTTAAATATTAGTAATTATTTGCACTTATTTATAAATTGTATATTTTCTTGATGATTCAGGCAGTGTATGTTTGCAAGAGTATGGACTCGTGGGACATTCTATACAGGTCTTACCATTCACTAGTTAGTCTGTATCATAAGCAACACAATCATTCACTTGCTCTTCAAAACTGTGACAAGGCTTTAGATGTTGCACAAAAATTTCCTGATAAGACTCGACTTTGTGAACTTCTTGTACTCAAGGGAGAAGTAAGTTCAAATTAAACCTATCACATATATAAATTCTACTTTTGATTAAAGTTAAATTTATACTCTTTTTCTTTAAGAGTTACAAGATTACTGGTAGTCTTTCTCTACTGCAACCCAAAATATATGTAGAATATACAAGGTAATTTGGAACTGGCTCGGCAATCTCTTGGGAAATGATTCTTTAGCTAAAAATAAGATAATAAACATAAAGATAAGATAATAAAAATAAGAGTATGCTCATATAAACATAGGCCTAAAAATGCATCGTTATAGAGTTATGACTAGTGAAAGATTTCGTCCGGATTGCTGATCCATTGGTAATATGCGGCATATTGAATGTCACGAGTTATAAATTATGACAAAAATTTGGTGGTCCTGTACATTTTGTGACCTGAGTAATTGTAAATATTGGGTTCCAGAAACCGTATGTCATGTAGATTTTGAGAAAATGATTGTAAAACCCCCAAAATTGTAGTAGAAAATTTTAATTCCGAGTTAATTGATGTGAATAAAGCCAATAAAAAAAAATATCCTAATAGGAACTTTTTTAAGTAGCCTTATTTCATTCTTAAGGCCTAAAATAAAAAAAGATTTGGAGATAAAAATTATCGGATTTCAAAAATGTTTTGTTTTTAGTCCATTCTTGGGTGTTGTAGACAATTATGAAGAATTTAAATTTTTAGGTTTTTGTCGATAACTCGTTTATCTTTAAGCTACAGAAAAACAACCCATTTTGATTTTTTTAAGAGGAAAACTGTTGCTTTTGAGATATTCAACAATACACATTTTAAACGTCTGCCATTTTGAGAATGTAGAAAATAAATTCTTGGTTTTCTAGTATACTGGTAAAAGGATACATAAATAATGTGTACACCAAATCTTCACGCAATATAGTATCTACTTCCATGGATAAAATGTCTTTTTTTTAACACAAAATGACCGACAGTCAGGAACTAGAGCATTTACAAACATATGTTTATGTAAACTTTTTATCTTATTTTTAGATAAAGAATCATTCCCTAAGAGGTTGCCTTGCAGGAAGTGTATATATTACGTGACTAGAATCTTGTCAGATCCTCTTTAAGCCTTTTCATGAAACTCATGAGATCATGGGATCAGCATTCCTAAAGATTTCAGACCCTTCTAAGTATGCTGAATTTTCATCATCTGCCATCTTCGTCGTGTAGGAATACAACTGACAGGTGGCTCATTCTATCAACCCTGTTATTTTTAGCTTATATCCCGCTGTTATAAATCATGTCTGCTTAGTGAGAGTCATTTAATTGGAATATTTCTGAACGTAAAGCAAGTAGAGTTACTTAACCCTCCAAGTGCTGATTATATTAGTCCTCAGTGCTAAGCTAATTCAACGCTCTGCGCCAAACTTTTATTATTACAGGAAATAATACACTTTTATTGGCTGAAATATGACTTATTATACATCAATATTTTCAGGAAAACCCATAGAACAAAATGAAATAAAATTTAAAACTACCACTTTAAAACTGAGGTCTGCTTCAACTCATATCCACAATTTTTTTTTCCTTCGGTTTGTCCATTTAGTGACAACATAGGTAATAACTAAATTATGATAATCCAATTTCCAATATATACAAATTGTAGCAAATTTTGTTACAAAACTAGAAATGTAACATAAATAACACTTTATTTTCTTCATAATGTCAACATCGTTGTAAACATTCATAAATACACAAACTTCAAATTCAGTAATTTCACGCACTGTGTGACACCTACATCCAACTTTTGCAAATTAGTGTGCTCTATTACTGTTTCTTTAGAAAGTATTGACATTTAACCTTTGAATATCATGTATTCACTAAAATTAGTTATTATAAAATATGTAATACACAAAAAAAAAAAACAAAACAGAAACAAACATGTTGATTCCTACATCGGAGTTACCGCTTTCATCACTAGCGGTATCACTTTCACACAAACAGTTACGAATATTACTTGAATTGCCAAGTTCACTCATTATTATATGTGCAATACTACACTAAAAACACTACTGATACTTAAAATAATCATAAAATAAATTGTATTTACAAAAATAATATAGAAAAAAACACTAAACAACAACAACGAAGAAGCGGATAAGTTAGCAAGATCAGGTGCAAGAAAGGAACAACCGGACAAGCCCACTACGTTGCACGACGCAAAAAGACACATAAAAAATTACCTGCGAGCAAGATGCATTACGACACAAAAAGTATCGGCTGAAGGCAAAAAATGGAAAAGAGCGGAAGGCCACCAATCAACTTGCCACGCCTACAACAAGTTGCTAATTTCCGACTATTAACGGGTCATGATTATCTACAAAAACACCTCCACCGGATAGGGGTCACCAGCGACCCTTACTGTCCCTTATGTAACAATAGGCAGGAAATGGACTGCGAGCACCTGAAATTATGTCCAGCTCTTGCGGAAAAGAGGGATTCTCCCGACTATGACCTGTACTGGGCTGCAAGGAAACTAATGGCGGAAGCCTAATGTTTGGGGTAATTAAAAAAAAAAAAAAACTAAACAACAATTCACTGCCGGTACGACGCAGAAATAAACATCAACAATTTTGACAGCTGCTGCATAAAAACATAGTTGTCTTTTACAGGCTTGCCAACTTTGATTTTTCTTATAACCATTGATAAAATTGTGTAAAATGAATAGAGCGTCTTTTACTGAGAGTTACTATACAAAATACATGGAGTTTGGATAAAAAATTATGTTTAGTATATCGATTTTAGCAAACCTTGTTTAATTAGATCTCGATCGCGACTTTAGCACTGTGGCAGCGGCAAAATAGATCTCGATCGCGACTCGTAGCACTTGACAGCCAAATCTTTTTTAAATTATTGATTTAAAAGTTAGCATTGTGTTCAGGCTTTGTGTTACGTGAGGTTCAAATTTTGGTTCACAAAATTTAGAATTTATTTTATTCTATTCTATATTAATTTGTTTCTATCTCTTGTGGAAATCATAAGAAAGCAATACTTACTCAGGAGAACCAGAGTTTGAACTTGGCAGCAAAGACCCCTGTTGTTCATCTTCCTCGGAATCTTTATTCTCTGGTTTATTGTTACTGTCGAATATAAATGCAATTAATTCATTAACACTAGAATTTTTACCAATTAATAAAAAAATAATTTACAGTATTTTACTTCCTTACACATAAGTTTATAGTGAAAGATATGTGGTAACATCAATATTGATTGATGCCATTGTCGAAATCTTCTGATGATCATCAATTGAATTACACTAAGTTCATTATTTTGGACCTTGATGAACCCAAGGATCTTTGATTAGAACCCCCCTCAGAGTGAAAATATTAGGCTGCTATGTTACTCTACAGATATTTTTATTCTCAACAACTCTCAGATTGGTTTTGTTATAAGGTTTCAACAAATCACCTAGAGACAGTATTGAGTAGTGCTTTTATCACTACTGTTCAGGATACAAAACCCTGAAGAGGCAGTTTAACTTTGATAACTCATGATCCAACATTTTTGATGAGTGGCGACCAATATGTTTTGTAATCCTTAGAGGCTACATTTGAGTAAAGTTTGATCAAATAGGTTAAAGCCAATTTGTGAAAAATCATAATTTTGTGTTCTTTTCTTATGTCACCTACCCCCAAATTTTGACTTATAGAAAAAAATGTCCTGAGAAAAAGGGCAAAGTATACTAACAAACCAAAGTTGATTGAAATTGGCATCCACAGCACTGCACAGACGACAGACACAAACATCATTCCAAAAGTCACTTTTATGGACTAAAGGGACCTTAAAATCTAATAACTGCAAAAAACTTGACACCAATTTTTTGGTTCATCACATAACATTCTCTATAAGTTTATAAATGTAGATGTAAGAAACTAAAAATTGGATATGCTTTTTTTATCGAAAAACTGTTAATGGTTACAGATTATTTATTATTTTTAAATGTGACCTTTTTTTAATGAGTATTAAACACAAATAGTATATTAAAATTGTGAAATAAATTTAAAATTTACAACAAACATTTTTTGAACTGTATGAGTGAAAAATTAGCTTCCATTTTATTAGTAACATTTTATGACCCATATTAAGACCTAAACCGTGAAAATCCACTAACTGGTTTCGTAGAAATATATTCATAAGATCACAGATTATTCTCCTTTCAGGTTTATTAGGAAAATCTCATAAAAGTCCAGGACTATAGAGACTAGATTTGGTTCATGCCTTTGTTGATATGTTTGCTGGCATCTGTGTTGAGGGCAATCATCTAATAGCTATATGTATATATACACATCTAGTATACACTTTCAACTTAATCTTGGTTTCTTATTTAGTAGCTTGGTAGTTGTATTGTGAGTTTATTGTTTTTAAAAGTATTCTTTATCTAAACTATACTTTTTAACAGTTCATGCACTTTTAAAATATATGTTTTGTAGGTTTAGTCAAATAAATTAATGACATAGTCGCTTAATTGAATGAGTTCATTACCGAATAAAAATGAACAGACTCTTATATTTCATTCTGTGAGTCATCATCATCACGTTTTGTATAGTCACGGTTTATAGAGATCAAAACTACTTAAATGTTGTTTCTAAAAAAGAAAAGTAGTTATTAGTCACAACAAGAAAATATTTTAATGATTATTCATAGTTTTTATTAGTACATTAATCAACACTGTTTTGCTATTCACATTATTTTCTTATCAGATTTTAATCATGTTTCAGGTTTTGTTTGATCTTCCTGATTTCAGAGGGTCTAAACAAGTTCTACTAAAAGCGTACAAATTGGGTACTAAAAATCGAGGTGAAGTTGAAAAAAAATTAAGAATTGGTGAGTTTTTTAGCAATGAAATTATAATATGTAATTTGTGTATTCTATTTAAAAGAAGGTCTTCTATTAATCTTATTTTGAATTACAATATGAAAATTAAACAAAGATAGGGTTACTCTGATTACTTTAAAGTTATGCAATTTTAGAAATAATAAAAAAAAATCATCAGTTTATAAATTATTATTTCGAAATAAATAAGTAAGTATATCTTTACATTTCTATATATATTTTCAAAACAAAAATTAGTAGTTCAGTATTTAGTTAGTTTGATGTAAATAAATCCAGTTTAATCTTCAATATAAAAAGACTATTTCTTAAGTTTAGCAAATTTGTTAATATGGCTTCTAAGTCTTTCTTGTAAAAATGTACATCTCTATCTTTTCCTTTAGAAAATACTAATACACATTCAATTTACAATATAACAGTTTATACTTCAACTTATACTTTTCAAAATTTTCATAAGTTGCTAAATCGTAACAGCCTTACCATAAGCTCAATGATCATTGCTGTACTAATGCTAATACTGATTATAAGTAGACTTCGGAAGACCGTTTTAAAATTCATTATATATTTCTTGTTTCTTCACAGTGATACACTTCAGTGGGGACCTATTTGAAATAATCCTCAATATGTTACAATGAAACCATTTTCATATTCTAAATGTAAATTTCTACAGTAGATTAGTACTTGAAAGCTGATGGCCTTATACAAGTTAACCAAAGATTAATTGAGCTCTCTTTAGGCCTAGCCAGGCCGACTGATTCCCATAACTTTCAATTAGTTCACAAATTATGTCGCCTATTGTAGTATCTTATTCATCCCCCAGCTGGAAGAGTCCAAAGAGTTTCCTTCTTCTGTACTCTAATAACTCACAGTCCATGAGGATATGCTTTATGGACTCACTTGCCCGCCTATACAATCTACAGCTTATGGTGTCCGTGGAAGAGATCCAGTTTTATTAGGTGTTCCCTGAAATGGCCATATCCGGTTATGAAAGCAACTACTGGTTTGAATAACTACAGTATGAGGCACTAATTTATTTTTCTGTGCTCCATCGTATCTAGAAGGTGTTAATTTTGTTCATGGCCGTCTGTGATTTCTGTATATTTTCTGTATTAATTTAATTACACTATGCTTCAGACTGACTGTCTCCGAATTTTCAGGTTCTACCATTTCTGATTTTGAAAATCTCTCAGTCTTTTGAATCCTGTGTTAGTTTTCATTGCAATCGTCTATTGTCATGATAAAATTATACTGATCGAGGCTTCTTCTTCTTATCTCTTTGTTATGACAGTTTTTCATTTTCATTGTATAGGCAGCATTTCATTTCAACCTTCGTCAAATAACTTGACAACGTTCAACCTTTGTGTTATTTCAATTTAGGTTAATTAAAAGTGCAATAATCAAATAGTCTACAATAAATTAGTTAACAGAGACTGAATAAAATACAAAAAATACAATAAAAGCAATAAATAATAAATTGATTAAAACACTATAATGAAAATATTGATAATGTAAACCTATATTACCAATACATCATTAAAACCATAATACAAATTTTTGAAATGTCTATTTAAAAATTATATTGTAACTGAGTGAGGGAAACAAAATTTATGAATGAATGGCAACTGAACTCACAAAATGAGTAGAAGGACTCTGAAAATGAGTAGAAGAATAAAAATAGTCTTCGGCATTTAATAAATGATTTTAATATACTTGCAGTCTTATGCAATTTGTAAGTTTGTTAGTAAATACTATTCCACCCTGTGAGGGAAGCTTTTTATAAACATTTAGTCTACGAGGCTGATACTATAAAATGTTTCCCCCTCTGGTGCTAAAATCAAGATAATCTTTGTTATAAACTAGTTTGAATTTAATTCAATGATATATAAAGGCCTCAAAAATACAGAGACATAAGAAAAGTTTATATTTTTAAATCTTTGAATGCTTTCCAGCAGGATTCCATTCTTTTTAAACGAGTCATAACCCTGCTTTTTTTTGTAAGTATAATCTATTGTATTTCTTCACTTGAAAAGTCACCCCACATTTTTGTTTCATTTTTTTTCTTCCATCAATCTATATAGCTTAGTCAAGGTAAAACAATATAACAATTGAGATAAAACAAATACAATATATAAAATAACACATACAGTAGACCTTATAATAAAGAAATAATATAATCAATTAAAATACAGTAATAAAAACAAAATTCCATTAAATCCTCAAACACATTTGACATTATATACACTAACAATACAATAACAAAACAGATTAGTGTTTCATTTCACTCCACTTTTTGTAGCCCAGGACAAAACTGCATCTGTGTATGACCATAGTCACTTTACACTATTTCAATAAATTATTATAATTAATTAAATACATACAATGTTATAATTGAACAATAAAATTAGTGACTACAATAACAATAACATAATACATTTAAAATACTAATTAAATTTACAAAAATAATCACAAATTGAATAAAAAAATGTTACACTAAAATTATACTGTACTGAGCAATTAAAATATTTATGGACAAATGGTTACTGAACTCACTAACCAAGTAGAAGGACTAATATAATAAAAATTGTCTTAGTTTTTTTTTAAATTTCTTAAAATTGTTTTATGGTCTGGAAGTTTATTAATAAATGTTACACCAGTCTGTGAGGGAAGCTTTCTGTAAATATTTAATCTACTAACCATAAACATTTTGCTCCTCTTGTGTTATGATCATTATGTAAATCTTTGTTATAAACGGGTTTAGATTTGAGCCAATTATAATATATAATGGTCTCAAATATATATAGACTTGGAACAGTTAATATTTCCAAGTCTTTGGAAGCTTTCCTACTGGATTCCATTTTTTAAAACCAGCTTTAACCCTAACTGCCCAAACATGATCACTACACAGTCAATAATAGGACATTGGATAATCATAATCATGGATATTAAACAACAATAATCAGTAATATTTAAAAAAAATTTCTACATGTTCAAAGCCAGAGTTGCGAAGGTCTTGACAACAAATTCATGTCTCAAAATTACTCTCGGCTTTCAGTATAGTTTTTAGTTCATTAAAAAAAAATCTAATTTATGTGAAAATCAGTTCAAGTTTTCTTGTAGTTATTTAAAAATATAAATAGTTTAATCTTATTAAAATCAAACATAAATCTGTCAAGTAAACTTTTTCTTCAGACTTTTAAACTCTGCATAATATTTTAAAAAGAAGAATTTAATCTATCACAATCAAATCTGATTCAATAATCGTACTACTCATATATTGAATGAACTTGTGAATTAGTAAAATCGATTAATAGAAACTCATTAAAAATGCTGGTCAAAGAAAAAATACACGTTTTTACTAAATATTTAAGCTAAATTGAACTTTCTATGTTGACGAACTTTCTATGAAAAGTCATTTTTGAGATATGACTGACTATAAGGATGGTAATCCCAAGGTCCTTATGGGTTTTGTAAGGAGTAATGGGGTTATCTGGGAGGAATTATAAATTGATTATAGATTGTGGATTTATACATGTTCCATAATACATCCATTTTGAATCATAGTGAAATTATGCTACCCTTTGTCCAGCGGCCCCAAAATTTAAAAAAAAAAGAAGGAAAAATGTGTATTTAAGAATATTATTTAGTTTAGTTTATATTTAACTGAGACTATATCATAGGTATTAGCAATTATTCTTTTTAACATGTCTGTTACAGTTGCAGCAATTAACAAGTTTGAAGAGCAGTTGTTAGAGACTCCAGATCAAGACTTAGTCACAAGGAAGTCTTTGTATGAATCGATGGGCGACGGCTGTGCTGCTATGAAAAATTTTGCAAAGGCATTAGAATATTACTTCCTGATGCTTAAAGTATGTTCACATCTGTATATGCTTTTTTAAAATTAAGATACAAAATATGGTTAAATTAAACTATATCCATTGTGATGGTAATTGCTGATCATCGTAGTTAGTATTTTATTTGTCTTAAAGTATTTTTATTTTGTGATTAGTATAAATTATTTGAGCATTTATTAATTTCGTTTCAACATATTAAGTTGTAACATAGTGTTGTAATTTTTATTCCTTGTATTTTAGACAGCAGAAGACTTGGGAGAAAGTGGAGAGAAGTTAAAACCTTGCTACTTCTCATTGTCTCAAACATACAAAGATAACAAACAGTATGACCTTGCCATTGAGTATTGCAACAGAGAGTTCCAACTATATACTAATAACCCTGCTGAGGTAAATTAAGGATTATGCTTTCTTTATTTTGTAGCATTTATTTTTACACATAGATCCAGTATATGTAAAATGTTGATGAAATTGTTATATTATTACATAAATGGAGCAGAAATAATGCTTATACTTTCTCACACATCCATACATAATAGAAATACTAACCAAACGAAATTATTCATTGCCATAAATGTCAGTTCAGTAATGGTCAGTAAAAACATGAAAATCAACTATCTTAGCCATCTTAAATTATATAGATTATTTTAAACAATATTTAAGTATTTAAATAAGATCTAAATGAGCTTCGCGTATGTAGTTTTAAGAATGAATATTGTTAAGTTGAAATTGAGTTTAAATGCTGGCAGTCAAGGTTCGTTTTTGTTTTTTTTGAAATTTTCCTTAATAGTAATATTTTTTTTGAAATTTCCACACTGATTTGGATCACTAATCTTCTCATTTAACCATAATTTAAATGAATCAGTTAGTGATGATTGTAAGAAAATGTGTCTTTTTTTTAACAACTCCATGGCCATTTTTTATAGTTTTTACTGAGAAATAAGTATTTTTGGAGAAATGCCTACCTGGGTTCCAAGGGGCTACATTTTATCAAAATCATTAGAGCTGATTTTATGTGTTGTATTTTTGTGTTTGTATCTTATGACAGCTACCTATTCCAGATTTGTTTTATTGAAAAAATGGAAAAAAGTCCCAATATATGCTGTTAATGGTGCTATAATCAACCAAAGTTGATTAAAATCAGTCCAGCTGTTTGGGCTGTAGAGTACTGTTCATATGACAGACAGATATCATTTCAAAAACCACTTTTTGGACTAGAGGTCCTCAAAACGGACAAACTTGATACCAGATTACGATCCTTCACTTAACTTTCTCTATACTTCGTATATGTAAGAAATAAAAAAATCAACAGCAAATTGTCTCAATACATACATAATTTTACTGAATTAAGAATTGGACGTAGGAATTTATATGATTTTGAGAGTGTTTGTGTTTATCTAGAAGAGACGTGGAGAGATCATGTCTGGTTGATTCGAGTAGTCATGACAATCTTTTTAGCAGCATTGGCGTCACTTATTTAACAAAGCTGACTTAATTATTACAACTCCATTGCTTTTCTAGTACATTAAAAAAACTTATGCTAGAGTACTTTCCTAAGATTTATGCAAAGCTGCTAGCAAATGTTTTGTTTTTATTTGTGCTGTAGGTCGGATATGTTTTTTTCATAATGAAATTTCAATATCTGAACTGTGGTATACTTATGACAAAACTGTTTCCATCCCGTAAAGTTTAATACTTAATTCTTGAACTTGTTTAAACAAATCTTCAAATCATTGGGAAAAACACTAAAGAGGCTTAAATGTTACAAATGAGGGTGTACAAGGATACAAATGGAATTACTTTTGTACAGCTTGAGGTATTAGGTAGTTGTTACGGAACCAAGCTGAATATTTTTTTGTAATAAAACCCAAAAGATGTGAATGACTTCATTTCAGACTTCCAAAATATATTTGAAGTTTACTATAAAGATATCCATTGTGCTTTTGAAAAATTAAATTTGGAAACAAAGCAAATTTATTTTTTCTAAACAATTTTTAGAATTGTTTGAAAAACAATGTGGTGCCAACACGATATTTTTGAGCATTCAAAAAATCTGGAAACTTGGTAAATATTCAATATCCTAGTGATATTCCTGAAGGAATACAAAATGTATGAGCTATTCTATGTTCAAGGCTATTTTGATCATATTCTATTAAATGAAGCAATTCTTTTTATTATGATAAAATTCATTATCGACTAAACAGTAACATTGGAATTTTTTATTAAACCTTCTGACAAATAGTATTTGTGTAATAGAATTCAGTAAACCAGATTATGTACAAATAACAAAATAATTCATCAGTCATAAATGCGAAACTACAAACAATAAGTTACATGATTATACCATATGGTAATACACAGTACATTAAATTTATTATCTCTTGTTGAATAAAAATCCAACAAGTTTCAAAACATTAATGCTTCACTACAAAAATGTAAATAAAATACTGGAAGCTTACAGAATTGATCAACACTTGTTCACAAACTCTTAGATTTGTGAAGACTCTCACTCCCCCTCATAATAATTCAAATATCACTAAAAATAATACGCTAACAACTACTTGGTACTTGTAATAATCTTTTACAAATTAGGTATGATTTTCTTTTTAAGGCCTGCCGAACAACATTAAATATTGCAGATGTTTTGGAAATTAAAGAAGCCAGTGTAGATGAGATAGTAACAATGTATAAGAAAGCTCTGGCCTTGGCAGAGGAAGCAGGAGATTTTAAACTACAACAAACTACATTGGCTTGTATAGTTCGAGTGTATAATGAAAACAGCATGCAATCAACAGCAGGTAGTTTCTTTATTAAAAATTCTTATTTTATGAGATTATATATTTATGATATATTTAAATCTGTTCATGTCAACATCTCAGCTTGTCCATCTGAATCCCCCCAAAATCAAAAGACCTTAGCCCTGGAGAGTGTCTTCCTAATATATAACTGTCGTAAAAATAACCTTTCTTGAAATCATCGATATCCAATACACATATTTATTACACAATACCTGTTTTTTTTCTGACACTCTTATAACAATTAATCCCGCTGACTAATAAAGACAAGCAATTCAATTTGTTTTCTTGTTGTTGAAAGGCGAAAAACCTTTCGGTCATAATCACCTTATAAATAAAACATCAAAGACCCTAAATATAAAATTTTGGAAAACTCTATTAGCATCAGGGTCGGAAAAGAATGAGAGTTAGTTAACAGAGATCTGTGTAGTAATTAATATTTAATGGGGTTTTGAATTTAATTTATTTTTAAAAGAAATTTGCTCAGCATAATGGGCGCCAGGTGACATTAGTTCACCAATTTAGAAAAGTTAAAAAAGTTTAATTATTGTTAACTAAAAAATTCTCAGGGTCGTAGATACTTTTAAAAGTTTACTTCCAAATGGTTTCATGGTAAATAAGAAGTCCTTTTATTTTTCTGAAACTGAACATGTAATTTATTCAAATATATATTGTTAATACACATACATAAGTTTATTATTTGAAATTATATCAGGTTAAAAATAAAAATAATTATTTTGTCTTGAAGAGACCAAGTTTCTTATAAGTGACTCTACTTTAAAATTAGTTGCAACTTTGATTAATTAAATTTTTATGTGAGCATCTTTGTCTCATATTGAAAAAATTAGAAATTTTCTATTACAATTTTAGTTTAGATATTCTTAAAATACTTATAACATTTAAATTTACTTATTTAAAAATGGGGAACTTTAGTCAGCAGGAAGGCGGCTTCACGTTGCAAGGAAAATCTACCTTGGAGAGTACTACAATGTGGTAACAAAAATAACAGACAATATCATTTTGTTTTCTTTGTATAAAATTATTAATGATAAAACTTTTAAATTGTGATTGAGATATTTTAGAATTTTTGTTAACTTAGTGCCTAAGTTGATTGTCTCAGGTTTCAATTTACGATTCATGATTATCACACATTTTGTCTCTATTAATAAAACAAAGTTCATGTTTTAACATTCAGAGTTCTTCAAATTACAATACCGCTTAAATTGTCTATATACCGAACAAAATTCAATTCACGCCATGTGCTCCGTGTTCACGCTCACAAGACGAATTACTTCACAAACGAAATATACGTCAGTCCATCTCCCACATCACCTTCAAACTGATTCTAATATTAACTGACTTCAAACTAATAGTACTTTACATTGTTTATTATATAAAAATCACTTCCTTACAAGTTCCATTGTCTACAAATTAACTCTTTCACTAATCAAAACCACATCCATCCATTTCAGACACTCTCCTGTAACTAGCAAAACAACTCTTACTCGTTCAACCACTGATCCTAGACTCTTCTAAGACTAATTGACTTTAAAATATTAATTTACATTGTTTATATATTTAGAAATTTCTTTAGTACAAGTTCCATTGTCCACGAATTAACTCTTTCTCTAACCTAAAATATGTCTGTTTCTCTTGAACGCTACCCTGTAACTGACTCTAAGCACGCTTTCAAGATTCCGGATATCACTTCTTAATCATGTGATTATAGCCTCAAACCCAGAATCACATGACAACAAATATTACACCTCATTTAAACACTATTTCACTCAAAAACTAAGTTATCTTAAAATTAGACATTACTATCCATATAAATACATCTTTTGGAAATTTATTTTAATCTATCTCGTCATTTTGGAAACAGCAACAAAGCCTATTTTTGATTGAGATTATTAACTTCCGTTTTCCATCTCATATTGTAATAATTTAAAAATATTATTACTGAAGAGGGTAAACTACTTTATACATTAACAGCCCCAAAAGTTGGTCGATAATTGTAATAATATACATATAACCGAAGGTTATTTTAAGAAATTTATTACTTTACTAGTTTATTTTTAAAAGAAAGGAATGAAGTTATTTTTATTAAAGTTTTTTATTAAAAGTTTGCTCAGCTAAGGGCGCCAGGAAGCTTTTTGCTTACCAATTTAGAAAATGAATTTAATTATTATAATCTCAGGGTGTAAGTTCTTTTTTAGTGTACTTACAGTGATTTCTGGTTGAGAATGAGAAACGCTTGAAACTGAAATGAATTTCATGAATTTATTAAAGTAAAATTAATACATGGCATTTGTTATCACAAAAATATCAAACAAATTAACTAAAACTAACATCCTATCCAGATTAAATTTTTTATTGCCTTAGAAGAAGTACTATTTTTAGAAAACTTGAATTTAACTTTATATTGCAACTAAAAAAAATATTTAAGAAATAAAACAGATTGAAATATCTGTTACTTAATATTGAATTTATTTTACTTTTAAAAAGAATATGTCAATGGACATGTATTATTTATTCATTTAGAAAACGTAATTATTAAAGTATCAAATTATAAATTTTAGAACATAAAACATTTTAAATTTCACATAATACATAAATTAAGTTCTTTGTGTTGAATAACACATTTTTACCAGACCATTGTAGCAAAATCCTTTGTCGTAGTGATGTATAAAACGTGGCATCAAAGATAGCTCCTTTGTTCAGTCCGCGTAGAACTAGGTTGATTGAAATTGCTCCAATCACACTTTGCATTTTTGTTTTACGAATGTCTTTCAGCGTAATTAGTTCATTTTCTACACTTTATAAATATTTATCATTCGACCAATTATAATATTGTGCGTGCGACTGTCTATTGTCCTAATTTGCAACACGCTATTTTTAAGAAACACTTTGTCTATTCAAATCAGTCTAATCATTTTAACACACTCGAATATACTGTTCAAATTACATGTGTTTAGATTAATTCGGCACAAGTTATTGTCTTATTACTTCACAAGCGAATCAAACTTTACACTACGTTTTTCTGTCCAACTCTGACTTACGACTTTACTAAACACATCTTACTCCACTAAGCTCTGATCTAAGACTCATTAAAATATATCTTACACCTTCAACCGCTGAACTAAGACTTTTGTTAACATTTAATCTACATTTTTGTAAAAGTTTCTCTATATTGAAAACACGTCCTACCATATCAGACCTCTCTCTAAGACTGACGAAAACGCATGGTGAATTTCTATATTCCGTTGGTCCAGGGGTTACAGCCCTAGCAACAAGGATTGTCCCACTATTCCCGCTGACTCCGTGATAACGTTTCTCGCAATTCACTGCATACACTGTTCATATTACTGACATACCAACGAGTTCCTTTGACTAATTTTTTACAACACACACAATTTATTAAATTTCTTATGACTAAATTTCCTTAAAATCTATACATTATTATTTATTTGTGTTTGGAAATCTATTCTAATATGAATTTACTTTATTTTAACCTTAAGAGCCATAAGTCATGTTTTTGACTTACGTTCCATTACCCTATACTCAATACGATTTCTATTATAATAAATATTTTATTCAAATTAACCTTTTTTGGTATTACAATATTAAAAAATTCAAAATCTGCATATTACATCTGATAGGAAAGATGAAAGGGAGGGATCTAACCCAAGGCTGTATGAAAATAGATGTAGATCAGGTTAGAGTACCTCAGGATTGTCAAGCCCATACTCACTATAAGGGAGTCCTTGACAGGACAGCAATTAGAAAAACTGGTTTAGTAACAATTATTGATAAGCTTCACTTATTTCTTTTCTCTTGCGTATTCAAGCTAGAGAGAAAATCAAATATTTGGATCTTTAATTGTATTACTAGAGAATTATATTGTGTAGGAAGAGAATGTACGAAACAACAGAGACAACATTGGCCTAGCTATTTATACAAAACAGTATAGAAGTTTGAATACTATACTATAGAAGTACAACAAAGACTACTCGATATGCAGATTAATAAATGCAATGATTATCCTGAAATATTGCTTCAAACTGTCTCCACAACAGATGTTAAACACCTGTGTTATAAGTGGTTAAATCCAACGTTAATAATTTATATTCAGGCTCACATTCCTTTAAAATGTTCATAATTTTTATTTTAGTATCTATTCAGAATCATTGATTGGAATGTTGTTTGTTACATAATTGTATTTGTGAATTATTTATTTTTATGTTTACTGACTTTATATAAAATATTTCAATTTCTATAGTACATAAAAAATTTGAACTCTTATTATTGCAAAACAGAAACTTTAATAAACTAAATATTTGGAGCGATCAAGATTTGTTTTGAAAATCAAATACTTTGTGACTTTCTCACATTGAAATGGAGCAACACTGTAAGTAATTACATATTAATTTATGAAATTTCAACAAATAAATTTCATTATGTAAGTAATATTCTATTATAGTTGTTATAAATCTCATTTAGGGAATTAGGACAAACATTGTTATTACTGTAGACCATTCAAAAAATGTACACATACAAATATTTTATATGACATTAATCTAAATTATCTAATGGTCTCACATGATGTACATTCTGGATCTGATGATAACAATCTTTGCAATAGCTATTTACTGTACCTACAAAATTTTGCTTTAATCATTTAGGCTTTTACAATCTTCAGCTCCAGTTAGTTTTCTGGTGGATATTTTTACTGTACTGACAAATCAAGAAAACAAGAATATTACATTTACCATGCTTTTATATTTTGCCATTTACTGACAACAATTTTTCGAGAAGATTAATACTTTAATATGACGGTTGGTACTACTTACAATGTTTTAGTAGGTCAAAAACCAGCTCCATGATGATTGAAAAATAAATTATACTGGAAATAATTGTAAAATATTTATTTTTATGGTTATGTTAGATGAAGACAGTGTTATTTAAAATAGTTGGTTATTGAACTTTTGTTAGTGGTTTGTTTAAGTCATCAGTGATTATTTATTTATTTATATAGAAATATAGAGAAAACAACTGCACAACATTCAGCAGTCCACAACATTGTCATTTTTGATAACTGTTTCACGATAAAAATTAAAAAATCACTCCCTCCGAATATAATCCCTCAGAACTAAGAAGATGGGAACTGTATCATCAATGGCTCCACAATATCTATAGAACTCCCTAACCTTCATATTAGATAAATTATCTTTTTTTTCTTTCCCTACAGCTTTAAGAAGGGGAAAAAATCGAATGTGGTTTTTGTGGTTAAAAACACTCAGCCTAGATGAGTCCTAGATTAAAACATTTCAGTCTTTTTTTTATACTTTTTACTGATTGAGAAAGTGAATAATATTACAGTATTTACGAAATATTTCGGAACTTTAGTATTTTGTGTGCGTGTATTTTCTTATTTGTGTACTAGAACACCTTCCAAGGTAAGTCTGTGTCTCCTATCCATACAAAATCTAAACTAATAGATTATGTGCCCTATTAAACTGTAACCTTTATTTATAAATCATAAGGTAAAACAAGAGTGTATAAAAAATTTCTTGTTTGATTTAGTAACTAGTGTCACTTGTCCAAGGAAGGAAAGAAGTGTTTGGAAAAAATATGCAAAATGTTAGGAATTGACCTGAGAATTTAATAGTTAGAATATTGGTCCGAACCAAATGTTTTCTACCCTCAAATTTAAATATGAAACAAAAATGCAAAGAATGACTATGTTTAACAAAAAGATTTGTACTATTTCGTTATCGTTATTATTAATAATGTGAACTAAAATTGCTATAAATAAACATAACAGCTTAATAAAATCAAACTTAACAAAATTAACCAATTTACTGTATCTGCTGGATAACTATTTAATGGGAGCTTCAACTAGCTGATTATTTTATCAGGAATATAGTGAAGGTTTACCTCCTGACATGTTATATTGAGGGATTGTAGAATACTTTTCTTACACTTATCGGGATGATAATTGGGGAACGTATGGCTGCTTATAAGGAAATTGTAGATCCAACCCTTAGTAATGAAAGAAAATATTTCTTTTAGTTTATCTTTAGAATTAGATACAGAATTATATAATTCATTTGTTGCAGTTGAATTTGAAGTCAAGATGAAAAAACTTGAAGAAAAAATGAGGGCAGTTACGACATCAAGTTTTGAGAGTGAAGATGAAGAGAATACTCCTGACATTGGAGCAGATATTTGTCTTGATACTCTTACAGGTAAAATGATTGTCATTTAATGAGACATTTAAGTAAGTTCTGTTTTGCTATATAGAAAATAAAATAATATATTTTCGAATCTTTTATAAAGTTTATCCCATACCTTAAACTACTTCTTACTTAGTAAAAATGTTGATATATTTTTCATAACATGAGTCCTGTTTTTGTATTTCCTCATCATAATGAAGTTGCTTTTAAGACAGCCATCCACTCTCTCTTGATATTTTCATCATTGTTGAAATACTGATTGGAAAGAAATTCCTTTAGGTGCAGCAACAGGTGAAAGTCACTTGGTGCTAAACCTGACTTTTACAGGGGATGATCCCTTTGTTTTCATCCAAATGACATGATGAACAGTGGTGTAAAACTACACAACTCTGCATCTAAGTATGCTGTGCCTTTTGTTCTGAATCATGTGTCACAGTTTCTTCAAGATCTCACTATAGGAGTTCTCGTTTATTGTTATATGCTCTCAGCTGGTCTAGTCGTTAGTGCTTTGGTTCATGAGTGAGAAGACCTGATATTTCTATAGAAACTTTAGTATGATCTTTTGTAGTAATTTCAATATTAATTTAATACAGGTCAATAACGCTATCAAACGTTTCTTGGACATTTTGAAGGTTCATAATGTTACCAGGGGACTTAAATTTAATAAAGGCGGAACTAAAATGGTAACGATGTTTGAAAAGAAAAATAAAAAAAAAGACAAAGACAAGTTTAATAATTAACAAGGCTCAAGTTTATTGAAAACAGAAAGAAATTTCGACGGTTCAGACTTTGTCATTTACAACAAAAGACATCCTGACACAAATCATCAGTAAAAAAAAACTTATGATTAACAAGATCATAAATTGTAAAAGTTATAAGCCCTTAATTGTAACATATAATAATTTAGATAAAAAAAAAATTAATCAACAGATTCTAAACATTTATCCCCCCCCTTTTAGTATATATATATATGTTTATAGTTACAAAAATTTAACAATAAAAAAAGACAATGAGCACAGCTTAATAATTCACAGAATTATAATTAATCAAAAAAAAAGATTATACGCCCTTAAAGTAAAAGTATAATAATTTAAAAAAAAAAAAAAAAATTAATCAAGATTTTCAAAAAAAAAACTTATCCCCCCCCTTTTTAGTTTAGTTTATAAGATGATAGTTTCCTTTTAAACAGTAACAGAAATTAACAAAATATAAAAGAGCTTGATATTTTAAGTTCAAGAAAGATCATATCTATAGTTAACATGTTTATCACTAAACTAAAGTAACATAATATAATTGGTTTGAAAATTTCTTAAAAAAAAAGAAACTGCATTGGCCAATAAATTTATATTTAAATAAAAAAAAAAGGAAAAATAATTTAGAATTTTGAAATTTTGTTAATTGACGTCAATTATTTTAATTTAGAAACTAACCTCTTGGAGGTTGTTAGGACCGAAAATTGCATGCAGGCTCCACCCAATAAATTGTTATATAATTTATAAATAATTACAAAAGTCTACATCTAGAAAATAGTTTGAAGGAACACATATTTGCGGAAGTAAATTTAGGCACATAAATCATATGAGTTAGTTAAAGTTCAGTAAAGTCAGCTGTAAAAAAAAAGGACATCACTTTTATGCACTTGAAAATCTGAAGTTATGTGATGCAAAAACGTGTTTTGCCAACAGGACGAAACTTGCTAGGATGATTCGCTGGTTTGCGCAATATGAGACAAGAATTTCTCTATTTCTCCTACCAGCATATTGGCTGGTTAATCCTGTCGCAGTTCACGTGAGCTTGTACCGAGGAAAATGATGGTTAATTTAACATTTTTGAACTAGGTTATTTAAACTAAAACGCACAAACTGTAATTAACATGATGTTGTATGAGACTTGTAAGGTTAGAGAGAAAAAAAACTTTTGTTAGATGAGTGATGCAGAATGTAGACCATGTTGTTATCACATCTAGACTGTGGACCGGGTATTAGAGAAGCTAGCTTGACCGGCGAATGGACTTTGTGTTCAGGTATCAGGCGATGCTTGGTTTTGGAGCGGGCCGCCAGGTGCCAGCATCTGTCAAGGGACGGAAATTGGATGTGCAAGAGTTAATGAAGTTATATTGCGGAAGTGTTTTTTTGAATTTAAATGCTACAATAATTTGGAGACTGTTATAATAAAGTCAGCTACTAGAGTAACTCAAAATTCCAGTATGTTGATAGATGACATTATTAGTAAATAAATGTATTTCAAATTATGAAGCATATATTCAGGATTATTATATCCCGAATTCAGGACTATTGTATTATTCAGGACAAAATTTAAAACTGTGTAATTTATTTTTCAATTCTAAATAGAGACAAAATTCATATAAAGTCAAGTATTAATCAGAGAAGTTTTAAAATTCTTTGTATATTATTACTCAATGATGAGTCTTGGAGTGATCTAATTACAAAGTTTGATACTTCATATTTTCAAATTTTGTAATATTTTATGAAATATTATTTTAATCTTTGATATATATTTGAAAAACGAAATAAAAAAGAACTTAATGATCTAATTTCTGTAAATTGGATTACCAAAAGAATTGAACTTTCCAGAATTAAACTGAAGTTATACTCAAAATTATGTCAAAGCACTCAGGATAAGGAACTTTGAAAAAAAAAATTATAAGATAGTTTATATTCAAGTTTCTCTTAATATAACAACAAAACCCTGGAATGTTATAAACAGCGAATAAAAACAAAACAAACTAGTTAAACCCAAATTTGAAATATTAACTGCATGACCATTTGGACAAGATCTGGAAAAGTATTATAAAACGGAAAGATATTGTAGAAAATTTCAATAACTTCTTTTTAATTTTGACACTGATACAGTGTCTTTTTAATTTTAATGAGCAAGTTTCTACACCTCCTATCCTGATGAAACAGAAATTACCTAAAACAATTTATTAAAAACCTTTAAATGAAAGTGAATTTCTTAAAATAATAATCAATAAAATTAGAAACCCTGCCCTAATTCAAGATGATGCTAGAAATTTATAATTGAAGGGTTTGGTGTCACTGTGGATTTTATTTTATATGTACTCTCGTTCAAGGTTGTATTATAGCTTTAATATTGATACTTTGTTTTATGATTACAATAGATACAGAAGTTGATGAAGAAGGAGGTACAGTCAGAGCAGCAAAAAAGAAACGAACAGCATTCCATTTCAAACGTAATGAGAAAGGGGAAACACCTCTTCACACTGCTTGTATAAATGGTAATCTAACACTGGTGCAGAAACTTTTGGATCAGGTAACACCAACAATCAGCGAGTCTTCAAATAAGTATTTTATAACAAAACAAAAAAATATTATAGTTTTAACTTTCCTTTGCTTTTGTTTGGCTTCATCTGCACATTGAAATTAAAGTATTTAAGTATTTTGTATTGGGAGTGGGCATGTTCTTCTTGGATGAGTTTATTTTGCGGCAATGTTTTGATTAATGGATGCAAGTTCTATATTAAATGTTGAGCTTGACTTATGAGAAAAATTATACAGTATAACAAACACACAGAACACAATTCTCACAAAAAATACGCCTAGTGAGTTATAGTTTGATTGGTGTAGCTCGTGTATCACTGAAGAGGACGACCTTGTCGTTGAAACACGTCTGATACTTAGGCATATTTTTTATGAGAATTGTGTTCTGTGTGTTTGTTATACTGATGCAAGTTCTCTTCTAATGAAAATTAAATTTGTAATATTATATTGTATGTTTTGTATAAATATACTAAATGTACTATTCTACTAAATATATTAAGTTTATTTTGTGATTACTGGAGTTTTAAAAATGTTTGTCTTATATTGGGCGTGTTTTTTGTGTGTTGCGTAATTAATGTAATTTATAATATGCCAATTTGTAAACACATTTTTGTTATTGTTTTTACGTTCGGTCTAGTCTTTTAAGTTGTCGAATTGTCTTGTACAATGATTGTATTGTCACAGGAGATCAATAAATTGAATTGGATTGATTCCTCTTGCCATTATTGGTAATTGTCTGAATGAACTGCAGTTTTTATAGTTTCATATTTAGACATCTTCTAACTACATACAAGATCATCTTAGCACAGAGCGTAAGCTAACAGCTAGCTCAGTTTGTGGATTTCCATAGGCTACATTGAAACCCATCACAAATTATCTCCATTTTTCTTCTGAAACTTGTAGTCGTCCTGGACTTTTCCCTCTACAGAGACACCCAGTCTCTTCAAACTGTCGAAAACATTGTCGAAGGTTTTTCGGAGATGGTGGATTAATGTTGAATCACATTCAATAACCACACTGCATCGTCACTACCGAGTTTGTTTTTGCAAATTCAAGAACACAGAATGCCTTTTGTTGTTGACTCACAATTTTGAGCATGGCTAGGGATAGATGCGCCTTCAACGGTCCTACAGTAGTTATTCAAAACTTAGAAACCCACTCATTATTAAACGGAAAAATTGAGTCGTAAAATTGGTTCATTCTTTTTTAACAACCATTTATATGTATATTTTACCTGTTAACAACAATAATTACAAAAAAAAAATTAGTCATTTTTTATTATTTAATTTTAATTTTAAATGACTAAATATACTAAGACTGTCTAATTTAATACAAAAGGAAAATTAAAATAATTAATCTTAAAATAACTAATAAATTAACATATAAATCAACATAACAAAATGAAACAAATAAAAGAATATATATATATATATATATATATAGCTGTCCCTGTAAATATAGAAGTCCTGGATAACATTTCTTTTCTTGTTGTGTACAGTACTGTAAAATTAGGTACTCCAGAGGTAATACTTGTTTTAGAGCTATCTTTACCAAAGCGAAATTACACAGTTAAAAACAAGAAGAAAATTATTATTTGAAAAATAAACAGAAATTGAATTCTAAAATGTGTTATTCAACTTTCTTTATTTTACACAACTTGATTCACATACACATTTAATCCTTAAACCAAAACTTTTAGCAGGTGTTGACCATACTATAGCCCCAACAACCAAATTGTTTTATTGAATTGAATTGATAGTAAGGCAACTGATTAAATAAACATGGATCAATAAAAAATGAATAGATTTCTAGAATATTTTTAACATTGGTCTTGGAATAGAATAATTTTGATTTCTAGAATGAAAATGGTATTTATAATGGATTTTTAAATAATTTCCAGATCTTGAATAAATATATCTTCATAATTTTTAAAATAAATAAGTATTTCAGAGGCAGGACATTCAATGATCTAATAATCTGAAAGGATGGATTTAGACCATTAAGTTAGCTATTATTTATGCGTATCTGAGAGATTATGTGATGTTTTTGTAATTTTTTAAAAAATATCCTAAGATATATTTTCACTTTTCAGGGTCATCCTGTTGATATTCGAGATAACAGTGGTTGGTTGCCTTTACACGAAGCTTGCAATTTTGGACATTCTGAGATTGTAGAACTGCTTTTAGATAGAGGTGCTTCTATAAATGATCGTGGTACAGCAGTATGTGGTGGGACCACACCATTGTTGGATGCAGCGTCATGTGGAAACCTGAGTGTTATGAAAATCTTGTTAGAAAGAGGAGCATCTCCAGTGATGAGAACAAATAAGGTATCCTAAAAACTTTATAGTAACTGATATATTTCAGCATTCCACGAGTTTGTTTCACTCACATGGTGTTATATATATTTTTCAGAAATTTAAATTAAGATTAGGTTAACTACAGTGAATGTTTTTAATGTACATAATTATTGGCATAGCTTTCATCTTAAAGCTATTTTATGTTAATTATAATCATATCATAAACATTAGGGTTATGCAAATTTTAAGTCAAACTGAACTTGTAAAGTTAATTAATTTTCTAGGCCTAAAGTCATATCAAAGTACAAGATATGTTAAATGTAATTAAACCAAGTTTAATAAAGTATCTGTACTAAACTTAACGCATCAAACCAAATTTCAAAAATAATCTATGATCAACTAGAAAAACAAACTGAACTCATAAAGAAGTTCAATGAGTTCTCTAAGTCTAACTATCATCATTCAAGTATAATAGTACATTGGGTGATGAGATGTTCCACTCAGGTATCACTATATCTAGACTAGTCTCTGAGTTATATTAATCTTGCTGATATTTCTTTCTAGAAACTATAGAAATAGTTTCTGTTCAAAAATCTTGACATTTTTTACAGTATTTTAATTAAGATTTACAGTTTTAACAACTCTGTTTTAAAGTTCAAATTTTGAACTAAACCAAACTGTTAGGATTTTAAAGTTTTAAGCCAACCCTTAAGGTTCTTTCAAATAATTCGCACACCTAATAATAAATATTTAAGATTTACAGAGATTATTTATGCTAAAGACCGTAAGTACTTGGTGGTATTCCATTTTAAATAAATTAAAACAACAATTTTTTAGTATAAACCACAATATTTTAATTGAAACTTGCCGACCATGATTTCGCTAGTTAAAGGACTTTTACAAGAATGAAACAAAAAGGTTCAGTACACAATATAACAACACAGTATAACAATAGCTTGGTATTTCCCTTATAACCTAAATGAGAAAGGTAGAGGAGGGGAGTGGAGAGGAGGGTCAATGACTTGACTTGGTTAATGGTTTTAAAAGTGGGGAATTACTTGAATCTAAATTAAATGAACAATTATATTCAAGTAATTCCACACTTTTAAAACCATTAACCAAGTCAAGTCATTCCCAAGTCAAATTCCCTCTCCACTCCCCTCCTCTACCTTTCTCATTTATGTTATAAGGTGTTGGTTATAAGGGAAATACCCAGCTATTGTTATACTGTGTTGTTATATTGTGTACTGAACCTTTTTGTTTCATTCTTGTAAAAGTCCTTGACAATGTTTTAACTAGCGAAACCATGGTCGGCAAGTTTCAATTAAAATATTGTGGTTTATACTAAAAAATTGTTGTTTTAATTTATTTACAGAGATGTATATCCTACATCACTAAAAAATACTGTTTGTTTTGGATTGGGGTCGATAAGATCAGAAGTGGGAAGATCAGTATATATAAAACGATTCGTACAATTACCTTTTTTTTTTTACAGATATCTTACATTATAAATATTTTTATTAATACATTTTTTGTAATACCTTGCTTAAAAGATTCCTAAATTCACAATTATAGGATTAGAAAAAAGTGGAGTTTTCATTCAAAGACCGAGTGTAAATATGAAAGTCCTGATAAATAAACTTAATTAGTGTTGCATTGCTGAATACAAAATAACGATTAACCTTGAAAGTTGAATAATAGTTTTAATTTTTAGGGCGAAACTGTCCTGGACTCTTTAACTGCTTGGAGGGAGCGTTATAAAAGAGAAGTACATCAGGATCTTGATTCGGCAACACTTTGTCGTTACCATGAAATGGTGCAGATGCTTCGTGCAGCTATAGAGAAAGGTAGGTTAACACTTTGATTGCCAACAACGTACCTAGTATTTTTGCACAAGCCATTGAAATATTGCTGATATCATATTCAGTACGATTTCAGTTTTATTTTGTAGATACAATCTCTATAATTATATTGTCAAAACGATTTGAAGATATACTTTTATTTAGAATCGTATTAGCATTAGACTCTGGGGTTGTATTTCCCATAACACTGGTAAAACCACTTGTAACTTGTCACATTACTCAGTATTACTTGTGTATTCACTCAGGCTCAATAGTAACCAACAGTACATAATGGCAAGATGGAGTGGTGTCGGAAACTGATATTCCATCTACTTTTTATGAGTGTGAGAAGTTCAGTTATCTTATATAATAAGATAAATAAAAATCAGTTTCAATGACAACATTTTTGACTACAATTTATCAAGAATTAGTAGTTTTAGTAAAGGATGTAGTTCCTGTACAAAATAAACAAAAATATAGCTAGGGTGGTGAAAAACCATTTTTTCACAAGAAATTCCGAAGCCAGATGGGATTCACTATTGGCAACAGAACTATGTTGTTTGTTTCCAGAAGATGAACAAATCACAAATAGGGAACCCTATAGGAAACTGGTTGTTTGGTAATGTATGGAATATAACGTATGTCCAACATAATGATATGTCTAACACAAAAACCTCACAGCAACCGAAGCGTTAATAAAGCATTACATGTAATATATAGACGATGTAAGAAGATGGTGGTGTTAAATTTGTATGGTTGCTAAAAAACTGATAGTTATAGCTGTACAGATAACTCTGAGAGCAAGGATTCTGTATATAGTGTATAACTGCTGATTGGATTACAGTTTCCTTTGGTCTTCACTCTAGTATGGGAGCCACGATAAAATTTCTATATAATCTCTATAATTTTCATTCATATAAAATATGATTAATAATTGCATATTGACAATCTGGAAGAAGTGTCTGTCAGTCGGTATCACGATTGAGATACTTGGTTTTTGTATGCATTATAACAAACATATATCTATCTGACCAATATAAAGGGCACTAATTTTAATAAAAAAGCTTGAAAAAAATTTGTATGTGTGGAAAATATTGAATAATCTGGATTCGTCAGTTATTTGATTAGGTTGTAATAGTTAACAAAAATTGTTAAAATTATTTGTATTAGTTAGATTTTGTAATGTTTCATGGTTAAAATTAATTGTATTAGTTAGATTTTGTAATGTTTCATGAAGTATAATTCTCTTCCAATAAAAACATAAATACCTGAATTAAAACAACAATTTTTTAGTATAAACCACAATATTTTAATTGAAACTTGCCACCCGGCCATCATTCTTGTATAAGTCCTTGACAATGCTTTAACTAGCGAAACCATGGTTGGCAAGTTTCAATTAAAATATTGTGGTTTATACTAAAAAATTGTTGTTTTAATTTATTTAAAATGGAATACCACCAAGTACTTAAGGTCTTTAGTATAAATAGTTTATTAATACCTGATGTAAAATTAACTGAAGGCAGATAATTGTGTCACTTCATTTTTGGTTTGGACCTAGAATAATGATAATGCTCATGTATTCATTGGAGCTGCGGTCTTTGTAATGAATTATAATTAATTTTTCTATTTTATAGTGTACCTCAAAGTCTTAAGGCCGACTAGAGTGATGCTATACATATTATTAAGGTCATAAACGATATGTGATAATTATTTTATAAAATGTAGTTTAATAGGTGTACACCAGTTTAATATTGTAAGATAATAATATGTGTTAGGCGATACACTCTGCCTATCTGCTCAATATTGTACGGTAATAATTCAAAGTTGCAAAATATCTGGAGGTATAGTAATACAGTACTGAAATGGGAATCATGTTTTTTAAAGGAGGTTGTCATGAGTTAAATAAGAAATGGAAACGTCCAGGGCCCATTCTTTAAATCTCTTTTTGTATTGAGATAGTGCTCTTGCAACTACTGCGGAACTGTGTTGCATATTCATTAAATTATATGATTGCTCCCAATACTTCGTTCCCTTCTTTTTCTTGTTTTACAAATACCAATACGTAACGAAAATGTCATCTTCACTCAAAGAGCTCATGATTACTTCTGATGGACTGTCTCAAAAACGTCTTCCAACATATTTTGCTTTGGTGTGCAGCAACATTATCTTTAGGTAAAAGTCACAAATCACAATAACTGTTCAATAAACATCTTATCGTTCTACTGTGCAGCTGGCCTAACATGTTCTTAATATTTATTTCATTCATATTGATAATGGCTAATTTTAGAATGACCACACCAACAAACGAATAGATAAAAATGAAAATTATTAAAATTATTTTTTGGAGACTGTTCAACATACAAAACAATATTAAAAAAAAAGTTTTAGGTACTGTTCTTATATCAGTTATTAATGTTTTCATAATCAGCTGTTTATACTTTATTACTTAGTACAACATTTTACGAATGCCATTGTAGTATGAATTAATCTTCTTTTTTTTCTCTTGTGAATCCAGAAAGTATTTTCATAGATCATTAATACACAATTTATCATATTTCAGATGAATGGAGTTTATATTAATCATTTGATCACCAACTGTACTATTATTTCTAATAATAATACAAAATAAATTGATCCCTCTTAGCTATATTCCACAAAGTAATAAGCTTATTGGTGACTGATGTAGGGTTTAAATATTTATAAATATTTTAAAGTTATCTGTATTTAGTATTTAATTTTTCAGCTGGTCACAAACCTATGGGACAAATATTTGAAAATAATACCTTGTCTCAAAGATCAAACAGGAGAATGCCTGAAAGGAGATATTCAGATAGTTCACCATCTTCATCATCTATTAGCAAGCGTAGATCAACAGGTATTGCTTTTCTTAAACACTCTAGTTAATCTCACTCCATAATTAAGTAGTTGTGCTATTATTATTTGCTGTTACACAATTAAGAGAGAGAGACGTAAATATAAAAACAGCTAAATATTAATATACCTAAATTAATCGTTATTGGAATTAGGTTAGAGTTTAATTGGGCACATAGACTATTATGTTTAGATTTTGAATGAATAGGAGACACAAGTTTACCTTAGAAACGGTCCTTGGTATTACCTAGTACTACACAAATTGGAAAACAATAAAACACTAGAGTTCTGAAATATTTTGTAAACACTGTTCGCTTTCTCAATTAGTAGGGAATATACATTGTTGTTGGTTACAGAGGTAGCATCTGTATTGAGTGTTGAATCGCAGATGAAGTTTTATTATTATTTTTGTTATTGTTGTTTAAAAAAATTATATAATGAATAATAATAACAAAATAATTAAAAAAAAATAAATTCATCTGTGATTAAACACTCACAGATTCATCCTCTGAAATGAAACTACAACAATTATACTCCTCTCTACTGATTGAGAAAGTGAACTGTGTTTATGAAATATTTCAGAACTTTAGTGTTTTATTGTGTTTCCATTTGTGTACTAATAGTTACCAAGGACCACTTATCCAATGTAAGCCTGTTTCTCCTATCTTTATTGAAATTACAGTAGGGCCTCGATTATCCGAGCCCCATCTAACCGAGTTCCAGATTAACCGAGTGTTTGCACACTGTACAGTAGCGTAGCGAGCGAGCGGAGAGGGGTAACCGCTCGGTCAATTTACTCGCTATTTTACTGTGCTGCAAAGAAGCGGGCCAGTCCAGTAAAGCAGCAAACTCTGATGAACTTTTTCAAGAAGTAGGCTTAGTTTTAACATTCAATTTTCATTGGTAAAGTACCAGTACAAAACAGTTTTCAATACTGTAGCTCTTTTTAAGTGTATTTTCATATTCACCATTGACCTTGTTTTAGATTTGTAGGCTAGAATTTTGATTTACAAAAACTGTATTTTTATTTGCTGTTCATTACAGCATATTTCAGTATTTTTAATATTATGAACGTAATATTTAGTACAGTGTAGTATTGTGGGTTTCGTAATAAAGTGAACTCAATATTTTAATTCAATTTTACGTCTTTATTTATTACTGTATCAACCCCAAAACGTCTTTTTAACGTCCGTAACACGGACTGGAGGCCGAAAACGCACACACTACTATTGATTTCAATGGCGGCGGGGGACGCTCTCATTCGCTGGTCTGTCTGCCCGTGTTATCAGAGTTTCTGGTTATCCGAGTGTCCTCTGGTCCACATTAGCTCGGATAATCGGGGCCCTACTGTAGTAGACTTTTTTTTATTTGGTGGATTATTTAACAAAGCATCCTATAGGCATTAAACAGGTTATAATAACAGTGATGCTACATTTTTAGTTAATAGGCGGTTAGGAGATGTAGGAAAAGAAGGTGGAATCACCTAGACTCTTTTATTGTTTATTGATAAATCTGTATTTATAAAAGTGTCTGTATATATGTATGTATGCTGTGTTTGTGTATAGTGTATAAATCTTGTAAGCAGGTTTAGAAATTTTGTATGTATGAATTCGGACTCTCTCTCTCTCTCTCTCTCTCTCTCTCTCTCTCTCTCTCTCTCTCTCCCTCCCCCCTTTCTCTCTGTCTTCATCACAGATACTACTCGCCAGATTTTTTATTTATTTACCAGGATACCTAGTGATTGGTCCTCCCTGCTATTATTAAGGTATTCAAAGGCTATGCATCTTTGTTGTATGCTCAATTTTTTGTTAAGGTGATAATGACCAAGATTGTTTTTCACCTTTAAACCACAAAACAAATTTTTTTTAGATGAGTCCAAAACATCTATGTTCTTAATCAGTTGAATTATTGTATATCCAAAAATTATATCCACAAAATTGTATCATTTCTACATTTAAAAAATCTGAAAATTGTTTTAGCTATTTTTGTGTGTGTTTTTTATCAACATTTATGTAGTTTAATCATGTAGTTATTTTATTCCTTATTTATTATTTGTTAGACTTCTGAAAACACTCAACCCCATACATGAATAAATAGACTGTACAGAGACTAACTTTTAAATGTTTATATAACTATTATTTTGTAAATTTTATTTAAAATGAAACAGACTTTTGATTTCATAATTTATTTTTATTTTTAACCTTATAGTATTAAATTAATTAATCTCATAATATTTTAATAGATGTCTTCTCTTTCATTTGAACTCAATTCCACCCAAAGACTCCTTATAGTATATGTTTTAACAACTCATAACTACTATTTTGTAAGTTATTATTAAAAAAATATGAAATAGGTTTTTTTTTATATTGACAAACTACGAATCTAGAATGGTTTGTTTTCTTTATTTTCATATTAATATTATGTCTTATATTTCATCTAATCTTCTAGTTTTAAACATTCTTATTTAAATTATTGTGTTTTAAGAGAGTAATCAATTGCGACGAAGTGTTGAGGGTAGAAGTAAGGAAAGAAGATGCGGAGAGTCATCAGATAGAGAAAATGCAACTCCAGAATTTAAAAATGCAGCATCTGAATATGAAAATGCAATCAAAGCATTACGATTCAGGCCTACACCACAAACCCAGGTATTTACCTCATACATAATTTTCTTAAGGGTTTTGCTAACTCTAGAAAAAGTCAATAAATTTGAAAAATCCCCTAATTGAATATTTATTTATCCATTCTAATCTGTGCCAGCACAAGTAGAGGGGAGTTCAGCTCTCAAACTATCAACACATGTATTATAAATATTGAAGCATACAAAAATGAATATTTGATATATATATATATATATATATATATATATATATATATTAGTAAAATAAACAACATAAGAAATAGTAAATAAATTTTTACAGTGTACCTGAATAAATTCTTATTATATGAATTGAAAATTTCTGAGTCCTAGAATTGGTAAATACAATATAAATTTTACATAACTAAACACCTTTCTCATTTATTTCAAAACATAAAAACCTTTTAATTTACAATATATACATGTATAAACTAATTATATTATAAATGTGAAAACTTTAGTTATATTATAAATCAAATAAATATGTAATCTTGTATGTCATAGCTATTCATAAAAATCAACAGATTAACCTAAAAATTAATATATATTTTTGTTTGACCTTTTATTCTTAAAAATAATCAAATATATGTTTGAAAAGCTTCTAGTTGATAATGTAGAACCAAATACTATAGACCTAATAAAATCTTGTACCTTTAACATTTCAATTGTGGCTTAGTATAATTGTTCTAAAATAGATTATTAGAGAGATACCGTGATTAAAATTTAGCTTTTAATGACAGACTCAAGGATAGATACGGTACAGAAAACAGTTACAGCTATAAGTACAAAATTTATAGTAGGCACATGATCTTACTGCTATCTTTTTATAAAAATAAATTGTATACTATTTTTTTTTTAGTAAACAAATTCAAATTAATTGTAATGCAGATGAGTATTAATTAATGTACTTTTAAAGGAGCCAAAATACTGCCAATTATTTAATTCTGCCCTCTTATACATATTATACTCCTTCATAAGTTATCAGAACATTCAAATATGGAATTGACATTGTAAAACATTTATACAATAAAAAATAAATAAAATAAAACCAATATATACAATAAATCATAATTGGTTGACTTTTAACCTACTTTTTATACTTTTACCACATTTTCATATTTAAATATACCATAAAACATTATTCTGACATTTTTAGATGACATTGTCATTCAAATTTATAAATGTAATTATAAAGTGGTCTCACCTAGTTAAGGCTATTCTAGACTAGAGTAGCAACATAGTTTACTTTTATTTTTATTTTATCAAAATGTTAGATGAATAATAATGTCTATGCTCTTTAAACTATGAATTTCTGAACCAATACAATTCAATCAAACTAGCTGTGTGTGCAGACCAGGCTCTACTAACCCAACATATAAATCTGCGACCACTGTCAAATATATCTATTTTATTGCTGGTTGGTTGTTCACTGGACTCACAGTACAATGTAACAAATATTGAACCTTATCAATTGATTAAGTTAAAAAAAAGGAAGGAACTTGAAGTCAAACAAAATCTCATTGGGATCTTTGGCTTTATTATTATTTTTTTAAAAATTTTAAGATGTTCAGTTTTAGTTGTGAAATTTTCAAATGTTCAGATGAATATTTTATAATTTAATTTATAAATAAATGTTTTTTTACATACAACGTTTTGACAGTCAAAATTCTGTACAAGTAACACAGTGCACAGTTTAGGTTATTAATGTTTCAATAACTACTTATACATTAATTTACATATTTATAAATTAAACCGTGTAAAATTAAAATAAGAACAACTAAGAACACTTCAGAAATAAGTATTATCGTGTTATCGTAGCACTTTGACAATAAAATATTAAAAAGTAAAGATTGCAGTATTTAACCAATTTAGGTTCAATTGTATGAACTTCTTTAATTTATTTAAATTTTACATTTCTAAATAGCAGCCATTTTTTCAAATAAAAACTAAATATCTGAGTTTTTAATAAACTGATTTTTCTGAAATTTGGATCAAATTTAACAAGTTTTGAAAATATCAACCTAAATAAAATTTCGGTTTTAATATTGCATCCAGTTTTTTATTTTAAACTTGACTACAATTGAAAAATTTCAGTGAAAATCAAATATTCCAGTTTCTACAAAATTAAATTCCAATTTTAATGTATGAATTAAAATAATTTTCTTCGTAATATAATTATATAAATTAAGATTTTTATGATTTTTAAAACACTAACATCATAAGAATCCTTGTAATTCCCTATAATCAATTGTTTTGGGATAAAATGTATGATAAGATAGTAGGAATGATGACATGTTTTGTTGTTCAGTGAATGTTTTTTAGAAAAGTCCTTCTCCGATCCCTTGCTTTATAGTATGTGCTTAAATCCAACTGCTTGAATTTCTGATATATTCAAAATTATAGTAGCCGCTAGTAATTAATTATTGTTTAATAGAGAAATAAACAAATGAAGATTTAATATGATAAATTAATTTTATTATTATTTAAAATGGCTTTTTGTTTTATTAAATGGAAACAAAAAAATGGGTACTTATTTTAGACATTTTATATTTTAAAGTTTGAACTATTTTAAGCTTCAAATTAACCTTAAATTTTAATATCTGTAGATCAACAGTATAATATTTTATTTTTACACCAATTGTGGTTTTTAACATTTCAGATATATTCCAAACATGAAGAAAAAACAGCTTTAATAAATCAAGATGAAGTGGTAGATGATTGGTTGATAGATGACATGGAACTGTCCGGTCGTGGAGTTAAACGTCGACGTGGTCACAATTTTGAAGGCCAACAAGTCAAGAAGTCCCAAAATCGTGATCATTCACAAGACTATATAGAACAGTCACTTAGGAAGTCTAATGGGGGCAGAAGTTGCAACTTCCGTGCTATCAGCCCTGTAGGTAGCAGTTCTGAATCTGATACGGAAATCACTGTGAGTAAACTATTTTATATTAATGAAGTAAAATCTATTCACATAATACAGTTTAAACCTGTTAGTTCAAATTCTCCTAATCCAAAATTTTGGATAATCCAAACCAAACGTTAGGCTGTATTTAAATAGATCAATTTATAGTCTGTATACACTAACTTGGCATCTGAACCCTTGGCTACCTCTGACCGCCCCCCCGTCACTTCCTTCCTCACCCAGCTGTTTCTGTGATGAGTCACCTACTAGCGTTAACACTGCACTGTTTAACTTTTTTATAGGAGACAAAATTTAAAAAAAATTTCAGCATAGTTAAAATGTTTAGGAAAATATAAGCAAATTGATACCAAACAAGACACTATTCTGTTTGTAAAAGCCATTTATATAGCCATGTGTTTATTCAATACTTCATTTCTACTTAACTTTGTTAGGAAATTAAATAAAAACAACAATGTTGTTAAGCATGTATTATGTATTATTATCAACTTCAAAACTTGTTGTATTCTAGCTCTCATAGCAACACCTCTCAAACACTGAATGTGTGCATCTAACAAAGATGGCTACTGGAAGCGTAAAACTTAACTAATATGTAAAACTTATAAAAATATATTGCTAAAAACAGCAATTTAGACACGTCATATTCTTCATAAAGATGTTACATGTTACTTTGTTAGGAAATTAAATAAAAACAACAATGTTGTTAAGCATATATTATGTATTATTATCAACTTCAAAACTTGTTTGTACAGTATTATGTATTCTAGCTCTCATAGCAACACCTCTCAAACACTGAAAGTGTGCATATGACAAAAGATGGCTACTGGAAGCGTAAAACTTAACTAATATGTAAAACTTATAAAAATATATTGCTAAAAACAGCAATTTAGACACGTCATATTCTTCATAAAGATGTTACATGTTACTATTTGTAATTTTATATTTAGTTTACAATTTTCAAACTCTTAAATTAAACGAAACATAATGTATACTCTTTCAAATATACGTACACATATTCACGTTTACAATTACTATTGGATTAATTAACTTCATTCTAAATTTAAGTAAGACATGTAAAATTCCACTAAAGTGTTTGAAAATAGCTGTTGTACACAGAAATATAACCTAACTAGTAAATTATAGTATGCGAATATTTAGTATGTAGTAAGTTGACAACTTCAGTGTGAAGTCGTGTAATTATTGGTGCAGTTTTATTTTCGTGTTTAATTTTAATTTTACCGAATTAATAAATTGTAATTGTATTATCTTTAATTTTCTTTTGATTGAATTTAATTTCTCATGAAGAAAATAATTTATTATGTAGATTCAAACCAATATTGATTCAATACAATTTTATAACAGATGTTAATACACGTATGAGTATTTACATTAAAATTGGATACATAGAAGTATAACCTACCTTGAATAAATAATGTATGTAAATAGTACGTAAACATGTAAATAATAAGTATGTGATTATGCAAATAGTAGCTGTGTAAAGAGCTTTCTACTGGCGGCTTTTACAAACGGAATAGTGTCGTGTTTGGTATCAATTTGATATATTTTCCTAAACATTTTAACTATGCTGAAAAAAATTTAAAATTGTATCTCCCATAAAAAAGTTAAACATTGCAGTGTCAACGCTAGTAGGTGAGTCATCACGGAAACAGCTGGGTGAGAAAGGGAGTGATGGGGGGACTGTCGCAGGTAGCCAAGGGTTCAGAAGCCAAGTTAGTGTATACAGACTATAAAATACAGAGTATTTAAAAAAGGGTAAAAAATTATCATGAGAATTAACTTCAAAAGAAGAGACACGTAATATAAATTATGTGACATTTACAAATTAATTAAGCGTAACAATAATGGAATATTTAGTTCAGTTGCTACAGTAAGTAAAAGAAATCGGTAACATTTCAAAAAACACTTTTCGTTGTTCTTTGGTTTTAATCATGATAAGAAATGAATAATAACAAAACAAATTCATGTTAGGTTTTATAACAGAGGCAAACAAACACTAAATTTGTAGTATAGCAGTTCCTCTGTCATCCTTGTGTGGAATAACTTATAATTTACAGTTTCACTTAACAGTATGCAGAAGTAAACTGCAAGATTCACTTGATCAATTAAATAGGGACAGCTTTCTATGATTGTGCAATAATTTAGGATAATCCGAACTGGTCTGTTTCAATTAGTTCTAATTAGCGGAGTTCTACTGTATTAGGTTTTTCAAAAATTATTGATCGATACAATATTTATTTTTAAACTGATGAAAGTTATAATAATTTTGAGAATTATTTATTTAACATTTGAACAAGGCTTTTGGGAATATTAATTGGTAAAAAGAGAGTGTTAAACCACTCATCATAGTGAACTTTGAAAATTACAAATAGAAATGTGGTGTTATTTCAAATATTGGAAGACTATTCTACTTAGAAGAGAAAGTTGGTATATACAATTTTTGATTCATGGTCTCAAATCAAAATACCAGACAAGAATGTTTTCACAGTTTTGGATCGATGTTCAAGATCATTAAATCTAGTAAATCACCTAAATTCAAATTGTCTCTGTAATGACTTTTAACTTTTATATCACACTTACCATTCAATAAATTTATTACTCATCTTATTTAGAGAGTCACGCCTACCTCTCCCTTCCAATGCCTTTCTTCCTGGCTCAACATATTAATGGAAATAAGAATATCATATACCTCATGGGATAACCCTCAGAAGGGAGAATTTAAAAATGAACAAATTTTTCAGAACAACTTACAAGGACCTTTCAGTTTGATTCTGAATACATTCTAATTTAACAATTTTAGTTAGGGAATATAAATAAAAATAAATTCTTCTTCTTGACTTTTTAAAAATTAAGTATAGAGCTACTATTTTATTTTTTTGGCGTAAGATACAAATAGCTGCTCTCCATTGCAATACCAAACGGATCTATTGTAGAATCTACAAATATGACCTGACTACACGTACATTCTTTGACCTCTGCAGGAATTGAACCCTTCTTCTGGCTTGTGAAGCCAGAGTGTTATCCAGTCTGTCAACCGGAGGCCTAAGTTGTACTATTTAAAATTCTTCAATGAATTCTCTCACTCTCACTTCACATATGATTCATTCATATTTATTTAAACCATAAATATTGTAAAAAGTTTCTTTTTCTGTTTTCTTATTATTTTTTTAAACACCATTCGAGTTATTTCCATGTACCCAGTCAGTCAATCAGTATAGTGTATACATAATAATACAATACCAGCTTGTAATATTATTTCCTTTCCTTGTGTTTAGAGACCAAACAGAAATGAACCATTAAGGATAGATTCTGAAGACAGTTCTAGTCGTAACCTTGCACAGCTTGCAAATGCAATAGAAGCAGATGCAAAAAGATCAGATCATGACATCACAACTTCACAGTTACATGGCAATGAAAATACATCAGTTGTGAGGTAAGTACAAATAATTATGTTCTCTTTTATATTATAGTTTACTTTTTGTGTTTTAATGAGGCTATAATGACCACAAGGTTTTTCTTCTCAAAAATACCTTTATCTTAAGGATTTTGATTTAATCATAGTTTATTTTAACTCTTTACCATTGTACATTATATAGTAAAAAATGTTATTTATCTGCTTGGTGTTACAACCTCCCTCACAATGACTCTTTTCAACCTGACTCTCCTCTGGCCCCTCTTCTACCACCTTCATTGCATAATCTGAAGATTATTTTTTAAGTCGTGCATTTATCTCTTCCTCAGCCTTACATGTTTCCCAGCATTCTCCCATGCATGAATGCATGAGCTACTTTAGTAGCCTTTCCCTTTTCATTTGTTTCATATCACCAAGTCAGGCTTACATAAGGACTTCACGTATCTCACAATGTTTTTTTTCCATTTTTTCTTCTGAGGATCTTTGATTTCTTTACTTGATCTTATCCTCCATCTTTCATCCCTCTTACAGGGTCGTAGAATCTTAAAACTTTCCATTCAAAGAAGGAGAGTGTTATCATAATCAGCCCATTATCCATGTTCCATTATTAATAATGGTCTTATTTAGTTCGATCCTAAAGTGTGTAGACAGGAGGGACATGATATTAGTAAAGTATGTTTCCAGCCGTAATCCACTTATTAATTTCTACTGTTACTAAATTCTCATTCTTTAGCACAGCACCAAGATAATTGAAACACTTTTCATTGACAAAGTTGTATTGATCAAGAGTTATGTTTTGAGTGTACTTCCTTTATTCCATTACCGACATCTTCATATAAATTGGTTTTTATTTTGCTTCCATATTGGGGGGGGGGGGAAGGGTGCACTCATAATTTTTTCCTGCTAGTGCTAAGTCCTATAAAAATCTTAAAATAAATATCACCATTTATTCGACATCCTACTACCTCTTGTATGACCCTTCTACTGCTTTCTCAAAAGAAGTATATATATCAGTTGTTAAAGATATTCTATAATTTCTTATTCAATCTACAAAAATTTCAAATTTATTGTAACTACATGGGATATCAAGAGAGTTTATGGAAGACTAACATCAAATATTTGTCAAAATTATAATTCAGTTAGAATTTGCATATTTGAATTTTTTTGTATATCATATATAATCATATTAGCTTTTAAGACTATATAATTCTCAACTTTTAGTTTCTTCCGTCATGAATGAATTGTAAATTGGCATAATATTCTCACCTAAATTGGGGTAAAATAAAAGCCAAAGAGATTTGAAAATCCATAAAAGAAGAGACGCAAACATCAAGATATTAGCAGGTAACGTGAAGGGAAATTCGAGATATCCATTAAAGATATATTTTTGTGTTACAACTAATTGAAGATTTTAGATTCATTGCAAACTATTTTTGAATAGAGCTTAACATCATTTTAACCACAATTGAGGAGATTAATGTCTTTGAGTTTGAGAAATAAAGTAATAGATGACTTGGAATTAAAAAGTGCTTGATTTGGAATACTGACAAAATTTCAGTTTTCAGTAATTAGTATTGGGGGATTGTTTATTATAATTTGCTATTGTTAGATTTTTGTAACTAATTATGTAAATTTGGTGGTGATAAATAAAAATTTTCTTTTGTATATATATTGGTCCAAGGTGTTTATGATCTTTATAGATCTTGAAAAGTTCATCCTAATGTTCCCATTGTCAGTATAAATTCCGGATATTGTGATTTTCTGTGTATGTAGGTATTGGCTTTGGATTCAAATACATATTTTTTTTTGTACAGGGTTCTGGTTCATGAATTTATATATTCTTTATGTTTAATATTTAAAAAAATTTAAATTTTGTATGTCTTTTGTTACTACAGGTGTAACAATTTATCACTGTTAAGAAAAAGACAAGTTTCTCTGCTTTCTGCTGGAGTGTCTAGGCAAACCACAACTAGACACACTGAACACGATCAAGTAAATACTTCAACACCTTTACCATCTCAAAATCAGAGCAACAGGATCTCTCCTCCTGCAGCATCTCAGCCTCAGTTGGTAATGTACTTTTTAATAGTTTTGAATACTAGTTTGTAACATATATGAGTGATTAGATTTGTTTAATTTTCTGTACAAATTCTTTATTTAAATTTGACCTAATAACCTTTTTTTAAAAACTTGTTACATAATATTTGTTTTACTTAAAGGTATATATTACTAACGGTTTTATTCTGTACTAAGGATCTATTTAGGTAAATGTTTTATAATAAAATGGTATAAGCAAAACCATTATATTGATGAAGTGAATGTATTTGTAGGTACCATGTCAATCAGTGAAGGTTAGAATAGAACAAAAGCTCTTTTTGGTTCCCTTACCCTCCAATCAAGATTCACCACTTACAGTAGCATGGCTCGCAAAAGAAGCAGCAAGGAGATATTACAGGTACATATTTGCTTAGAAGTTTTAAATTTATTGCATATTTTAAATAACTTACCTAATGTCAGATTTTGTTTTGTTTTTATAATGAAAATTGATAAAGTGTTGTTATTATCATAGCTAAGCAGTATTACCTGTTAAAATTTTTTCCCCTAGACTTTCATTTTTGAAAAGATAATAGAACTGTTTGGTTATTCATACTAACATGAAACCCAATTATGGAGTTAATCGTAAGTAAATATTGTTTTTTAATTGTTATGTCTACAAATTCTGTGACACGTAGTCATTTTTATGAATGTTGTGTTGTGAGTAGCGTAGCCGTACTCTCCTGGTATGGCTCTTTGTGACTTTTCTCCGAGTTGAACATGGCTTTGAAAGGGCCCAAATTTGAAGAAAATGAACATCTGTTGAGCACTAAGTATATTCTCTCACTCACAATCTGTCCAAGTCCTAAAACCTATCTGGACATATGGTGTGCAGCTTTGGGGCTGCGCAAAAAGAAGCAACATTAAAATTATTCAAACATATCAAACTAAAGTACTGAGGGGCATTGTTAATGCCCCATGGTACATACGCAATGATGATCTCCATAAGGATTTACAAATTGCTACAGTTTATGAAGAGGTTTGGCGATTTGCTAGGAAGCATGAAGAAAGATTGCATAAGCACCATATAATTGAGATGCTACAAGTTCTCGACAATTCAGTTCAAGTTCGGCGGTTGGACAGGATAAAACCGTTTGATTTGGCCTAAGACAAGACTAATACGTAAATAACACAAGAACAAGTGATTTTGTATATTGGAGTGCGTCGTAGGATGTGCAGTTAACAAACGCTTTCATTTTATAGGACTAAGTTCAGTTTCAATTGTAATTTTAAAAAATAATAAAAAAACTCACAAATCTGACTGTCAGTGATTGACAATCTCTGAAGGAGGGGAGAATTGATGCAAGAGTATAAAGGTACCACTTACCTTCCCACTAGAGGTCATCTTCCATGCTTTTTATTTGTTTTCAAAAAAATTGTATGGTACTTTTTGAACAAACCTTGCATATGTAAAAAATATAAATATATACAATTATATATAACAACATATTATTATACTGTATTTATAACTGTTACATGTTTTTGATAATTTTTGAAAATAGAACACTTGCACACAAAACAGTTTAGTCTCCGGAGCAAAAAATAGACAATAAAGGGATATTAATGAAAAGAGTAGAGTATTGAGATCAGTTGATTTTTGATATTTGTGCAAGATTATCTAGGAATAAAAATATTGTAAGGTAATCACAAAAATGTAAATAAATATAAATAACATAGTTTATTTCCTTATTTTGTATTATTCTTAATTTTCATAATGTAATTTAATAGATCGTGATCATAATGTAATTAATAATTTATCATAAAACAATAATATTTCTATTTTACTATTTAATGGTTTAGCTTGGAAGGAGTAGAACCAAAACTTAGTTTATCGACAGAGGATGGAGCTCTGTTAGCTCCTGATGATCCTGTAACTCTATTGTTGTCAGCTTCAGAGGTTCATGCTTCAGTCAGTGCTTGGAATCTTGCTCCATTAACACAAAGATACAGAGAAGCATGTGCTTCACTTCAAATAGGTAACCAGATTACGTATTTTATCTTCAGAAATGTAAAAAATATTTTAAAATGATATTTTATATTAATTCTTAGCATTTTATGTATCACTGAGTGTCAAAATCTGACTACAAAATTATATTCTGACATGTGGTAGATTTCTGAGTAACATGTTTTGCTAATAATGGGGATACTAAGAAATTACGGTACAGTAGAAACTAAGTTGAAACATAAGACAGCTGAACAAATTTAAATATAAGGCTGTTTTTGTATTAAAACTATCTGTTATTTAGTTGTGTTTATATCACAACTACTATTAAGTATCTCACATTATTTTTAAAGTAGTAATTTAGCAAAATTAAGTATAATTTGAAACTTAAACTAATATTATCAAAGTGATAATATATGATATATTATGTTATATACAAGACACTAGGGACTTAATAAAAATGCTTTACAATTTCTTTTGTCATTCCTCTAAGAAACATAAGGTAGTCGCAAGTGCCATCACTTTCATCTCTTCCCATGTCCTTCCAGGTCATCCTTGATCTTTCCCTCTTTCTCTGCTCTCGAGGATTCCATTTCAGTACCCTTCTTATAATTTCTGACTCTGACCATGTGATCTATCCATTTCCATTTCTTCTCCTTTATTTTCAATTTAAAAGGACATTGGTTGATGCTTTCCTACAGCTGCTGATTTGAAGTTACTAATGACCACTCTATCCCCAATATAGATCTCATACATTTATCTATGAAGAATTTATATTAAATAGATTAGTATTTCATTCACTTTAAATATTAATATAGTATTAGTCGCTTTGTTGTTTCTGATTAACTCCTTTCAGGTCTCATGGGAGGCACTTAATATTTGTCTCTAACTGTCTCAGCTTTACTTTTAGACTCAGTTAAGTCGATTATTGGAATCAACTGAATAAAGGCCCCTTGATATTTGAAGTATGTATATTCATATGTTTAAAGTAATACATTAAATATATGTGTCATACCATTCCGAATAAGGATGTACATGATTATTGTACCCGATTCAGAAGCTATTTACGTTTAAGCCAAAAAAAGTTCACTAATTACCAAAGCTGTCATTACAAACTCATGTAATACACTAAACAAATTGTCAGATAGCTTAGTAAGATTCAAAATTATTATACATTTAAGAATAGTTTGAGACGATTTGTGTTGTTCTGTAGAGGAGTTAATCTGATGTCAGTGGCAATAAACATTGATTGTTGACTGAGGGTGTTTTGATGTTAAATGAGTGCAGACCAATCAAATTTATTTACAGTATTTATTAGTTCAATCGTTTTAATAAAACTTGTTTCTTTTAAATGTTAATTAAATATGTTTATTATAATTAAATTTATTATGTTATTAAATATAATTGTTGTCTTTCATATCTTTTGCAATCCTTTTCAAATGCTATTGAACTGTCTTGCAGATATTTGTATTGTTTACAAGAAAAATACAAATATTAACATTAAAAGAAGTTGTCATTTACAAAATTACAAATATATTATTACTTGTAGTGGGTTTAAAGCATTATTAGTGTTTGTTGGGTACACATCAATATGTGACTGTTATTCATCTTTATGGGCGAGGGGTTTTTCAGCCAGACTATCTACTTTTTATTTAAGAACCACAAAACATGATTATGTGGAAACCCTAATTAAAATTAGGAGGATAGAATCTATAAAATCTTGAATTAATCTTATATTGTTGTCTTATAATCTCAATAGTTGTCCTATTATTTTGTTTGGGAAAACAAAACAAAGAGACAGATCATAAAAATATTTTTTAAACATCATTTAAAATTAACTTAACTTGTAATTTAAAGTTTACCTCTATTATTATTTGTATTAAATGACAATACATGATTGCATGCATACTCAATACAATTGTTATTTTCCCCCAACATATGAATGAATTAGAATGATGAAGTTAATAATAGCGTGTATTGTGTAGATTTGGATGATCACATAGAGTGGAGCTTAGATGCATGCCAGGCAACAACTAGCCTAGACTTAGCAGATTGTGCTTTGCTGCCTGTTCAACTGAAACCTGCAATAAAGGCTCTCACTCATCATTATGCTTTGCAACATTTAAATTTTTCAGGCAATCATCTTGGAGATGAAGGTGTTCAGGTAATTTTTTTTTATCATCATAAAATAATTTAGTAATTAAAATGACAGTGAAGTCAATTATTTAACTATACAGGTAAAACTTGTGGATAAAATTATTAAAGGATGTTTAATTGTTCCTGTGCTTTAAATTTGTTCCGTTTTGTGGTTTATTTTAATGAAGTTTTGAAGTGATTGCAATGTAAGTTTTAAACTTTACTTAGAAAGAAACTAAATGTTTCTAAATATTTTAAATAACTATGTGTTAAATTAATAATAAAATCTTTTTGTTTTGTCGTTACAGATGCTATCGGAATGTGTAATGAAGTTGTCGCAGTTAAGACAGTTAGATTTAGGTTGTAACGGTATCACTTTGGAAGGGTTCAGTCATCTTGCACAGCAAGCATCCCAGCATCGAGGCCTTCAGGTAAGGAGAATATTTCTTTAACTTAAATTTATTTAGTAAAAACAGTCGGTTGTTATATTATAAAAATTGATATCCAAATTATAACATTTTATTGCAACTATGGAAATTTGCTGGTGAATCACCTTCATATATTTATTTATTTAGGTTATCAGATGTTTATAATAAATATGTGTTTGTTAGAAGATTATTTCCAATTACTGTGTGAATTTTCAGGACTTAGTGGTATTTAAAAAATAAATTGCTAATGGGCTTTAATAAATCATGGATATTTAATTTGAAATATACTTATCTGAAGTCCTGAATATACTTATTCGATACTATTTTTGGTTCAATATAATATATATTGAACCAAAAATAGTATGTGTGTGTATGTGTGTGTGTGTGTGTGTGTGTTAATCAACCCACTAGACGTCACAATTGTGGTTCAATTTTGAAATTTGTTGAAAAGGGGAAGTGTTATCAATTATTGGACCAGATTATTGAGTAGAAAAATTGGGTAATAAATTTCAAAAAATGTAATAAAACTTTTAACCTGACAAAAGGCACGGATTTTGAATTAAAATACTCAATGACTTATAGTTAACCTTATTTAAGTTAATTCTTTGAAAAATATTTTATTTAAAAAAAAAAAAAGAAAAATGTTTAACATCTTACATTAAAAATAGGGACCAGTGTATTTCAGTCAGCAGAGGATGTCATTATCTAGCCACAGTTTGAGCTAGTACGCTGTTAAACGATACATACGTTTGAGTCTAATTTATGACAGTGAATTTTCTTCTCCTTCATCTTCATGCATGAAGATGTAAAAAACACAAAAACAAAAATCGTAGTAGATAGTCTCCAGTTCTCTTCAACAGCGCTGTACACTTGAAAGATATTTTACTGTGCAATCAATTCTTTTAAGAAATAATTCAAAATTACTCTTTTAAAAACATATTTTGTTAGTCAATATTCTGCAAATTTGGAATGTACTATCATATAATTCACTAGATCTATTGGTATGCATTTTTTAAATAAAATTTTAAATTGTAACATTTAGATTAACAACCTAAAATAAGTTTTAAAATTATTTTACAGAATCTGGAAATATTAGATTTTAGTCACAATCCATTAGGGGAAGACTGTCTGCGACCACTTGGTCAGATCTTGAAATGTGCTTCAGGTTTGACCACGCTATACCTTGCTTCTGTAGATATTACATCTGCAAGCTTTCGAGGATGTCCAGAGTTATCATTAGGTAAATTTAAATTATATTTAAAATTGTTTTACCCTCAGTCATCCTGTTGTGATGTTTTTATTGTAGTTTCAACGTTACACAGGTTATTTTCATAGGTGAAATTGTTACCAGGCGACTTAAATTAAACAAAAGGCGGAACCAAATGGTAACAATGTTTGAAAATTAAAAAAAAAGACAAAGACAAATTTAATAATTAACAAGGCTCAAATTTATTAAACAATAAAGAAATTTAGACGGTTCAGATTTTACCATTTACAAAGCTGAAAAACATCCTAAGATAGATTATTATAAGCAAAAGTGTAATAATTTATAAAAGAGCAGGTGAAGTTACTTTTAATTGTTATTAATTTGTTAATTTGCTCGACTATAGGGCGCCAGGTTTGCTTTAGCATACCAATTTAGAAAAAAGAATGAATTTAATTATTTATTAGATCTCTGGGGTCGTAAGTTCTTTTTACAGTGTACTTACAGTGGATTTTGGTTTTAAATGAGAACACTTTGGCTGAAATGTTACAAAGAAAACATTTATTAAACATTCAAAGAAACATCCTACAAATTATTATTAACAACAAAAAAAATCATATTACAAATATTAGTTATCCTCTTTAGTTTCAATAACAAATTATGAATTTATATCTCCTTTATTTCTTTCTTTCAAATTGATTAATTTTATCTTTAAAAATGCTTTTACCAATAAAATTGTTGCAACAGGAATTTTATCTATGAAATTTTTTTTAGTAACTTTGTAGCTCTAAAAGAAAAAATGAAAAGATTCTATTTTCATTAATTAAAAGTTTCATTTTACTAGTATCTCTTCTAGTAATAATCTACTAAATTTTCTTTAAATAGATAAACATTTACAAAAAATTAATTTAAACATAATACAGGTTATTAATCAAACAGATAATATACAGCGTCTATACCACAACGCCGATTTAAATAAAAACATTGTCTGAATCCGAATGGAAAACTGATGTCCTACGAATTGAAGTTCTACGGCTTGTAGAGGATTCTCCCTCGTTCAGAAGTTGTTTTCTCCAGTTGTTGAGAATATTCATAACTCGCGTACGTAAATTATTGTCTTTTATGTTCCCAAATTATTGTCTTTGAAACACGCTAAACATGGATTCTTATATACTTTCGATCTCTATTTGAGATAAAAAAATCAAATGTACATTGTTCTAATAGAACCTAGAAACTCTTTCTACGATCTTATTTCTCCAAAAACTGGATTATTACTTGAAAAACACAACCTGTCCATTTTAAGCGGTAAACTCAACTTTTAGAAAGCACATCTTGTCACTCCTAACGCTGGACTTAGACTTTTTTAGAAACACATCTAGTCCCTCCAAGCTCTGGACTTAGACTTTTTAGAAACACATCTAGTCCCTCCAAGCTCTGGACTTAGACTCTTTATAACACAACCTGTCACTCCTAACGCTGGACTTGGACTGACTTTACCATGAGGCAAATTCCTACTTCCGAAAGCGTTCCTTCCGGTTACTGTTCACACATTTTACCGCACTGCCGTAAAATACAAATAATTTACATTTTATAACAAACAAACTAAATTACATTAAAATTAAACATAATAATTCATACTGTTGTCTTGAAAATCCATTTTTCTTTTATTAATGACGTTACTAAATTTAAATTATTATTTGAATCTCTTATCTCTTTGGCTTAACCGCGTCTTTTAAATGAGTCTATTTTAATATCTGACTTTTCACATTGTCACAAAACCCCACAAGGTTTGTATTTCAATACAGGTATTGGAATACAAAGCTTTTATATATATATATTTTAAATCGAAAAAAAATATTAATGGATGTTCAAGACATTTCATTTCAGAAGCTAAGGACCTCATGAAAGAAAATAAGTATCCCTAGTATACTTAATTTTAAGAAAGATTCTCTTTTCTTATAAAAACTAAAAAATCTATTTATTAATAATCCTATTTTACTATCTCAATTTGTTTGAGTCATCATAACTCATTTGTAAAAAGAAAAAAATATATACGAATCAATTAGTGCCAAGCCTTATCTCTATTTATACAATAAAACCCATCATCAGTTTCCTTTCCAACCTCGTTGGCTGAAACTTTCCATCAACATTTTTTGTTGACAGGATCCCGTCACTCAAAGCTTATCTCCCAGACAGCCGTCTATATACTTTTTCTCGTCTCATCCTCTTTGCCAAGGCGACATTTCTACATCCTTTGAAAATCTACATCTATCTTTTACTATCCATCTGAATCATTTTCCAACTAAACGCAATTAAAATTTTAAAACTTCTCATTATTAATTAACATTTTTACGAAAATTATTTATTTATTACTCAACATTGCTTCAATTCACCTTAAAACTTTTCAATTATCATCTTATATTATTATTTATTTTAGTTTAAATCCAATAATTATTTATTCTTACTTAAAATCTCAATTCTCCTTTGTCTTGCTGGGATAACATGTTAACTACTGATTTTATAATTACAAAAAAAAACTCTTTTCTTCAACTAAAATTTAAAAATATAACATCATTATTATCAAAAAAAAATATAATTACTTACAAAACTCATCTATTTATTTAAAAATTACCTCTTTACAATTGTATTGTCTCTCAGTATCCTATCTTAAAATTATTTCCATCTTATCTTTCATATTTTAATAATCAAAGTTGCATTAATCCCCAAACAAATTCTTCATAATAAAAAACTCCTTATTATTTACCTATATTATTTCATAAATAATCTCCTTATTTCAACGTAGCTTCCTTTAAAAATCATAATAATCGCCGTATTTCGTAGAATTCCTTAAATCTCCTCTTGTTTCATTAAAATCGTCGCATATTTCCTTTATTTCATTAAAATCGTCGTATATTTCCTTTATTTCATCGCAGTACTCAAAAAACCTCTTAAAAACTAAAAATTTACCATTAATGCAACCTAACTACCTTTTTTATAAAAGTTTCTTAACAGAACAACTTCATTTTAAATACCACTTTACTCAACAATTCTGTAAAGTCATCATCTTCATATAAAACTCAAAAATCTCTCATTTAAACTACTTCTTATTAAAATCTTCTTAATCATCTATTACTTGTATACAAAAACTTCAAAAAATAAAAAAATTATCATTGCTTTCCCAGCTAACACCTTATTTCATCAAAATCTTTAGACACCTTTATCAAATAACTTCTCACAATCATCTATTGTTTTAAATTCAAACATTATTTATTAAAAAACGTTAATTATTTATTTCATTTATAAATCTCATCAAAATCTCTCTTATTATTTTTAATTTATTACTCCTTCCTTTAAAAAACAAAAACTTAACCTCCCTCATTCATTATTTATTTTAACATCAAAAAAACTTAAAAACTTAATTATTATTTGTCTTGGCAAAACTCACATAAATTCTCAAACTTTAAACAACTATTCTTCACATTCTCAAATCATAAATCACTTAAAACTAACAATTTTTTATCTCATATTATCTAATAATCCTTAAAATTTATCAATGTCAAACATACAACTTATCGTTCTACAATTTAACATCTAATTACCTATCCTAATCAGCTAATCAACATTTTTACAGTTTTATAAAAATTATACATTTAGTTACGTAAGTACTCCCTAATAATGTCACGTCCGGTTTATTCCATGTATATGCAGCTTGATCGCGTCTGCATACCCTA